>VWZN01009202.1:0-61429 GCA_013396955.1 Regulus satrapa | reverse complement strand
CATCTGCCAAGTGAGTCACCATGTTCTCCCCTATGTTTTGTCTGCTTTGGCCCAGAGTCTTTGTGTTTCTTAAGCACCCACATTAGCGCTCCTAGGAGAACAATGGTAAAAAATTCTACAGATAAGATAGAACGAGAAACCAACCCCCAACATCCCTGGAGGTGAGTTGGTTTTGAAGCAGGAGTTGTGTGTATTTGACACTGAAATAGAGTAGTTTTGTTGTTTGTTTCCTCTAGCCCTTGAAAATAATTAGTTAGAACCTGTTGGGGAAACATTAACAATATCATTTAACTAAGCAGGGATTTTTAATTTAACTANCCCAGTCCCTTTCCAATGCAAACCCCACCGTTATTCTGTGATCCTGTGGAGAAGTCTGCTGATAACTGTGTCAATGAGATGCCTGTGGAAGAATAGTGATCTGAAGCAGTTTAAAATTTGAGGTTAATGCAGCTCAATTAAAATTACAGAAATATATTTTCTCTTTAACTGACAATGAAGGGATTTATTTTAAGCTCATCTTTCCCACAAAAAGCATTACCCTTAAATTATATATCTAGACAAGAGATTTATAAATATAAGAAATAGACAGAATTTATTAGCTGATGTACAGGATTTGCTGCCCAGCCAACTGCCAGCTCTTGGGGTTTTTTTTGTTTAAATACCAAATAAGTTTCTGTAGCTGACAGAGTGCTTGACCACCAATTGGCTCAAAGCACCTATTTGTAGAACTGGATGTGAGCACTTGATTTAAATATAAGTTGCAAGTATTGACCAAACCACATCCAGTTTGCCCAGCACTCTCATTAGTTGCATTCATTAAGTGGATTTTATATTAGAATCAACAGATCACCAAAAAAGGATGAGGCTCTTACTTTTCAACAGCACAAACAGCATTAAACTCTTATCAGCTCTCTGAGTTGGGATGTGATTATCTGATTTGCTGCCTTCTTTTTTTTTTTTTTTTTTAATTTGTAGTCCATATGTGTTGTTTCCTTGAACTTGAAGCCACTATTTTGTGAACCTTTCCCAACCTGTTATTAAATGTAGAGACTGACTTCCAGCTGGCTTAGAAGGATTTGGACAGCACTGGCACAGCTCAGATTTGAAGTTCAGGACTAAAATACTTTAAGCCCTGTGTCAGATGTATTCTGAGTAGAGCTCAGTACTGTATTACTTAACCTCTGCACCCAGGCAAGCATAAATCCTATTTTTTTACTTTTATGGGCCCAAACTGCCATAAATAATGGTGGCCAAACCAGACATTTGTTTTACATGCACCAATGGGTAATAAAGGAGGTGGGGAGAGTGAGCTCTGAGCAGTGCTGTGCCCAAAACAGAGATTTAATCTGCTCTGAGACATGCAGGCAGATTTCCCTTTCAACTGTCAGTCTCTTGTCATGCAGGAAAAATAAATTGAGGTCTTCACTTCAGCCAGAGTACATGGATATGACACCTGTACCAAAATTTTTGTGTGTTTTGGCACTCTCTAGTAGCATGCCTAGGTGTGCCCAAGCACAAATAACTGCTTTTGATGGAGTAACTTGAGTCAGTGGCATTCTGGAGGAGCTGGGGCACTGCTCTGCTGTGGTGTCCTCCATCAGGTTCTGTTTTTAGTGGCTAAGACAGTCACAAAATGACAAATACCTCCTGATCTGGCTCTGCCTCTTGCTCCTCCAGGTAAGCTCCTTTTTGAGCTCACAGCTGAAGTGTTTGGGAATTCCCTGCCCTGCATCTGCATCCCATCTGTTATCAAGTGTAAAAGCTTAGCATCAGAGCAGTTAGTGGAAGGAATTTGAAATGTTTTTGCTCTTCCCTTGTGTGCTCTTGTGAGGAGGGGGGCCCTGCTGCCAGCAGGACGAGTCAGCCAGCAGTGGGCATCTGGTGGCACATCCATGGGCATGTCCTCCAAAAGGCTGAGAACAAAACAAAGGATTAGAAAGAAATCCAGAGGGGCTGCTGTACAGATTTGCTGTGGTTTTCAGTTGGGGGTTCCTGGGATGTGCAAAGGAAAATGTGATTGGATTTCCGAGGAAGGCAGAGGATAAGGGAAGCAAAGGAGGCCTGCCTGGGAGAATCTGCTCTGGTCTTACAAGGGGGCAGGTGGAGGCATAAAAAGGTTGGTTCTCCTTCGGGTCTGAACAGCCCTGACTCAGGATTTGGTACTTGGAAAATAAGGCTCCTTCTAAGTGGGTGCTGGGTTTCTGGATCAGAAAACTTAGGCTGATCTCAGCGGAGAAGAAAACATCTTTGTCAGGTGAAGAACTTGGTGGAGTGGCTCCTGGCAATGCTTCTGAATTCAAGCAGTAAACACCTCAGCATAGGTGATGATTTCCTGCTCCTCAAGGCATGGACTTGATAATCTTGGGGCTCTTTTTCAGCCGTAGTGATTCAAAGATTCTGTGACACCATTTACCAAAAGCCTTGACAAGACTGGCTGAAACAGCAGGGACTCAGGGAAGGAAAACAAACAATGGCAAGGGCGAAGTGAACAAGGAGAGAACAAGCAGAGGCTGATCTGGACAAGGAATTCGGGCTGGCTCTGGGAGGGGATGGTGTGTGAGCAAACAACTGTCCAGAATGTGCTGGGTGAGAGCTCTTCCTCCCAGACTGAGACAGCCTGTTTGGCTGGGAATATCCTTTGCTTCTCAGCTTTGGTGGCCTTTTGGTGACATCAGAAACTTGATCATCACAAGTGGGCCCTTCTAGGTTGGCAGTGACCTGTGGGGTAGTAGAAAGTGAGCGCAAAGTCCATTAGCAGAAAATAAGTCTGTTGCACCTGGAGGGATGTGGATTTCTGAGCTGCTGTGTCCTGCTCTAAGGAGGAAGTTCTCTGAATGGATGGCAGAACAGTACAGGTTTTAAATTCCCACTTCTATAGGTACACAAAGGCACCAGATCTGGCTTTAAAAGCATCATCTTAACTTGGCAAGCTTGGAATGTTAACAAGAGGTTTCAGCTATTCATGTTTTCAAAGGACATGGGTGGAGAGTGACAGCACAAGGGACAGTGGTTTCAAAGTGACAGAGAGCAGCGTTAGATCAGATGTTGGGAAGAAATTCCTCCCTGGGAAGGTGGGCAGGCCCTGGCAGAGGATGCCCAGAGCAGCTGTGGCTGCCCCTGGATCCCTGGCAGTGCCCAAGGCCAGGCTGGACACTGGGTCTGGAGCAGCCTGAGATGGTGTAAGGTGTCCCTGGAATGGCAGGGTTTGGAAGAAGATGTGTCCCATCCAACTCAAACCATTCTGGAATTCTGCAGGCACAAGACCACGGCCACGAATCTGACAACTGAGCTGTGCTGCTGTGATGGAGCGTGGCTGGGAGGCCCTGGCTGTTCCTTAGCTGGGGCGCCAGATTCCCTTAAGTTCTAATCCTCTTTTTATCTTCAGCCCTCACTCAACTCTGTCCATAGCAGCGGCTCTGTTGTGCAGGAATAACCTCGTTTCCTGCCCCTGGAGCCCGTCGAGTGTGCTGACAGCCCGGCTTGTAGCTGGGCTTTGTTAAACCCAGGTGCTAATTCCCTCCGGTTCATCCGCCCCGCTCCAGTGAAAGCCATCAAACAGCAGGTGCCGGAGCTCTGCCCAGGATTTGTTTGCAAATGTAGACACTTAATGGTGAAAAAAGGTATTCCAGTGCTTCCCAGCCGGAGGGGGAGCAGCTAAACCCGTGCCCTCCATGCTTTGAAACCCTAATTAAGAGTTGGGGAGGGTTTGGCTAGTGAAGCCTGTTGGCTTGGCAGGGGAGGGGGATTGTTTTCCCTGTCGCGTCCAAGGTTGTGACCTAATTACCTGCCCGAGAATTTGGTGTGGTGCACGATGGGTGATGAATGAATGGGTGGCTGAGGATACCCTCTCCCTCTGGGGCTGCGGTTGCTCCTCCTCAGTGCAGGTTTTGCTGCAGGGAACGTCCTGGAGATGTCCCTTCTGCAGCTTGGAAAAGCAAAGCTGCTTGTTTTGTGCATTCCCAGGCTGTGTTGCTGCTGCAGTATCCCAGCGCCATCCCAGCAATGTGCGAGGTGACTGAGAAATATTTGTCACATGTGGTTTGTCCTTTCATCCTCTTCCCAGGAGCGAGTGCTGAACGGCAGCCTCACTTCAGCAGTCAAGAGGGCACAGACATGGATTTCTACCCAAAGCTGCATGAGGAACGGGGGTGAGCGAGTTGAACAGGGATGCTGTTTGAAGGAGGACAGGTTTATGGCCACTGGCACCAGAATTTAATGTGGCTTAGGTTTGGTTCTGCAGTGCACAGGAGTATCCAAGCTGCTGGAGAAGGGAAGGGTGTGTAGTTAAAGAGCTCTTATGGTAAGACTGGGGGGTGAAGGAGTCCTCTTGAAGTGTGCTCTGCTTCCCCACAGTGCTTGAAAGCCCTTCCTTTGTTCAGGGCACCAAGTGCTCATTCTTGCCTGGTTACTTGTTAGAACCTTGGGCACGGAAGAATTGGGGCTCCCTGTGCTGACACAGGTGCAGCCCCTCAGCAGAACACTGTTTTGGACCTGAGGCCGTGGAGAAAGCTCCCAAAATTGAGTGGTGGAGCTGGGATTGTGGGTGTGGAGTTTGGATAGAAGTGTGTAATGTCACAGGGTGGAAACTCACAGCTTTAGGTTTCAGGGTATAAAGGGGTAAAAAACAAGATGGAGGTTTTTAGGCGTCAGCTTTTTCTTTTTTCTTCTTCTTCATGGGTTTGGGTGATATTGTGTGTGGTTGGGTGCACAATGCCTCACTGCGGGTCACAGTTGTCTAATTATTAAGTTAAAAGTAAAAATAATTTACCAATTATTCATTAGTTAAGTTTACTCTAAAAAGCCCTTGTAGGTAGAAGCTGTCATTGCCATTTCTGCCTAGAAGCTGAGGTGCTGAGAACTCACTCCCTTGTAGCACTGAAAGAATAAGCATCAAAGTCCGGGCACAAAAACCATCTCCTGCATTTCAATCCTGGATCAGGAGCAGCTGACTACTCCCACAGTTACTGACCTCCCCCAGGTAAGGAAGGGGCTGCTGCTGCTCCCTGCTGCTGTGTCAGTTCTTTAGGAACAGTCTCATTCCCAAAGGGGCAGCACTGACATGCAGGGGAATCCCTGCTGCAGCTGCAACGAGCTGAAAAATCAGTGCTAAAAATTACTAATGATTTTTTTTAAAAAATTATGCTGAACTTTTTTTTTTTCCAGATTATTGTACCAGTGTTCATTTGGAAAGCTCAGGGATTAAATAGAAGCATAATGGTGGGAGCAGAGTGTGTTTCTTTAAAGGATATAACAGGAAGGTAACGATGACTGTCTTGCTGTTCTGGTATGGATGGGCTGGAGTATTTTTTCTTCACAGCAGCCAGTGTGGTGCTCTTTTGGATTTGTGACTGATGCAGTGTTGATAAGATTGGTGTGTTTGGGCTGGGGTTCGGGGAGGAACAAGGCACAGCCAGGACACCTGACCTGAACCAAAAAGTAATATTCCATGCTGCAGCAGGGTTCCATCAGGATGCCCAGAGCAGCTGTAGCTGCCCATGGATCCCTGGAAGTGCTCCAGGCCAGGTTGGAGAGGGCTTGGAGCAACCTGGGCCAGTGGAATGTGCTGCTGCCCGTGGCAGGGGCTGAAATGAAATGAGCTTTAAGGTCCTTCCCAACCCCACCTGTTCTGTGATTATATGATGTTGTGCTTAGCATCAGGAGCTAATGGGAAATGGGAGGAAAGGGGGGATGTTCAGGTGGAACTTAATTTCCCCAGGGAACAAGATGAAACCTTGCATCTCAAGATCTCACATGCTCCCACATTGCCTCTTTGGCACTAGAGGGAAAGAGAGGCAGAAATTCCTGCTGCACATCCCCTCAACTGCACTAATCAACATCTGGCCAAGCCTGACCTCAGCTTGTGAGCTCCATTCTCCAATGAGAATGTTTGCTGTAAACGATGCACTTATCAGGGGGAGCTAAAAAAGAGGCTTGTTGGACACCCAAGGGAAGGAGCACTTGCCAAAAGATAAACTCCCAGCCGTGCCTGCTTCCCATTGCAAGGCTGGGGGAAAATAAAATCAAAATCACTGCAGCACCACAACGTCAGCTGGATTGTCAGGAGCAATGTGGGAACTGCTTCAGATGGAGGGGGCTGCGTGTGGTTCTTCCTCTGGCTTTTTTAAGGCTTGGTTGGTTGGTTGGTATGCTGTCCACAGCAGCCCAGGGCACCTTGCAGAATTTCAAATCCTTAGTTAAATGCAGCTGTACTCTGTGAGAACTTCTTTTTCTGGCAGTAAAAATAAAAAAAAATAAAGGGGGTGGAGGGAAGGGAGAAGAGATGGTAAAAAAAGCAAAGACAGAAAGGATTCTGATATCCCTTATGAAAGGGATTCAGGAGGAAGTAGAGTAAGAAGAGGTTGTCTCATGAGATATTTTGTATGGAGTACTTGGGGGAGAGAACTAACAGCCTGGGCTGGGAGGTTGAATCTCTTAGGTTCTTTCTTTAATTTGGAATGCCTGGATCAGTATAAGAAACTACCAGACAGTAGCAAGGAGACCCATGTGGGGCAGAAAAGGATAGAACATCAGTCTGTAGCTGTAAGAAATGACACTTCTCTGTATCTCTGTCTCAAAACTGAAGGCTGGACCATGGTCTCATACCACAGGAGGATGGACTCCCCCTTTCAGTGCAAAGGAATCACCTGGTATCCGTTGGTTTTTACTTTTCAGATTTTTTTTTTTTTTTGGTGGACAGTTTCATCATTTCAGGTTTTTGCTCAAGGCAGGAACTCGAGATTCCTCCACCAGCAGCATGTGTGGGGTTCTGCCTCTTGCTTGCTAATGTCTGCTTAAATTTTGTTCGCTTGCATGAAAAGACAGCCTAGAAAATTAGAAGCACTTTGTAGGCATTATGCCACTGTTAATTATGTAGGAGCCCAGACACTATTCACAACAGTAATAGGAAAACTACCAAAGTGAATGCAGCAGTCTGAAATGCCAAATTAAGGTCTCACCTCTTGAATGCAGCTAAATTTGCAAGCGGATGGATGCTGTACACTGTAAATGTGTGGGGTCAGTGGTTCTCAAGCTTTATCCAGTGCATGCATCCCAGGATTAGGAGCGTGTTTGCAATGGGTTCAAGTGTCAGCTGGAAGCCAGGGCAACTCTGGGCTGAGATTTGGTGGAACACCTCTGTTCTCCTCCCCCAGGGGGAGGGAGAGCTGCTCCTCCTGCACCGAAGTGGGTGATCCTGCTGTCAGTGTCACGTTGGTGGGGTCAATTCTCCATCCCATGGCTTCAACCTGCTCCAGGCTCCTGGGGCAGCTCTTCCTCAGCCTTTTCCTGAGGCATCAGGAGGGGAGTGCCAACAGGCTGCTTCTGAATTCTGGCACTCAGAGCTCAGAGTGAAGGATGAAGGAGAAAGCGATCACTGCACAAAACCCCTGCCGCAGCCTTTTGGACCACATCCTCTCCAATTCATCCACTAACACCTGAGTTTGGTACCTTTCATGTGTTGCTTGAAGCCCAGCAGGTGTTGCAGCTTTTAATTCTAGGTGAGGTCTCAGTGAGTGCTTGCTGTTTTCTGTCAAGGATTATTTGCCTGGTGGCACTAAGGGAGCCACTTGTACAAATCTCACTGCACACAGTCATGGGGATGCTTCAGGGTTTGGCTTTTCTGTGTCTCAGATTCTCTGCTGCCTGGCGTGTAGCTCTGACTCTTCATATGAGGGGGCAGTGAGTTCTCTTCCCAGGGCAGTGGCACAGAACAATCCCTGCCCAGAAGAGAGCCAAGGACACCCAAAAAGCAGAAACAGCGGCCAAGGGCAGGGGGCTAGGCAGGGGCTGAGACTGCATCACCTGGAGCTGGGATTGGACAATTGACCCCAATGTGGAGATGAACCAAAACTGATAAAAGTGTAAAACTCCTGACCAGGATCCATCTGGCAGGAGCCATCTGGGATCCATCCTGGGTCAGGCTCTTGCACTGCCCAGGGTGAATCCTTTCCATAAATCCCATTTTATTCCTTTTACTCTGCTTAGTCTCTGTGCCAGGTCAGCCTTTCCAGGGATCAATGGTACTGGTCAGTTTTATTTTCTTTGCTGTTGTAGGCTCCGTTTTCATTTCATGGCTGAAGTCCATAGCAGAAAGAATTGCCTGGACACAGTCCTGGGATAAATTAATCTTCATTATAGAAGGTGGGATTTCTTAACATGAGAGTTCTGCAGTGATATTTACATCAGATTTAGATTTATATTAGGCAGAATGTATTGACTTTGAGGGTGGGAAGGCCCTGGCACAGGTTGCCCAGAGAAGCTGTGACTACTCCATCCCTGGAAGAGTTCAAGTGCGTTTGCTGTAGCGGGATTGACACAAAACTCTGGTGCCTTGTTGTCTATGCTTGAGGAATTGCTCCCCTTGTTTGCCATCTGGTAGCTCTCCTGCTGGCAGCCTGGATTAGAGGTGGAAAATTCAGCCAGCAGTGCCAGGGTCTTGTTGGAGCCCAGGTGCTTTAGGTAACCATGGCAGTGCCAAAGTTGATTGCAAATTCAGGTCCTGACTGAGTTTTGTCATTCTTGTGCTGGACAGGGTCAGTCATCCAGCATCTGACTCTGGGCAGACATTCTAAGACCAAACTCCTTTCTGTATTAGGTCTGCTTTGGCCTTATTTAAAAAAAAAAAAAAAAAANAAAAAAAAAAAAATCCTGTAGCTTCTGAGCTTGAAAAACATGTATTCTAGTATTCTATCATATCATTAGATATCCTGATTTCATGTGATACCTTTATGGAAGAAAGATGCACTTGGATGGGGGAGAGCACCCCTCTAATTTCTATTTTGATCAGACTCACTGGATCTTTTCCAGTAAAGATTCTTAGGGAACTAGGAAAAAGAATCCTGCTCTTCCTGTAGGACTGAATGCGCCACAGGCCAGAAATAACTGTCATGAATATTGTATGATGCATCTTTTGCCAGAGGATGGCAGTGTGGAAGGGTTTGAGCTGCTCTGGGAATGCCTTTGTCTCAGCTGGGGAAGGAAAATGCAACCTGGCTCTCACAGGCAATTCAGCTCATGCACCCAGACAGCTCCACCTTCAGCCAAATCAGGAAAACAAGGTTGGAGGCTGGTGGGTTCTGTGGATTTAAGCTTAAAGATTTCCAAGGCAGTGACCTGCCCCGACAGTGCTGTCCTTAAAGGCAGAATAATCCGTTGGAGAAGTCAGTGATTTGTTAAAATACAAAGTTTGTGAAGGAAGGAAGAGTTAAATATATGTAAACCAGAACTGGGGCTAGAGCACTTAAATTTTAAGTTAACCCTATCCTGAAAAGTTCAGCTAGCAATCTGTGGGCCTCTTGGGTTAATTAATGAGAAAGTAATAATGCAAAGCATGTGGGTTTTTTCCTATTTGTGCATTCCATCAGCTTGTGTTGGTATAACCTTTAGAATATTTGTCAAAATATTCACTGCCTGCTGCTCCTTTCAGCTTGCAGGGGTGGCATATATCTAGGCAATAGACTGAAATATGTACTCAGTCTCCTTGCTACCAAACCAGTGGGTTTATTCTGTCTGCAAGGCATGGATCTGGTACTTACAAACACTTCCACATGCAGTTCACACAAATCCAGTTTGCTGGGAGCCTGGTGCTGGAGCTCCAGATGCTGTTAGACGGTCATAGGGGAGGGAATTTGGACCCACAGGGTGTTCCCAGGGTTGGGTTTGTGTCCAGCTGCCCCAGTTCCACTGCCTTTGGGACAGCAAATACCAAATGACCCTTGAGACCATGGGGTTTCCAGGGGCAGTGGTTGGGGACATCTGCACAGCCCCTCTGCAGGGGTGTTTGGGTGAGAAACGTGGCCAGATCCTGTATCTAGCTGAATCCCAGCAAGATGAACGCTGTGCCTCTCCCAAGAGGAAGGAGTAGCAGGAAAAGGAGGCAAAGTGAAACCTCTTTCCTTTTTCCTTTGGAAGCCTAACTTCCCTCTCTCCAAAGCAAACTGTGAAACTTCTGGGTGCTCGAGGCACTTCAGGCTAGTAAATCCAGCTGCCAGTGTCCCCTGCAATCCATCCACTGGGATATGACAGTGACAAAATGCCTCCAACGCCACCTGAACCAGAGCCAGGGCTGGGCTTTGCCATTTGCACCTTTTTCCTCAGGCCCACGGGGATGCAGCAGCAGAGCTGGGTGCATGTGAAGGGGTCTATGGAAAGCTCCAGCCCAGGGGAGGGGATGGACCAGGATCCATCCGGGGTCCAGAGGAGGAGCAGCAGGAATTGGAGCTGTAGGCAAGGCTGCAGATGGGTCCAAGGGGTCCTTCCAGCTCAGGTCAGGGCTGGGTGCCAGGCGTGGAGCTGAACCTCTGGGTGGGACTGCAGAGGCTGCTCAGGGAGTTAGGGACTATTGGAGCCCCTCAGGGTGCTGGTTCTTGGGGCTCTGCACTCAGCCAGCCTCCATCTTCACTGGCTTTTCCACATGCTATTGGAATGTTTGCTGTTCCCCACTCGGGTGAGAAGGGGGAGTGCCTCACAGGTAAAGAAATATTGGACAGGCAGGGAATCCTGACTTGCCCCATTCAAGCAGTGTTCCTGGTATTGCTTGGAGAAGCAAGGATAAATTCAGCAGCACATTTTCTGTGGCTTACATAGGTCAGCAGCCCAATTTAATGAAGCAGGAGCTGGGGCTGAGCTGAGCTCTGTTGTGACAATCCGGAGGGCAGAACTGCTGAGCTGAAGATGCTGTGGAGTTGTTAATTTGCAGCAGCTGAAGAGAACTGCTGCAGAAATCAATCCAGGTTTACCAGGGGAATTGCACTATGTAACTTGGCATCTGTCAGCTGAGCCTTGGGCCAAAGTAACTTTCTTGGCTTCCTTCTCATCTAATCCTTAGCTGGTCACTTCTTGTAATTGGATTAAGCAGCTAGAATACACAAAATAGAGCTGGGACCAAATTCCAGCCTGAGAATGGATCACAGAGGCCTCTTCTCACACCCTGGGCATCTTCTGCCCAGTTTGTTTTGCTGGGGACTTGTGGCACTCTCTGTGTGCTGATGCACTGCACAGCTCCGTGCCTGGAGAGGAGACACCTCCACAGCAACAATAAGCTTTCTCAGAGCTCAGCTGGGCTTTGTACTCATGAATAAAATATCTCCTCCCTTGCTTTTACTTAGGGGTTTTGTGTGCTGAGGTGTGAGTGGTGACAGGAAATCGGGAAACTGTTCTGCAAAATAAAAATAGGGTTTATTTATGTGGCTGTCAAATGCCTGGTGTCCACACTGGGCTGAAATGATCCATCCCTTGTAGCAGAAAATCTCTGTCACAGGCGGGGCTGTGCCAGCTGTGGGATAAAATCCTGTTGCCTTATAAAAGTCAAGCTTCAGGGGTTTCCAGTCTCACTGGGGTTTTCTGCTGTCACAGGAGTTTTTCTCTGTCCTTTCTCACCGCTGTTTTCCTCCTGGAAAACACACAGAAGTCCCTGGGATGTTACAGCTTTTTGCATGGATAGGGACATTGTCACTCCCCACTAAGGAAAACACCGTCCCTGTAGGCAGAATTGGGTTTAAGCAACCTGCCAGCTTTACACGGTGCAGTTACCCAGTGGTGGATGACAGTGTCTGCCTGTCCTTGTTATAAAAGGCAAAGGTTTCTGCTAAGGAAGGCAGGAGCCTCCCTTGGAAATGAAAAATGTAACCTTCCCCTCTCTCCTAATTATTGTAATCTTGAAATTAAGAGGCTCTCAGGCAAAGATATGAGGATGGGAATAACAGTTCTTTACTAGCGGGGAAAAAACCTAAAAAGAAAAATCTGCAACTTAATAGGAAAATCAAAATGAAAGGCAGTAGTACAAAAGAGAGTTGGAAATACAACCTGACCCCTGTCAGTCAGTGTGTTGGCAGCTGTCCCATTAAATGGTGGCTGCAGCCCTCCTGCAGTGCCAAACGTGGCTCTGCTGGAGCAGGGATCCTGCAGAAGGGCTCAGTCCTCCTCCCAAGATCCAGGGCTGCTGTGCAAGGGCTGCTCTTCCTCTGGGCATCCCCTGGGAAAGGCTGCTGGTGCTGTTCTGAATCCCAGATTGATCCAGGTGGGAATGCCTGGCTCCTCCCCTGGATGCAGCATTTCCCATGGGCTGATGGAATTTTCTCAGCCACTCCACGGCCCATGAACAGAAGAATACTGGTTTTTGTTAATTACCTGGCTGATGTGACACAGCCTGGTTTGGGTTGGAAGGGAACTGAATGCCCATCCCTGCCTGAAAGCCATGGGCAGGGATAACCCCTTCCACTATCCCGGCTTGTTCAGAGCTTCATCCAACCCTGCCCTGGGTCTGCCCAGGAGTCAGAACACGACCTGGTGGCCTGTCTGATGCCCCACCACCTGCACTTCCCAGCAGCTAAAGGGACATCAAATTATATTTATAAATAAACAAATAAAAAGTAATATATATATACATATGTATAAATTATTTTTATTTATTAACATTGATATTTATTAATATTAATATCTATTATCTAATAATCAATCTATTATTATGCTATTTTCTCCTAAGTGTGTTAGCTGTAATATGTAGCTTTTTTCAATGATTTTATTATGGTTCTTGCTCTGATGTTTGTTTTAATGCTGAAATAAACATCAACAGAACCGTTCCCACGGGGTAATACCTTCACTATAATGTTTCTCTGCTAGGATTGCATTCTATTTAAAACTTCGAGAACTAAAGCACAGAAACAACCTGAATATGGGCTTAATATCTAATATTATACCATCAAAATTACTGCTATATGAATATGCAAATCCAGAAAGTCTTCTGTCATATTTACAAATTTGGGAAAGCTTTCACAGAGTTGAATAATACATTAAGAGTTCGAAGCAGCTCAAATGAAAATCCGAATTACACTTGGCTCACAGTTGAGTTCTCCTCTTACTTGTGGGACATCTAGTGGCAGAAAGGAGACTGGATCTTGGGAGACAAAATGATATTTTTAAAATGTGATTCTTGCTTTAAAAAAGGACACTGCAACCTTTTTTCTTCGTGGGCAAGAATTGTGTGGGTTTTTAGTATTGACACTTAAAAACGGGTTGGGCTTTTAGTCACCAAAGCAGTTTGTGTGGGAGCAGCAGGGACAAATTGCAGCTTGCTTTTCTTAGTGCTGCCCTGGTAAGAAACAGCTTCAAGGAAAGTTTTCCCTGATCAAGACTGATCCCTGTTCCAGCTCACCTCCCTCTGTCCCAGCTTCCCTGAGCCTCATTTATGACACCCAACTGTTCCTTCCAGGAGCTGTTTATACATTTTATTTCCCCTTGATGGTTTCTCTGTCTGCTACATCCTTCTGTTGTCCCTAAACTTCTCAGGCCAGGTGTGGGGCTCTTCAGCAGATGGAGCAGAACTCAGCCTGGCTCTCTGAATTTGGAAATACAGGTGAGTAGTGAGGTGGGGGAGGCAGGAAAAAATGAAGTGTTGTGCTCAAACCTGCAGGATATTCAATGTGTTCTGCTAAAAATATTTTGGAGAAAGAAGCTCAGGGTATGGTCTGGAATGGGACAGCTCCCTTTTCCCTTCTGTGTTCCTCTTTCCAGGCCAGGCTGAGTTACAGCACAGACCAAATAATGGATGCAAGAGGAGCTTTCTAAAAGGCAGCAGCAGCCCTGGGCTCAGGGTGGCAGCGAGCTTGCACAGCAAGAGGTTTCCTGGCTCTGTAAGAAAAATTGTGGAAACTGTGGAATGTTCTTCCATTTTCTCTTTTATTTTTTCTCTGAACTTTCCTCTCTTCTTGGTAAAGCCCATGCAAACATTCTTTCTTGATGGAGCTGGAAGAATCAATGTGAACTTCTGTAACAGCTTTGAGTATTTCACAGCAGAATCAGATCAGGTAGAATATGTACCTTCCTTTAAATCTCTGCTTTAATGGTGTGGGGTTTAGCACCTTTCTAGTACTTGGACTTGTTTCAGGGGTGTTTTTTTTGTTTGTTTTTTCCCCATTATGATCTTAAGGGCACAGAATCCACTCATAAAGCAAATTGATGCTCCTCTGACCCTCGTTTTTGGCTGTTTGTGTAGCAGGGCCCTAATGGGAAGATGAGCTGGAATTTCTGAGCCCTCTCAGTACATTTCTGCACTTTCCCTGAAGGTGCTCATGGCTCTGCCCTTTGCCATCAGCCAGGCACCACCTGGGCGCTGAGCTGCTGGGTGACACCTTCAGAGAGGGTGGAACTTCTGGGAACCCAGTGATGCTCTCCCATGATACACAGACCCAAAGCAGGATGGGGCACTCAATAAAAAGACCCCCAAAGATTTTCCTTCTTTTTTCTTGGCTGAGCACAGTGCTCTGTGCCGTGGGCTCTCCCTCGGGTCGGGTTCTGAGGTGATCCAGCCACCCAAAAGAAGCTGGAGCAGCAATCAGGTCCTTTCTAGTGACTCTTTTCCAGTTGTGTAAGAGGGAGCTGGGAGAAAGCAAGTGCAGGACACGAGCAGAGGTATTTTCTGGGAGGGAAAGAGATGTGCCTGGAGGCAGCGGGCTTACAGGGAGCTTCCTTCCCACGGGGCAGGAGTGAAAACCCAGTGGCTTTAAAGGCCTCCAGCTAGGCCTCCAATACTACAAGGCATTTTGGAGAGACCCAGAGCACTGTGGAATCTGTTTATGAGCAGGAATGCCGGGCTTGGAGAGGTGGTACCCTCCATTGAGGGTTAGGAGAGAGACTTCCCTGCAAACCCTCTTCCTATTTCCATTCTCCCTGCCTCCCTCGTTGATCAGAGAGCACTTGCAGATCACACTTTGATAGCATCTCATTCCTCTCATCTAAAATCTCTCCAAATGTCTTGGATTAATTCTGTTTTTAAACCAAAGGACAGTGTAGGCAGCCTCACCATGGGTGTTTAGCTTAATTATGGCCCCTGATCTGACCCAGGTTCAGCCACATTGTCAGAGGTTTCACACAGCTGAGCATTCTTGGGCTCCAGTCCTAACTGCTATGCCCCTCTGAGCAATCCTTCTGGTGTCCAATGTCCTGATAGTCGGGAGCACCTCTAAGCCTGCAAGTTGAGTTTTAAAATCATCCACACCATGGTTATGAAGCCTCGTTTGAAAATGAGCTCTCCAATGTGCCTGTGTGTTTAGGGGAAAGTGTATGAGTGAAATAGTAAACACTGGGTTTTGAGAGAAATCTTGAAATGACAGTAGTTTATTCTGTTTATTATGGAATATTAGTAGTTTATAGTTTCTTATCCCTGAGTGAATCAGGTACGTTGTTGTTCCACAACTCTGGCAAGTGGTGGAGACAAAAGGAAAGGCTGAGAGAATTGGGATTGTTCAGCCTGGAGAAGAGAAGGCTCCAGGGTAACGTAACTGACCCTTCCAGGGCCTGAAAGGACCTTCCAGGAGAGCTGGTGAGAGACTGCTGACAAGGGATGGAGGGACAGGACACAGGGAACGGATTCACATTGACAGAGGGCAGGTTTGGGTGGGATTTTGGGCAGGAATTGTTCCCTGGGAGTGTGGGCAGGCCCTGGTCCAGGGTGCCCAGAGCAGCTGGGGCTGTCCCTGGATCCCTGGCAGTGTCCCAGGCCAGGCTTGGAGCAGCCTGGGACAGTGGGAGGTGTCTCTTCCATGACAAAAGGGAATGAGATGAGCTTTAAGAACCCTTCCAACCCAAACCACTCTGGAATTTTGTCATCCACTCTGAGGCTGATGCCTGCAGAGCTCAAGGAACCTCTGGGATGGGGAACAGCGGGGTTTTACTGCAATAGCATTTTTGGTTTATTTTGGCTGTGACACCCATGCTGTTGGGAGTTTCGTGACTCTTACAGGTCTGATGCTGGGACAAGTTCCTGAGCAGCCTTTGGGTCTGGTCTTTCTGGCCCTGGAAATCCAAACTGCTGTGAAGGGAACTGCCTGCCTCTCCTTTTCTGTCGGGATGTTTCTCTTCACAGAATCACTGAGGTTGGAAAAGGACTTGGAGATGGAATCCTGCATTCCTGCCAGCGGAGCCTTGTGGCTTTCCTCTGTTGTTCCTGAAGTTGTGACAAGCTGGACACATCAGGAAGGGAATTTTCAGGTCTGGCTGTAAGGTGAGGAAGAGGATGTTCAGCTGACAGCCGGGAACAGAGCGGAGTCACAAGCACAGCATGGACTTGGGTAACCAAAAAGTTCATCAGAGCTCCTGCTCTGCCAAAAATTTGTTTTAGAGATGGACTTAATTTGCAGATGAACCGCATGAAACTCACCTACTGTGTGATGGAAAATTACTGCCCTCGCCTTCTGTCTCTGTCCTGCTGTAATCTGAAATACTCGGAGAGATGTTTATCCATGCTATTAATGTGTAGTAATGGGGTTGCTATTTTAAAAATCGATACAAATCTCACACTAAAAACGAAAGGCTTATAGATTAGTCTGTCAAGAGCTGTCTTAATAGATCTGTCTGACATTTGAGACACTTTCCCCAAAAGTACTCTTTCAATTTCAAATTACTTCTTAAATGTTGCTGCCTGCAGATTCCAGGCCAGCTAATACAAGTTGTCAAAGTGAAAACCTTTCTCTGCAGCTTCAGAGAAGCTGGAAATAATAAATGTTTTAATTTTTTTTTTTCATTTGATCAAGAATGGCTTCCCTCCTAAATTAGGGAGGGGCAGTTTCAAGCACATTCTTTACTTTTGCAGTTTCAGCCATCTGGTGGGCTGGAGAAGCTGGAGAAGTGGGGATGAAGTTTAGAATAGTTCTTTCTGACACTGCTACTTGCAGTGTGTGAAAAGCTGAATGGTGCTGACTCGATGGAGACTCCTTTTTGAGATGCAAAAAATTGCTAGCAGATGGTATATGCATTTATAGGCTAGGTAATTGAAGCTGGCTTTAATATTCTTTTCATATTTTAACAGTATTCCATACCTTTCTCATTTCCTTCCACAGCTCTGGGTGGAGCGTCTCTGGTCTTCCCCTGTCAGTGTACTCACAGCCTTTCTTAAAGGCCTGTTAATTACCAGTAATTCCAGTTATTCATCAAGTTCAGGGCCCTGTCTGATTTCCTGTAATAGATCATAAAATAAAATATTAAAATATAGCATAAAATGTAGCATGTTTTCTCCTTAACTCAGCATTTTGTGGACAGTGGCTATCAAGCTCTGCTTGCTGTAGGATCTGTCAGCTGTTGCAGATCCTGATCTAGGCCTTCCCAAATAACCCATAAGTCCAATTATTTCCTTTAATGTCTTCACATCACACAGCTCTTAGCCATAAAGATTCCACACAGATTCCTCTTTGAGGTTCTCAAACTCTAATCAACACAGAACTGGATGTGCAAAACTTGTGTCGTGATGGTGAGAAAATCCCCAATCTGGGGTGTTTGGTGGTGAGTGCAGGGAAGCAAAGGTGGGAAATTTGGCCATCTTTGAAAGATTTGCAATTGTGAAGAAAGGCCCATTGTGTTACCATGACTCTGATTCAGAAATAGCTGTCTAAAAGAAGTCTAGAACTGGTAATTGTCTCTCCTCTTCCAGGGAACAATGGCAGGAGCAGAGAAAATGCCCTCAGGGAAGGTTCAGGTTGGATATTAGGAAAGATTTCTTTCTAAAAGGGTGGTCAGGCATTGGAACAGGTTTCCCATGGAAGTGGTGGAGTCACCACGCCCACAAGTGTTTCAAGCAATGCAGTCTTGGTGCTTAAAGACATGGTTTAGTGCTGGGTTAATGGTTGGACTTGGTATTCTTAGAGGACTTTTTTAACCTCGATAAACACCCATGTCAAATCTCTCCCCACCTTAAAAAAGCCCAGACAGCTTCAGCCTCGCCTCATCTACATTTTAAAGCACTTTTGAGTTCACTAACTTGCTGGGATCTTATTTAGCTATAGGCAAAGTCTGCCCTCAGGCAGACCAAGGCCAAGCCTTAATAAAGGAGGTTAATCCTGGCAACATTTTGCTCCTGTTTTGGGGGGGTTTCTTTACAGCCTGTTCCTCTCTACCACTTTTCCTAAAGGCTCCTCAGTGCCATTAGTCTCCTCCAGTGGCTGGTTTTTAGGGACACACGCTATTCCTGCCTCGTGCTGGTCTTGCTGGAAGCGGTGCCTGTGGTTTCTGAGCAGCCCATCCAGCAGCGGGACTGGCAAGCTTTGCTCCTTGTCAGTGACTCCATGGTGGTTTTGTCAGGTCTGTGACAATATTTCTTTGTGGTTTCTCCCCTTTTTCCCTGGGAATTCCCGACTGGCAGAGTCCCCAATCAGATGCCATTGTTGGAGTAAATATTTTCACACTCTCACCTGCCCTCATCAGTTGATGCGACTGTGGGAATGAAGATATATCTGCATTTTGATACATTTTTTCCACTGCTTTTTCCAGGCTGTGCTTCCAGCTGGGCCTAAGGCTGGTGTCACTGCAGACCACTGATGCACCAGGGCAGCTGCACCACAAAATAAATAAAGCACACTTAAACATCCTTGCTGTCCTTAGGAGGAAATTTCTGCTCCTGGGATTTTGAGTGGTCTTTAACCTTGTGAACAAAATGATTTGGAGAAAGAATGAGTGAATTGCTTTGCATTGCTCTTGTGCTGGAGAATACTGGATAAAAGGCAAGCAGAGAATCCAAACGTGACAGACTTTCACTGCAAAAAGCCCGAGCCTTACAGAAATGGATATTCTGGAAGCAGGACTGAAGGGTTCTGGAGGAGTTGATGAACTGAGTCAATGGTAGCTGTTCAGGTGTTTGGGCAGCTGGCTGTGACTCCAGAGAGACCCTGGTTTGGCTGAAAGGGATGCTCTGTGTCCTCCACTGCTGCACGTGAAATCTGGGGGGTGTCTCAGAAGCAGAAACTCTCCAGGAGTTGAACTCCAGACAAGCCACGCACTTCCCCTCTGCGCCTGACATTGGGTTCGCGCTGCTCCTCCCCTCAAAGGCGACCAAAGCCACCCACCTCCCCAGACACCTAGCTCCTCGTGGGCTTGGGAGGGCAATGAAATGTCTTAAGTGAGTGGATCAAATTCATGGTTTCCTCTAGATCGCTTATCTTTTGTTTTAATGCTGTGTGATGGACATAAAATCAAGCTGATAAACTACCCCTTATAAAAAACGCGCTGCTCAGTGTTTTTAGGCACACAGGCTTGACAGCAGCAGATGATTAATAATTAATTAAAATAATGGTCAGGGAAAGAAATATAACTTTGCCAATCTATAATTACTTGGAAGCTTCTTCATACATTTTCCATGAGAGTCTTTTCCTTGTAAGACTCCGAAAAATATATTTAGTGTTTGTTTGCTTTCAGCTATGGTTTTCAGCGGATATTGACTGAAACAGCATCTTAATCAGTCTGACCTCAGCCTCCAGGGGATTTTTTTTCCATTGACTCTATTTCTTCCTCCTCGCCTCTCCCTGTGTGCTGAAACTCCTGTCAGAGCTGCTAGCTCTGTTACCTTTAGTGTTTCCTTTTTAAAGACTCGTTTTAGCTCAAAACCTTTTCTGCACATTCTGAAATTGAGGTGGGGTGGGAGAGAACAGCCAGTTCTTGTGACCAGAACTAAATTTCTTGGAAGCAGTTTCTTCCCATCCTCCTACTTCTCTCAAACTGATTTTCCAGCAGCAGCTGTGCTGAGAACAAATTATTGAGTAATGCAAAGCATCTTAGAGCCTTCAAGGAGTTGGGTCTTCTGTGTGAAGAGCACTCGGAGTGGATGATTTCAGCTGGGTTTTCCTACCTCAAACCTGGGGCTGAATGTGGCAAGGGTTCTTGTGTTCTGTTTTCATCTCTGAATTCCCTGACACTTATTTTTTTCATTGCTTCCTATTTCAGCAAGTTCAACTGAATCCGTTTTTTTCATTTCAAAACTCAGAGGTGTCCTTGGCCTCCCATCATTGTGTTGCTTTTAGAAAGCAACTTGTCTGGAGTGAGCTGGGGTGAATATCACAGCTCCTTTGATTTCCAGCCTCACTTTCCCAGCTGAACATTTCTGCTATTACTATTCTCCTTAATATTACCTTCATGGGATTGATGATTGGTTATTTCTGTCCCGATTTTTTCTGTGGCAGCAGGAACACAGAAACCAACAGGACTTATAAGGTTCTCTCTCAACCTGGATTGGGAACAGGCAGAGAAAAGACTTTTCTTTTAAAATTCCTAAAAGCTGAAGGGTTTTTCCATAGCTTCCCACTTTGAGAACTCTGATTTCCAAGGATTGAAGGCGTTTCTTTCCTTATCTTTGGATATCTGATTAAGTGTGGCTTTTTGGGGTGGGATAATCTGCTGCTGACACACCCAGTGGGGTGAGATTGGAAGAGATGTGCAGGGTTTGCGTGTCACACCCAGCTCCCAGAGAATGGAGGCTGAAATAGTCCCAAGGATATGTTAATTTTCACTGAATATTAGATGAATTTGACAGCGTGCTTTAGTCATATGGCTCTGTGGAAACAGATGTACTTCTTCACTGGAGGAGTTTCTTTGGATTAAATGAACGTTTGAGAGCTTTTTCTTTGGTGTTACCACTTGTCTTTGTGCTGTGTGACTTTGATTTCTGTCCATGATCTCAGTGCATGCAAAATAGGCACAGGAAATTGTGCATCAACTCTTAAACCAGATAGATTATACAGATTATTGGCTGAATTCTGAATTTGACAACAGTGAGTGACAGCAATTATCACTAAGGATGACACTCTGAATCTTGCAACAGTATTACCACGAGCCTTGAAAAATTAATGATCTTGGTATTTTCCCTAAGTATACTAACTATATTCAAATATATTTGATTACTCAAATGTGTCCTTCCTTTTCATGAAGGGTGGCTTTCGTGAAGTTTTGATGCAAAAGTGAAAAGAAATTAATTTCTTTATTACCTTAATTTGAAGTTTTTTGAGTTTTGAAAGCTTTTGTTGCCGAGACTTCCCTGTGGCTGTCGTCAATTGGAATATTCTGGATTCAAATAGTCAGAATTATTTTTATTTCCATCCTTGCTAAATTCTAAGAAATCCATGCAGCTGTGAGCCTACTTCACTGAAACTGGTGGAAGTGAGTCTCCAGTTGACTACTGTGTTGATTAGAGCCTTCTTATTGCTTTTTGTTTGGGTTGTGGGTGGTCTTCTAGCTGATCTCAAGCATTCATCTCCTCTCCTCACCTCTCCTCATCTTTAAAGCTTGATGAAGACTTTCTCAGAACATTTCCATCAAATAAAGTGCATAAAAGCCTGAGGTGCACAATTTCTAGTCACTCAGCACTGATAAGCTGAAAATTACATAATTCTTTCTGGTGGATTTATTTTTTTTAAATTATTTTTAGGGCTTTTACAGAAAGAATCTGCCAGTGTTCTGTTCCTACCTATTAATATTTCACACCAAAATGCACTTTCAGAGCTTTCTGGGCTGACATGCACATCGGAATGATTTCATTGTTCTTCAAATGCAATGCACTCTCACACTGAAAGGAAATACAAGTGTGTGCATTTAGGAATGTAAATTGTGAAAAAGGGTTTTAAATGCTTGTGGACAGCAGGATGGGTGATGAGGGAGGGCAAGGGCACAACTCTCTGCTTTGTTGTATCCCCATTTTCAAAGTCCCACAGCATTAGGTCTTTATCTCTGCAAGGGTCACACTTAAATTTTCCAGAAGACTTTGTCTTTCAGCAAGACAAGTTTGACACTCAGACTAGTCAGAAGTGCTTCTAATAGATTTAAATTCCATTAAACATCTCTTAAAAATTGCCAAAACATTGCCATTTTGCACCAGCTTGTGTTCTCTTTTTCTCTTCCGTGCGTCCTTTAGTGTGTCATTGTAGGCTTGATGGAATGTTCTGCTACCTCCTTAGGTAAATGGCCAAAAAACTGCTCTCAGTAATTAATATAAAATTAAAAATCCCTGTGACTTGAGCAGCCAGATGGAAAGATGCCATTCTACAATATTTTGCCACTCAAAAGGAGAGAGAGTCACTGGAGTTGGGATCTTCTCAGGAATTTGTTTTATCTCCAGCAGTGCAGCTGAATGCAGAAGAAAGGAGGAACCAGAAAGTGCTGCCTGCACACAGAACCCGAGCACAGAAAAGGGCTCTTGAGGCTCCCCCAAGTTTCTTTGAAGGCCCAAAGAGGTTGTGCTGTCTGTACTCTTGTCTCCAAATTTGTAGGTAACAGGGCTTATCCCACTTATGCTTTGGGTAGGACTCAGCTCTAGTTGGAGTGGTTTCATTGACCTTTCTTGCTCCTCCTTTTACTGTGCCTTGGTAGAACCCAAAACTAAGACGACAAATTGCCTGTATTGTTATGGCAGATCCTTCTCTGTATTTCTCCCCAGGTTTGTTGTGCTCGTGTCTGTTATGTTCGAGGCGCTTCTGAGGATGAGAAGCGCTCAAATGTCATCTCGAAGCTCTCGTTTAGGTTATGAACCCCCAAAATCCCAACATAAAAAGGGTGAGGGGCCACACACAGGCTATTATCCCTGTTCAAGGTGGGTTTCTGCAGCTTGGATAAAAAGGGGGAGAAGTGGATTTTTGTGCAAGCAATAAAAGGGTGCAGAAGGTGGGTCGTACACCACAAATGGAATTCTATGTGCAGCTGCATCACTGCCAGAAGCAGGAGCAGTGCTGACAGCTCACAGCCAAAGCAAGAGAAATCCAGAGGGATTTGGGGGATGGAAATGCTCTTTGTGAATCTCCATGTAACGCTTTGTTTGAGCTGCTGTAATTAGTAAGTACCCCGGCTGTTCTATGACAGTGTTTGACATTTTGTTCTCTCAGGCAATCTGTGGGGAGAGCTGGGATGAGGGAATGGTCATGATTAGCACTCAACAAAGTAAGTATTAGTTTTTTTCTGGTTTTTTTTTTTGTTTTGGTGGTTTTTTTTTGTTTGTTTGTTTGTTTTGTTTTTTGTTTTTTTTTTTTGGATCCTTCATACTTTTAACTGTTGGGTTCTGCAGAGCCTGAGCTTTGAAACCCCACATACAAATCTCTAGTAAGACATTGCCTTGTGACAGTGAGGCAGTAATTATAGAATCCCAGAATGTTTTGGGTTGGAAAGGACCTTAAAGCTCATTTTCTTCCACCCTCTGCCACGGGCAGGGCCTCCTTCCACCAGACCCCAGGGTGTTACAAGGTGTGCTCAATTACCTTGCTCCTAAAAAGGGGTTTCATGGCCAGTAATGGGGATCTCAACGCTGTCAACCCATGATGGTCTCATGGATGGAAGTGATTTCCTGCCAGCCACTGAATTAAATCCCATTGTGCCTTTTTTTCCTGCAAAGGAAAAAGCATTCTTCAAGCACCATTTTCCTTAAAGCTGCTCTCTTTACACTTCTTTTTAAACAAACATAAAGCTTATTCAGATGCAGAAGAATCTCTTTTCTTTACAGGCTCTTCATTGCTCTCAATACAATGGAAAATACTTTTGTATCTACGTGGATTTCCACTTTTTAGTAATACAAGTGCTCGCTGCATTTCGATTCCTGCATAGATAACAAAGATTCTGATCCCGAGGATGACAGCTTTTACTTACTTCCACAGAAAGACATGGAGCTCTTTGGCCGGGATCCAAACAACACCTTCTGGTTGCTCACAATTAGCTCTGTCTAGTCCAAACTCCATGCACTGGGAGAGACAGGACACACTGTGCAGAACTTTGGAAAGTTCTCACCGAAGTCTCTGCTGTGGTTGGTCAGCTCTGGTTTTGCTGGTATGTCGTAAATACCAACATATTCCTGATATGGAATACCTATAGGCAGATATGGAATACCTATAGGCATATTCCCAAACCAAGAGTGCGGGAATGCTGGGAAGTGTGAATTATTGTCCATGGAGGTGCTCGTTTTTGGAAAATACTGATCATCTTTACCCTAAAAACTTTCAGAGAGCATTTCTGACTTACGTTTGGGATACCAAATTTCTTACTTGAGAACCATAAAGTGGCCCCACAACTGTCTCCTTTCCAGGTTTGCTCTACCTAATAGGAAGGGAAGGCAGAAGGGTTTCTTCCTCAACTGTGGACCAGCTTTTAAAAAGGAATAATTGAGCTCTCCATGTATGTAGTGAGTAGTTATTTTTGTTGAGAAAGGAATTCACAGTGATTAAGAGACTATCTGCAGGTGTAAAGACTCATGTTCAGCACTTCAGGAATGTTTTGCTGTCCATGAAAACACTGCTTTAGGGTGCCAGAAGAGGCACAGGAGCAATTTAGCTCCTTCTCAGGTTTAGCTGCAAATATCTGTTTTCTTTATGTTCCTTAGGAGCAGTGGCTCACTGGATGTGTTCTGTCTTTGGGCTGAACACACCCACATGTTTTAAAAGGCAGCTCTTTGATGCTGCCAGACAGGGTGAAGCCCCTAAGTGATCATTTGTGAAAATGCAGATGTCTGTATGAGAAGGTAATGGGAGATTTATGACAGACAAACCCACCTTCCATCACAGAAGGAAAGATGATTCTGAGACTTAAAATCCTGGAACGATTTAGGTTTGAAGGGACCTCAAAACTCAAATTTTCCACCCCCTTCCATGGGCAGGGACCCTTCCACTAGAGCAGGCTGCTCCAAGCCACATCCAACCTGGCCTTTCCAAATTGGGTGACTAAAAGAAGATTCTCCAGCAGCAAATGGGATCACGCTGCTTTCTGCCAGGAAGGTGGCTTGCGAACAATTAATCTCTCCAAGGAGTTACTGAATATCACAGCAACAGAAAAAGCTTTAAATCAAAGGCAGGAGAAAACCTGATCACTCCATTCCGAGTGTCAAGCAAAATGTTAAGGAACCGAGTCTGATTTTTGCTCAGTGAAAACACTTTTAAAATCCTCTATGGCACTCAACAGTGCTTCAACAACCTTGTAGCAAATTAGATTAATAGGTGCTGATTTTACAGCTGCTTCATTATCTCCTGCTACATTAAAACCTAATTATTTATTCCCGCCAGCGTTTTCTCCCACTCCTGCCTTCTCACTGGTGCTGTTGGTGCCACAAACGAGCTGCAGGTGGGACATCACCTCTCTTCCAAAAAAAAAACAAAAAAACAAAACCAAAAAACAAACCTGCAGTTGCTCTTCCCTGCTGCAACGAAGCCTTCTTGAGCAGTTGGTGAATAGAAGAACTCCCTTAAAAGGAAGGCATGACATACATAATAAAGGTGGGGCTTTGCCAGCTCGGGTATTTCAGAGCCTTCCTCTTGGAGTTATGATTGCAGAAGGAGTCCTGGGGCATGTTCTGGAGGCTTTGGTGAGTCTGTGCTGCTGGCTCGATGTTGGTTTTTCTGTCCTGGAGAGAAGAGACTTTGAATTTGCTGGAAGTGTGGGAGCAGGTGCAGCTCTGCTGGTGCAGAGGTTTCACGTAAAGCAGATGTCGGGAATTATTAATGCAATAATAGTGGTTAGGTTTATCTGGGAGCTTCCTGAGAATGGAGCTTTTTCCAGTTGCAGGCAAGTTTATAAAAGCTTCTTAATTTATCTCTTCAGAGCTAGATTTTTTTGGTCTTTTTTTTCCTTTCTTTAAATCACTTCATGCTGAAGATTTCCTTGGATAGGCTCCTTGGAATTGCCGTGGAGGTTGTAGTCTTACACTAAATAAGATTATTTTGGCGTTTATCCGGTGCTTATTATTCTCCGTATGCGTTGTTTTAAGAAAGTTATCCTTCACTGCATTGGGTATCTTATATATTTAATTGAATGTGTTGGAAACATGATGTAAACTTGGCTGTTTTGTACATTGCAGCTGTGTCACATTTTAAAAAATAAGTATAATTGTTGTGTTATCTCCAACACTGTGCAGTTAATGCTCAATGATAGCAGCTCAGCACTGTGCTGTCAGTGAGGCTTTTCAGAATTTCAAATTGAACATCAATTTTTTTTGGGGGGGGTGGTTCTTTGTCCTCTCACTAACTTTTTTCAGTTTGTTTGCTGCACATTCATTCTTATTGATTATGTACGAAAGCAGCAAGGCAAACTTGAAATCCTCCAGTGTTTGGAATTAATAATTTAATGCCCTTGTTTCCTTTAAATCTCCTCTCCCTGCAGTTATGTCCAGAGTTGCTTTTCTGGTGTTAAACTTTATTAAATAAATCAACAATGGAAGTAAAACTGTCAATAAATAAGCTGCATAGATCCGGACCTAAATGTAATTTCCCTCTGTGGGGCTTTTATCTTGAATTACAGCTTGAAAACCCTCTTTACACTGAACATTAATCATGTAAAATATTAAGAACAAGCCTTTCAGTGATGAAATTTTTCCTAATACTCCATCTAAATCTCCTCTGTTGCAACTTGATCGTTGATAAAGAGGGAAATATTAAACAGGACTGGGCCCAGTCCTGAGCCCTCGGGAGCAGCACTGGGGACTGGCCACCAGCTGGATTTAATTCTGTTTCCCCCCTTTCTGGACCCAACTTCCCAACTTGTTGTTTTGGGGTTTTTTTGGCCTTTTTTTTTTGGGCTGCAGTCATTCCTATATCAAGCAGGAGCTGGGAGGGAGGAAGAGGGTTTGTTTTTTTTTCTGTGTTCTTCCATCACTTATCAGTGATAGTGTGGCACAGATTCCCCAGGCACAGTGCAGAATTTGGGGGAAGTAGCTGAGGGCTTCTGCCAAAAAAAAAAGCACTGAGTCAGTCATGCTCCCCCTCAACACGAAATGTTTTTTTTCAGAGGATTTTTAAAGCAACTATTACCCATAAATATACATATCTTAGTGGAAACTTGCCTTTTCTTACTGCTTTGGGGGCTTGCTCATATCACATCCCATCATTCTGTTTACAACTGCAGCTTCCCACCGCCGTTCCTACTGCATGTTGAGTGCCCCAAGGATATTTTCACACTTGCTGGGGTTCTTGGCTCTCAGGAGTCCTATATTTACAGGGTGATGCTTCAGTGTTGCTGTGCCTGTGAGGGGTGCTTTGTGTGCACATGGTGGTAATGTCACCCCAGAGCCAGGGAAAAGGCAGGAGAGAAAACAGTGGTGGAAGCACAAGTGGGCTCTGAGCTCCCCATGTTTGCTGGCTGACAGCTTTTCCAGTGCTGCTCATAGAGCAGCACGAAGGGAATTGAAATATTCGTATTAGAATAAATGTGATTTTGTTCAGTGCTTTGCTGCAAGTGCAGTGATTCTCCTTCAAAGAGAGTGACTTAAACACAGGGATCTGCTTTAGAGGGCAATCAAGGTGTTACTTCTACAGGTGGCTTCCTAACTTTCGGATCCAATATCCCTTAAATCAACTTGCTCTTCAGTTTGCACATGTTGACTGTCCTTAGGAGTGGGATCTTGGTGGGTGCTGCTCCTTCAAGTTCCTGGGGTCCTGCTGGGCCAACTGTTTTAACACTGTGATCTTTCCTCTGTGCATGAAATGTTTCTTCCTAATATCCCCTTTGATTTTATAAATACACTGGATTAAGGACCATTCATGTATGTAAACCTGAGCTTGCTCATCGGAGACAAAAGGGTTAAAATACGGGAATTAATTGAATGGGATGGCATAGAGGCTGAAAAGATGTTGGCTTGGAGTTATTTTAGAGGGGGCAAAGATAAAAGAAGGTTGCTTTGTGGTATGAAAAAAACAGAAAATATTTTTAATGCGTTTTTGTTTCGTTTTTCACTCATTCTTTGCGTTGGATTCGAATAACCTCTCCCTTGCCTTGCCAGGGTGCGGAGTGCCCTTGCTCTTGTCCAGCACTCTTCCATCTCCCCCTCTCCCGTGCTTTCCCAGGTTCCCATGGGCAGCATGAGGCACCGAAGGAATGGCAATTTTGAGAGTTCCAGGCTCCTGTATTCCAGCATGTCCCGCAGCATAGACGTGGCTTGCAGTGATGCCGTGAGTACCTGCCCCGTGCCTCAGGATGGGCCGCAGCAGTGGGGAATTCACTCAGGTCGGGAGCAGGGGGATGGAGTCCCTGGCTGAGTCCCTGCCTCCTGATGGGTTTGCAGAAGGCTTTTATGGCCAGTTCTTAGGACTTTAGCAAGTGCTTCCCCCTCCTTTTATTTTATTTTATTTTTCCTTTCGCTGGTTGAATGCATTCCTTTCTGTTTTCCTTGTTTTGGATATAATGCTTGTAATGCTTTTTTTTTTCTGCTTGGAATAATTCCTTGACCTGCTGTTTAACCACGAGTGTTGTGCCAAAGGGGTAAACTCAACTACAGCTGCATGTCTTCCCTTTGTGCCCTGAGTGAAATCTTGCCCTGTAAATCTAAGCCGTACTTAAAAGCAAACAAAAAAAAAATCCCGACCCTTTATCAGCAAGTGGGAATTTCTCTTTGCTTTCTTAGCTCAAGGAGGCAGATCAGGGATGAATTTGCATTTCCCGAGTGTGAAAGCTTCTCCTGAGAGTTTCAAGGTTAATAGGAGAGATCATGGTTAAACAAGCTGGAGAGGCTTCCCATTCCACTGAGCTCCCATAAAGGAGGACTTGAAGTTGTTCTGGACACCTGCTGGGGTCTTTGTGCATTGAATTAAAACACCCCCTACCTTAAAGAACCTTACTATCTTCTCTTGTTTTATTTTATTTTAAATCTTTTGTGTTTGCCACAGTATTTCAAGCAGCATCTCTGTGTTCAAACTGACTGCGCTGTTGCTCTTCTGTGATTTATCAGAAATAAACTCTTAAAAAATTATTTTCCAGGATTTGGCCAACTTCATCCAAGAAAACTTTAAGAAGAGAGAATGTGTCTTTTTTACCAAAGACACCAAGTCAATGTAAGGAGATACTTCTCTCTTGTTTTTTAAGAACAGGGGGATGGCAGGTGTGAGGGTATTTCTGTCTGTAAAGGCAGGGAGTCGAGTTTTGGGGTTTTTTTTTTGTTCAGAGTGTGGGTCTAGCAATGCCATCTCACCTCAGTCCCCTCGTTTGAGTTCCTCCATGGATAACATGATGCAAAACTAGGGATCTGATTTTCCAGCAGCTCTGTCAGAGGGTTTAATATCAAATTCCCTGTTTGAAGCACAACTGGGGTGATGGAGCGCTGGTATTGGTGCACGGCAGGGTTTGCATTATTTCAGTTTTCCTTTTAAACCCAAATCACCAATTCCACCCACAAACCTTACACAGGTACTAGGATATTAAACTGGTTCCATTTTCTGGCACAGGTACCAGTGCAGTGCTAGTGTGAGGACCATAATATTGCTTTTTTTTTTTTAATTTTTTTTTAGTCTCAGGAGAAAAGTGATCAGATTAACACATCTGCAGAAATCTGAATATTGAGCTCTGAGGGCTTTCTGGCACCACTCTGCTCTGAAGCTGGGAGGAAAAAAGCCTCAGAAAGGGAGGGAAATCAGTCTCATTTCAGAAAGTCTTGCTTAGGGTCCTCCTTGTCCACCAAAAATGGGAGGTCTGGCAAGGCTCCAACCAAGGGTGGAGGAGCTGGCTCTCATCAACTTCTTTTCCTGCAAGCCCTCAAGACTGCAGAACTTGCTGGGTTATTTTTGTCTACATGTTGTTGAGGTGAGCTGGTTTTATGTGCAAGGTACAGCAGAGTAAAATAAACCTTTCTAAAGGAGACAAACAATTACCCCTTCTCTGTGTCCTCTGAGGAAGGAGGAATGTAGAAGAGGACCTTTAAAATCAAGTCAGCACCACCACTAAACTGTGTCCTCAGGTGCCACATCCATGTGACTTCTGGAATATTTCTAGGCTGCTGACTCCACCACGACCCTGGGCAGTCTGTACCACTGCCTGAAAACCCTTTCCATGCCTTTTTTTTTTTTTTTTTTCTTAATATCCAATCTGAACTTCCCCTGGCACAACCTTTTCCTCTTGTCCTGTCACTTGTTACCTGGGAGAGGAGATGGAGTGAGCTCAGAGTCCCATACACAGCTGGTTCTGCAGCTCCACCTGCTGCTTTCCTCGGTGGCAGAGGTGACTTTTCTCTGCTCAGGGTTCCTCAGGGGGCTCATGTCTGTTCACTCTTCCTCCAGGGGAAACTTGTGTAAGTGTGGCTACCCGGAAAACCAGCACATAGAGGGCACCCAGGTGAACACTACTGAGAAATGGAACTACAAGAAGCACACCAAGGAGCTTCCCACTGATGCCTTCGGGGACATCCAGTTTGAAAACTTGGGAAAAAGAGGAAAGGTGAGTGGAAATGTTCAGGGTGTTCCTGTGGAGTACCAGTGGGGGCTCCTCAGAAGCAATGTGGAATGGGTTTTACTCTCATGGCAGGAGAAGGGCTACAGAGGGACACAAGCCTGTTCCTCAAGCCCTGAAAATGGCTAACAGAGGATAATTTCATTCTGTGTTACTTGTTGGTTAGGCTGGTGATGGGAGTGAAAAAAGATTATCATCTCACTCCAGGTGTGGCAGGAGAATGGGTGAATAAGGGTGATATTCAAGGATTGTTTTTTATCCTCATAGACCAGCTTGCTCAGGCCTATAAACAGTTGAATATTGAGTATTTTCCAGGGTGAAGGGTTCTGGAGAAGAATGTGCAACTTCCAAAGTTTTATTCCATTTTTTTTTTTTTTTTTTTTTCTTTTTTTTTTNTTTTTTTTTTTTTCTCCTCTTGTCTTTGCTCTGAGTGGGGACAGTGGTGGAGGTGCGGGAAGAAGAAAATAGCTGCTGTTCTGTTTCTGGTGATTTATTCTGATGCTTGTGAGGAGTCACATGTGGCTGAGCTCATCTGCCTCCTCTAAATGGCTGATTTTTCCCACCAGTGCAGGTTGCGTGGGACAGTCGAAATAAATGGGAGAAATCAGAGCCTGCTATGTAAATTAATATGGTTTGTTTCGTGCAAAGTAGCAGAAATGAGGCATTTTGAGTAGGAAATGAGACCAAAAGAATTATCAGTTCAGAATTATCAAGGGTGGGAAGTTTCATACCCTGACAGGTGAGTCCTAAAGTGTTCTGAGCAGAGGTTGTCGAGGTTTTTATGGGCTTGATCTTCAAAGAGGCTGTTGTTAGTTGCTCTAAGGCTGTTTGTCATGGTAAGGCAGAGTTCTTAGTTGTTGAAGTCCATGCTAAACGCCTCTGGCATGGGGTCCCATAGGGCAGAGGTGTGGTGGCAGCTCTGTCCTTCTTTCTTCTTTTCCTGGTGTGTGTGATCTTCATCTTCCTCCTCAGCTCTGGCCTGCTCTTCTTCCTCCATCCATCCCTCTTGCCCCAATACAGGGGATTTTATTCATAAATTGGCCAAACAACTAAATTCACGGTTCTCAGCGTTCTTTCTACACCAAAGCTCAATTCTAAAGTACAAAAATGCAACGTCAGTTTTTACATTTATATATTCTCATCTTTTCACATATGTGGTTCTAGCTGTTCCATCTTAAAAATGCAAACAGTAATTTACGGAAATAATTTCACCTTTATACACGTGAATGGCTCTTTTTTTTTNTATAACTAAAACTTGTATCTCTGCTTCATGTCCATGTGATTTTAATATATCTTAATTTCTCTAAAGAGCTCAGAGCCCCTGCCGGGGCTTAAAGGGGCTCCAGGAGAGCTGGAAAGGGACTGGGGATAGGGGGACAGGACACAGGGAATGGCTTCCACTGACAGAGGGTAGGGCTGGATGGAATTTTGGGCAGGAATTGTTCCCTGGCAGGGTGGGCAGGCCCTAACACAGGTGCACAGAGCAGCTGTGGCTGCCCCTGGATCCCTGGCAGTGCCCAAGGCCAGGCTGGATGAGGCTTGGAGCAGCCTGGGATGGTGAAGGGTGCTCGTGGCAGTCATGGGACTAAATGAGCTTCAAGCTCCCTTCCAGCCCAAACCACTGTGGGGTCTATAAAACCTCACCTTTTTCAAGTCCAGCTTCCCAACTCTTTGTTTCTGCCGTGCTGCTCAGATCCTGCTACATCCACGAGCACTGCAGCCACTGCATTTAATGTGCTGGGGGCCCAAACCCCAAAAAGCCTCCCTGAAATCCCATTTGTGGTCTGGGAGCAGCATCCAGCAGTACCAGGAGATGGCATCCTCGTACTTCGGAGGAGGGAGGTGCTGAGCCAAGTTCACCCACTGGAGTGGAGCTGACAGGGTTTGCTCTGGGCAGGGCTTGCCAGGTGATTTTTCCTGGTAGCTCACCCCCTCTCCAGAAAAACACCCAAAGCTTCACTCAGCTTGAGCTTCATTTCTTCTTAGGGCAGAAGCTGTGGGGAATCACTCAGATCTCCTGTGTAGCCTGCTCTGCATCCTCTCTGATGCCCTAAATGCTCCAATTCCTTCTGGGAACCTGTCCTGGAACACAAGAATGTTTTTATTCAAGTTCAGTGTGTCCTAGGTGGGCACATTTCCTCCTCAAAGTAGTCCTTTCATTCTGCTCTCCTGCAAGTGCTGGGAAATTGATACAAATCCTCCATGATTCAGATCCAAGCTACTCTTCTTTCATCTTCTGATTTGGTTCATGCAGCCATGAATTTCTTCCAAAAGTGATGAAACCATGAAGACGCTTTTGAATAGCAAAGCAAGACCAAGGCCAGAGAAGCTTTTACATAAATGGAGACATGCTGAATCCACCTGAAGTCAAATTATCTCTCTTAGCTGCTTTTGGGCATCTTTGTGGAGCGCTCAAGTTTTACTACTGACTTCATGTATTTGTTTTGTGTCACACTTGAAGCGCTGGAGTTGGCCATGTGTCATGACAGGGACACCACCCATGTGGAGCCCGAAATTTATTTTGAATAGTGTAATCAAAAAGCAAGTGCCATTATTATTGGTTCATTTGCAGTGATGTTGATTCATAATCTAAGCTTTAAATAGCGCTGCTGGAGTTGGTCGCTGTAGTGGTGCTGTGTTCCTCCTTGCAGAGTTCCTCTGAAGCCCAAGGTCACTGCTCTTGCCTTCTCTAGAGGAAGGTGGGTTGGGTTGTAGGGGAAGGATAAAGGTGATTCAGAGAAAGAAACAAGGATTTCAGCATCACCTTTGCCTTTCATCTCCTGGCTGTTGGAAGGAGCCTGTGCAGCAAAGAAGAAAACGCAGTCCCTGGCCACCTTGATTTATCTCCCACTCTGTTTGTCCCCCTGTTTTCTCTCCCCCAAGTACATCCGCCTGTCATGTGACACAGACTCGGAGACGCTCTACGACCTCATGACCCAGCACTGGCACCTGAAAACCCCAAACCTCGTCATCTCCGTCACTGGCGGCGCCAAGAACTTCGCGCTCAAGCCCCGCATGCGCAAGATATTCAGCAGGCTGATCTACATCGCCCAGTCCAAGGGTAAATACCTGCTTCTGAGCCTCTGCTGCTTCGCTGCTATGCAGCAGGGGTGCAGAGGCGGCAGCTCAAAGGGTCCCTGGGGAAGTAGAGTGTTCATTTTCTTCTGCTTGGCTGCAGCGCTCGGGACGCGAGCGGAATTTGGAAGTAGCAGGATTGGGGTTTAGTCAGGGGGTGCCTGTGGTAACATCAGTTGTGTAGAAGCTCCTTTGTGTTCAGCTGAAGAACAAAGCCCTGAGGTGTCACAGAAGGGGTTTGGGTTATGTCTTTAATGCCGTGGGAGGGTGGGTGCTTGCTTGTGTTGTGACCTCTACAGCTCCCTGCAAGGTGGCTGGTGGGGGTTTGGCCTCTTTCTCCAGGCAGCAACTGACAGAAAGAAGAGGACTCAGTCTCAAGCTGTGTCAAGGAAAAATTAGATTGGATTTTAGGAGAAAGTTCTTCACAGAAAGAGTGTTCAAGTACTGGAATGGCCTGCCCAGGGAGGTGGTGGAGTCTCTATCCCTGGATGTGCACTGGGTGCCGTGGTCTAGCTGAGGTGCTAGGGCTGGGTTGGACCTGATGATCTCGGAGGTCCCTTCCAACCCCGGGATCCTGTGAGTTCTGTGCTGTTCCAGGAGCCTGGATTTTCACCGGGGGGACGCACTACGGGCTGATGAAGTACATAGGGGAGGTGGTCAGGGACAACACCATCAGCCGCAGCTCCGAGGAGAACGTGGTGGCCATCGGCATCGCGGCCTGGGGCATGATCTCCAACCGGGACACGCTCATCCGCACGACTGACAGCGAGGTAAGGAGCACGGCAGGAGCAGCAGGGACTCGCCTGCCAGCGTCAGGCTGGGAAACTGGGGCTTGTGAGATCACCAAGTCCAGCTATCAGCGTGGCACTGCCGCTAAACTGCATCCTCCAGGGCTGCTTGGATGATGGGGTGGCGGGGAAAGAAAGGGCTGGGAGCTCTTCCCCAGAACAGCAGAAAAGCAAAATGTTCTCATGCCCAAGTTAGTCATATACATCGGGCCTGGTGAGGAGGTTTTGGCACGGCTGTGTGGGAGTTCAGCCCCTCAAACTCCATGTCTGGCATTGCTTCAGGCAAGAACCGCTCCCGTGGTTGTTCTAGCTCTGAAACCCCCAGGCAGTCCTTCCCAGCAGGGATTCCCATGAGCTAAGGCACATGGTACCTGCTGCTGTTCAGGATCTTCCTTGACACTGCCAGCTGAGCTCTGGGGTGTTTCCCCCCCTTGCCTCTCGCCCACCAAATGCAACAGGACACTCTAAAACATTGTCCAGCTGCATAAATAAGGTGGGTATGTCCTTGCATCCCTGTCAAACACTATGCTGGTGCCCGTAGGGGAGCTACTTGGCCCACTACATCATGGATGACCTGAAGAGAGACCCCCTGTACTGCCTGGATAACAACCACACCCATCTCCTGCTGGTGGACAATGGCACCCACGGGCACCCCACCATCGAGGCCAAAGTGAGGACCCAGCTGGAGAAGTACATTTCAGAGCGGGTTATCCCAGGTATCCTCCTCCTTCTTGCCTTTGGGGGCTGATCCACAGTGGCTTTCTTGGAGTAAGGAAGTGGTGGCAGCGTGCTGTGGGGCTGGAAGGGATCTGTGTGATAACTGCAGTGCATCTTGGAGCTCTTTGAGGAGCAAAAAAATAGAAATCAAAGGTCTTGGCGGGAAATAAATTCAGAAAGCTTTTGGGTGTGTTGGGTTTTTTATTGTTTTGGTTATTTTGTTTTTTGGGGGGTTTTTTTTGGTTTTTTGTTTTTGTTTGTTTTGTTTTGTTTTGTTTTTAGCATCTCTCAAACACTAGCTCCTAGACTTCTAGAGTTACAGAATTCTTACCTTTCTTTTACTATTGGAAAAGTGAGCTCAGAGGTTCTGTATCTTGAGTTAGTGTTAAGAATCTTTCACTGCGGCTCAAAGGACTGGATAAATGCAATGGAATTCCATTTTAAGTACTTCGGGGAGAGCTAAAATGAGGATTTCTAGAAGGGGAAAGCTTCTGTTGGAGAAGGGTATCTGAAGTCAGCTATGCAGAATGTTAGGCAAAACAGAGTTTTTGTTAAAAAACAGCTGTTAGTAACTCTGGCAAAATTGACAGCAAACTAGTATTTGCATGAGTGGCTTGGAAATCCTTTCATTGTACTCAGGAAAAAGAATTTATTCAAACTGCATTAACTGATTTAATATTTTTCCTTCTTTTTTTCTTTTGGCATATTTCACAGAATCCAATTACGGTGGGAAGATCCCAATTGTGTGTTTTGCCCAAGGTGGTGGGAAGGAGACTTTAAAAGTAAGTTTACTTTTTATTTGTTTCCAGGAGTGACAAGAGTGGCATTGCTCTAATATTAAAGACTGATTACTCCAAAAGAAACTCAATGATGATGTAGACAGTGCTGTTATTTACAGAAGCCTGCCTAGCACTTTATACAGCAGCAGGACCTTGTTTGCAGTTTAAGCTTACCAAGTTTGTTTCTGTTGAGGATTCTGTGCAGGGTTTCTGCCTTGGGCTGGCATCCTGGAAAAGTATGGGCTGAGACAGTTCAACTGTCACAGTCCTTCCACATCAGAGGATGTGAAAGAACTCTAAACCCCACCCAGTTCCACCCCCTTCCAGGGCAGGGACACCTCCCACCATCCAGCCTCAATGTCCAGCCTGGCTTGGGACACTTCAGGGATCCAGGGGCAGCTAGAGCTGCTCTGGGCACCCTGTGCCAGGGCCTCAGCACCATCAGTGTCAATCATTTCCTCCTAATGTAAATACAAATTTCTCCTCTCATAGTTTAAAAGCCTTGTCCCATCACGATCTGCCCATGTGAAAAGTTGCTCTCCCTATTTCTTATAAACCACTTTACGTACTGAACTGCCACATTTTAAGTCCAGTCTAGATCTAGATCTGGTTTAAATCTTGGCAGCTGAGCAGGGCAGAGGGCTCTGCTGGCTCTGAGCCTGTGTGGGGAAGGACCAGGCATCATCTTCAAACAGATGACAGGCAGGAGGAGGTGAAGAGAACAGAGGTTTCCTGAAACAGGGTGTCTAAGTACCACTAAGGGAAGGGGAAAAGGGAGATGGCTTCTAAATCTCTCTCAGGGTTAAAACCCAGGGTTGTTACTTGCCCGTTGACCTTGGCAAAGTGAAGATGAGTGGCCTGAGGGAGTAAAGGGACCTGACCCAGGGTTTTCAGAGTGAGGGAATGGGGAGTCAGGCTGTGTGGGAAGGGAGCAGTGAGGACAAGTTCTGACCACCTGCAGGAAAGCTGATTCAGCCTGTGCTAAAGAGCTGGGAAAGGGGCTGGGTTTTGCAAGAGAGTAAGATGCAGCAAAATTCAAGTTGAAGCAGTGCGGTATTTATTATTATTTTGTTTGTGGATGTTATCTTCGTACTTCCTGTTCTGACCAGATCTGTGCTGTTACTGTTGAGGTTAATCAAACCACTTGGCTTGTCAGGAGAGTGAACAATGTGATTTCAAAGCATGATCTCTGCTGCCACTCCATTGCTGGTGTTAAACAACTGGTCTGAACCAGGGTGTGAAATTCCAGATCGTTGTCCCAGCCTCCCTGTCTGTTTCCTGGGAGTTTGATGAATTTAATCTTTGCCCAGTTGTAGAGGAATGCAGATGCAGTGTTAATCATAGGTCCTGAGATTAAATGAAGCATCCATTCAGGCTTTTAGAGGAAAGCTGTGCTCAAAGGGTTGTGTTGAATATATCCATTTCCTTTTAGCTCCAAATTGCTGATGTTTGTTTGAGAAAGGACTTGGCCATCGCTGAAGGAGCTGACTGACTGCCAGGTGCTGAATTATGATTACACATTTCTTGGAGAGACCTCAAACCCACTGCTAAGCAGTGATACATAACACAGACTTAGTAGCTGCCTAACCAGAATGAGTAAAAGCCTTGTTAAATCAAATGCCTAATTCCTGGCAAGAGGTTCCCTCTGGGAAGTACCTGGATGATGGTTCAGTGAAGGGTTCATGCCACTCTCTTGGCTGTCTCGTGCAGTCATGATAACATTGGGGTTGGAAAAGACTTCTAAGGTCCCAAAGTCCAGTGGTCAACCCAGCACCATTAACGTGTTCACCACTGAACTGTGACCTCAGGTGCTACATCCAGATGGTTTTTGAACACTTCAGGGGTGGCGACTTCCTTAAGCAGGCTGTTCCAGTCCTTTCCAGCCCTTTCAGTGAAGAATTTTTCATGATATCCAACCTAAACCTCTCCTGGTGCAGCTTGAGGCTGGTTTATGTCACGTTGAATTTTTATTTCTCAGTGTTGTAAGTTCAGAGGTACTTGTGCCTGCCCTCTTGCTTGTTTGTAGGTGAAGCCTTTTTTGAAGGAGTAAACAGAGTCTCTGCCCAGCCCAGATGACTCGGCAGAGTCCGTGCTGTGGATGTCTCTCTTTGCCATGCCTTGGTTTTAGCAGTGCTGGCCAGGCTCCTTCTCTCTCAGCTTCTGTGGCTGGTACATGATGACAAGAATCAGCATTAGCAAGGGAGAAGTGAAACTGTTCCAAGCTTCTGTTTTAAATTCCATGTGATGTAAAGGTGCACTTTAGCTGAACCCCTCTTTAGAAAACCACTTTCATCTAGCTGGTAAGAAGAGCCTCCTTGCCTTTGTCAGAGACCTGCTGTCTTTTGACAGGAGGAAGGTGAACACGGTTTTGATGATACCCATTTGCTTTGTTTTGGTATTTTGCTTTTTTTTTTTTTTTTTTTCATTCTCAAGAAACTCTTTTAACTAATAGATGTTCTACCTTTGCAGTGCTTGGTGGTAACTGGCATCGACTCCGTTTGTACAATTTGCTGGCAGCCAGCTTATGCTGGGACTCTGTTCCCAGTGTAGCAATGCAAATGGAATCAGTGTCTCCTGCGGTGCTCTTTGCATCAGGAGGGTTAATGGTCCTTCCAGCACGATTTCAGCAGATTCCTGTCTTGCTGTTATTAATCCATGTATGATGTTGCTGTGTGGGAAATCATGGAAGTGGCTTCTTGGAGACTTTCAGTAACATTAGAGTTCAGTGTTCTTGTGATGCTGCAGATGTAATCTCTCTGTAAAATACTGCAGCTTCTGCCTCCAGCAAATAAATCCAGAGCCCTTGGTCTCAGCTGAGCAGTGCTGTGCCATAAACCAGCAGAGGCTGTAGCTGGGCAGCACTGCTGTGTGGCCTGAATGCCATTTCCACTTGGCAGCTGTCCCAATCTGCTGATGCGCTCTAAAATTGAGAACCCTGGTCTAGTGGAAGGTGTCCCTGCCCATGGCAAAGGGTGGAACAAGATGTGCTTTGAGGTCCCTCCCGACACAAACTCTTCTGGGATTCTACGAAAATGTGGCAGATGATGATTTCTGGCCCTCAGTCTCTGTAGGGCTCTTCACAGCCCTCTCTCATCAGGTTGACAGTGCTTTAAAGGGCTGTCACCGGTAACCTGTCAGTGGATAGTAATAAAAATACCGCTGTGGCCCATGGGTTTCTGTTGTTCTTCAGGCTTCCTCACTCAATAGCAGACTCTGGTAACATTCAAGCTTCAAGTGCTCTCCTCTCTGTCTCCTTAGTCCATCAACGTGGCCATCAAGAGCAAGATTCCCTGTGTGGTGGTGGAAGGCTCTGGGCGCATCGCCGATGTCATTGCCAGCCTGGTGGAGGCTGAAGGCACCCTGGCTTCCTCCTGTGTCAAGGAGAGCCTGCTCAGGTTCCTGCCTCGCACCATTTCCAGGCTCTCAGAGGAGGAGACTGAGAGCTGGATCAAGTGGGTGAGCGTGGGCTGCTGTGGGAGGAGGGCAGAGGGAGCAGCTGGTGCCTTTCCAAAGGCTTTGGGGGGCTGCAATCAAGCCAGCACGTGTTTGGTTAAAGGAAGGCCAAGAAGGTTCCAGAAGGAGCTCTTCCTTCCCTGTGGAGTGTGGAGCTGTTGAAGGAAGTGTTCCCTGTCTGGCCACACACCTCCCAGCTTCTGCTGGGCTGCTTTGAGAGGGTACATCCTCCTGCATCAGAAATGGCCAGGATTATTTGTCTCCTATGTGCTGAAAGGAAATTAACTCTACGAGGCTTCATTATGTGGGGAATCACCTGGTTTTGACAAAGCACAAGGAGACTGTTCTCTAACAAACTGCTTGACATGAGTTGGAACTTGTGCTGTCACAATCTTTCCTACTTTAAGAGTTGCTTCTAATTACTGAGATTATATCTTCTTGCTAAAGATGATCTGCATAGGGGAATAACAGTTATTTGCTGTATGTTCAGAGGATAATTAATGTTGTCCTTTGGTGACTTTAAAATCAAGCTCATTATCTGCTTCTATTTGGGCTTGTTTAAATTTGATAAAGCCCAGGATTGATGTGAAGCAGCTTTGCTACAATGTGGTGGCAATTTTCTTTTCAAAAGGATCTAGGAGATCTGCTATTAAGCAGCCTTGATAGCTTTGAAACACAGCTTTTCTTGTTCTTATAGATCAAAGAAGTCCTTGAGAGCCCTCATTTACTGACAGTGATCAAAATAGAAGAAGCTGGAGATGAAATTGTGAGCAATGCCATTTCCTTTGCCCTGTACAAAGGCAAGTAATGTTTTTTCTGGGTTGGCTTGGGGATTTGAAAATAAATGGAAAAAGGATAGCTATTTATTCTCCAGAAGAGGTTTCCTTAGAGCAGTGCCATCTCCCCAGAGCTAAGCTCCTGTCACGGTGTGGAGCCTGTTTTCCTGTCAAGGGGTGTGGGCAGGCTACAGCAGCAGTTTGGGATCTCAGTGTGGGCAAAATCCAGATCATTGGGAAGGCATTTTGGAGAGCCCTGGGGATGCTGTTAAGGCCCCACTGGGAATCCTGCAGAATCTCTCTGGTCTGGAGGGTGCAGGACTCTGAGGAGCCTGAAGGAAGCATTGTGCTGGTCTTGGTTTAAGGCAGCTCCTCTGTGGCATATCTTGGACCATAAGCACATCCCTGAGCCCCCAGCCAGGGGATGTGCATGAGTCTGGGCAAAGCCACTTGGGAGGAGTCTTGTCCTGGTGGCGTGAGGAGCAGAGATGGGATAAATAATGCCTGGTCTTTACCCAGAGATGGTTGCTCCTCTGCAGCTTTCAGCACCAACGAGCATGACAGGGATAACTGGAACGGGCAGCTGAAGCTGCTGCTGGAGTGGAACCAGCTGGACCTGGCCAGCGATGAGATCTTCACCAACGACAGAAACTGGGAGGTACAGCCCCCTCCTGAGTGAGTGCAGCGAGCACTGGGGAGGGGACACAGCCCAGCTCTCTGCGTGGACAGTGCCTATTGCTCCTGTGCTGGCTGTCACATTCCCTTCAGCCTGGAGAAGAGGAGCACAGACTTCTTAGGAGTTGCTGCTTCCTCCCGAAGGAGCTGCTGCTGCTCCCATCTGTAACAAGGACAGGACCAAGGGAGCGGCTGGAGCTGTGTCAGGGCGGGGTCAGGCTGAGTTTTAGGAAAAGGTTCTTCTCCCAGAGGGTGCTGGCACTGCCCAGACTCCCCAGGCATGGGCACGCCCCCAGGCCGACAGAGCCCAAGGAATGTCTGAACAATGCCCAGGGTTGGGATTGTTGGGGTGTCTGTGCAGGGCCAGGGCTTGGACTCCGTGATCCTTGTGGGTCCTTTCTGGCTCAGGATATTCCACAAAGCCATGATCCACCATTCCGCTCTGTGATCACTGATTGCAGAGGTGATCTGAAATGCTCTGGGCCGTCCAGCCAAGGCAGCTGTGTACAGAAAAAAAACCCTGATCCTGATGAAAATGTGGCTGTGACCATGCATCAGTCCTCAGATAAGATCTGCCTATCTCACATGATCCCTAACATTTGCTTTTCCATTTCTTCCTAGTCTGCTGACCTACAGGATGTGATGTTCACTGCCCTGGTGAAGGACAGGCCCAAATTTGTCCGGCTCTTCCTGGAGAACGGCTTGAACCTGCGCAAGTTCCTCACCACAGAGGTCCTGAGGGAGCTGTACACCAACAACTTCAGCAGCCTGGTGTTCAAGAACCTGCAGATCGCCAAGAACTCCTACAATGACGCCCTCCTCACCTTCGTGTGGAAGATGGTGGAGGATTTCCGGAGGGGTTTCAAAAGATACTACAAAACCAGCAAGGATGAGATGGAGATACAGCTTTCAGTGAGTGATGAGCAGTTGGGTCCTGCTGTGAATGAAGTGACCTGGACTGCAGTGGTTAAAGCAGGGAAATTCTTTAATGCCAACTTCAGGAAAAAACGGGGAGGCTGGTTCTTGCTTGTCAAATACAGGGCTGTAATAGAAATATCAAATATAACCTAACGGGCAGAGAGCTGAGAGAAGGGATTGGCATGGGGTAGCTGTGAAAGGAAGAAAATACAAACGCGGGAGAGTCCAGGCTCGGATTTGTTCCAGTTGAAAACATTTGGTGAGCTTAGGCTGAGTTCTTGCTCTCTTCTTTCAGGAGGAGTGTCCTATCACAAGGCACCCATTGCAAGCTCTGTTTATTTGGTCAGTTCTTCAGAACAAGAAAGAGTTGTCCAAAGTCATTTGGGAGCAAGTAAGTCGAGTTCTCCTTTATTCCTCCTTGTGGGCAGTGCAGTGGGGGCATATTCTGTGTCTTTGGTTTATTGGGCTTTGAGGGCTTCATATCCAGCTTCAAACACAACACCACAGGAGAGAATTGCTAGGTGGCTCTCAGAAGGTTTTACATTTCCCGTTTTGTGTCTGAGTGTGGGCTTCATACTTTCATTTCCTAAGGCTGGGTGAGAGTCAGCACTCCACCACATCCACTGCATGGTGTCATCGGTGCCCAAGCTGGGATGCTGACTTCCCCCCCTATTCCCCAGCATGCTTCTGATTCCAGGTGTTTGATTGAGATCAAATTTCTTATTTGGATTAGACAGGAATTTAATGACTCTAGAAGCAAATATATCATTCTGGACTGGGAACTGAGAAGCTGCAGAATGGAGGATAATTTTTAAATGATTGCAACTGGAATAGTGGGATGAAATGGTCTTTCCAGCCCAAATTGTTGTGGTTTCAGGATTCTGTGATCATGTTCCCTTCTCAGAGGGGTTTGCATGACTTTAGTCTCTCTCCACAGACCAGAGGCTGCACTTTGGCAGCCCTGGGGGCCAGTAAGCTCCTGAAAAGCATGGCCAAGGTGAAGAATGACATAAATGCTGCTGGCGAGTCTGAGGAACTCGCTAACGAGTATGAGACAAGAGCAGTAGGTAAGTGCCTGCTCTGTGAGCCCTTTAGAGATTCAATGGGAAGGGTTGGAGACCAGGGAATTAAAAACTAGATATGCAACATTAAATACATTTTTCTTTTATGTCAACATGTGATTTTACTGCTTGGAAATTCCTTCCAAAATTTCTTCCAGTAGAAATTTTGTGTCCTAAGAGCTTGGCTTAAAAAGGTGGGTGTTGTGAAGTGGGGTTTTTTTTTGGGGGGTGGAGAACTTCTTTCATGGGGAAGAGAAGCTACTTAGCTCTGCTGGCAAGGCTGAAGAAAGGTGCCCACAAACAGGAAAGAGAATATGGAAAAGGAGAAACTTCGCCCATGAGTACTGGGAAAAAATGCCCTTTGGATTTGTGGGAGTACTTTTGGGGGGGAGTGAGAACAAGTTGCAGGTAAAAAGTAGATTGATGGTTCTGTGACTTTATAAGGACCAGCTCAAGGCCATGCTGGGAATATCTTGCTCGTTTCCAGGGAGTATCTCCTACTCCACAAAGGCAAAACTGCTTAAATTGACTTTTAAAAAGGTATCTACATCCCTCATGCCTGATGATTTAGCAAGACACTAAGGGGTGAACAGTGCATTTCCCAGTGAAAAAGCATCAGATTCTGAGTTTTTCAAATCCTACTGTTAATTTTGGACGAACTGTAATTTATTAGATCAGTGCCAAATGGCATTTAAGAAAGGAGGATGAAATGAGTGGATTTACCAAGCTGTTTAAGGAGAAATTCACATTTTAAAACTCAGTTTTTTAGTGCATAACTGGTGGGGGATTGTAAGACCCTCACAGTCCTTCTTCAGTGCTGAGAATGTCTGTATGCTTTGTCATGACAAACTGCTGGAGATATTTGCAGCCAGGCTGGTGTGAGGCTCCAGCTGGAGCTCAGTGTGGAGCTGCTTCTTTCCTCCAGAGCTTTTCACTGAGTGCTACAGCAACGATGAAGACCTGGCTGAGCAGCTGCTGACTTATTCCTGTGAGGCCTGGGGAGGGAGCAACTGTCTGGAGCTAGCAGTGGAAGCCAGAGACCAGCAGTTTATTGCCCAGCCAGGTGTGCAGGTAATGGCAGTGAAGGAGAGGTGTGCAGGTCACTCTGGTGGGCTCTAACGGGGCTTGGCTCCTCTACACACAGATGTAAATAGGGAGGGAAAAAATATTGGCTTGGGGCTGTAAATCATAATGAACTGGATATAGTTTTTTTTCTGTTAATTAAGAATTATTAATAAATAATAAAAATTGTTCCAATAACAATTCATAATATTTTATGTAATAATGATATTAATTGTATGTATTGATTATAATTATTATAATACATATTGATTATATTAATAAACTAATATATTTTATTATTTTATTTAAATTTTTATTATTGATTTTTTTTTCACCTCCAAGCCTGAGGGGATTTCTGCTCTGGGCATGCACAGTTGTGGGTGTAACACCAGCATGGATGAGCATTGCATTTAATGCAGTGGTTTTATCAATCAGGTTGAGTCCTGCTCAGCCTCATTTTTTATCTCCTCACCACATAGAAGGAGGATGGCTGCCCTAAGGAGGCACCACACTGTTACTGATGCAGAAAGCTTTCTGTTTTGTTGGAACAGGAATCTCCAGTATTTTGACTGAAATCTTGAAGTTTGGGGTTTATTTTTACCAAATCGAATGTTCTAAAATAGCATTCCTGGGTTATTTTGTTGCTGTTAGACCAAATTGAGGGTGTTTGCTTCTTCCCTGCAGAATTTCCTTTCAAAGCAGTGGTATGGAGAGATTTCAAGAGACACTAAGAACTGGAAGATTATACTGTGCCTGTTCTTCTTCCCTTTAATAGGCTGTGGTTTCATCTCATTCAGGTAATCCACTGGCTTTTCATTAATGGGAAAACTTTTCAGGGGGATGGACAGCAAGTTAAATAATTGTAGAGTCATGGGGCAGGTCAGGCTTGGTGGAGGTCATCCAGTCCCACCCTGTGCTCAGACAGGCTCATCTGGAGCAGGGTGCCCAGGGCTGTGTCCAGTTTTGGTCCAGCCAGCCTCCAGGGGTGGAGGCTCCACAGCCTCTCTGGGGAAGCTGTTCCAGTGTTCAGTCAGTCTTGAATAAAGGTATTTAAAAAGCCAAATGAGCTTCTGACAGCTGGTTTTTCACTCTGACCTTGGATTTAATATCACAGCATCACAGGATGGTTTGGGTTGGAAGGGACCTTAAAGCTTATCTTGTTCCAACCCCTGCCATGAGCAGGGACACTTTCCACTCTTCCAGGTGTCTTCAAGCTGGAAGATGTGCCAGTTTACTGGAGTGCCTGAGGGCAGTGGATGCAAGGATGCCTTTACCTCTAAAGTAACATCCTCAGCTAGACCTTGCACCCTCCTCACTTTCACTTTGAAGAACACACCTGCTTCCAGGCATAAAAGCCACATTTTTCCCTCTTTCAATCCCTCAGGAAGAAGCCTGTGGAGAAAACAAAGAAACTCTTCTTGTATTACGTGTCTTTCTTCACCTCCCCCTTTGTGGTCTTCTCCTGGAACGTCATCTTCTACATCGCCTTCCTGCTGCTCTTCGCCTACGTGCTGCTCATGGACTTCCAGAAGGAGCCCACAGCCCTGGAGATCATCCTCTACGTGCTGGTCTTCATTCTGCTTTGTGATGAAGTGAGACAAGTAGGCAGCGCTTGCAGCCCCAGAGAGTTCAGTGTCAGAGCCACAGCCTTGTGGTTTTATTCCCCCCCCCCCCCCCCNNNCCCCCCCCCCCCCCCCCTTTCCCAGGGGAACCTCTTCCTAGCAGCGATGTTCAGGCAGCTCAGGGCTCAGTGAAGAGGTTTTATGGTTTTGGTTTTTTTTTCCCCTCTGATGTTTAATTCCTGCTTGTGCCCCTGTATCTGCAGTGCACTGAGAGGATAAGCTGGTGCCAGTGCAGGTGTTACCCAGAAATGCTTGGCTTGCTAAGGTAGTTGGTAATGAAGGGTTCGATTTAGCACATTTATCTTGGTGCACACCTTTAGATTAAGTCAGTCCTTCCTGTCTTCTCTATATTCCACCCCCTTTTCTTTTTATTTTGCCAATATGCCATGTATCTTTAGGCATTTCTAGTTAGCTTTTAATTATCTGTACAGTTTTTGCTGGTTTAATGTAGACTCAGGGAGCAGCTTTGGGTTACCTGTGGTGTGGGAACAGCATGTGGGACTGCCTTTATAGCCTCCCACTCAGCTGCTGTCTTCTCCTCACTCGATTCCTCATGGAATCTGACGGGCTTGGGGCGAGCTGGTCTCTGCCAGCCCGTGGTTGGAGCAGTGGGAGGATGCTGGGGAGTGAGAAGACCAGCGGGGATGATGTGGGTTTGGTGCAGTGCTGCTTTCTGACTCTGCTGTAAGGCTCGTGAGTGTTTGTGGGTGATCTGCTGCAGCAGCCCAGCCTGGAGTAATGGTTTTTACCTGAGCTCAGATGACATTTCTGATGCTGCTGGTACTGTGGTCTTTTTTTTTTTTCGTTTTTAGTAGTTGAGGTGGAAGTTGCCTGTTTATGGCAACCTTACTTGCTAAGAAAATGGGGGAAAAAGTAAAAGACTTTTCTTTTGCGGTGAAAACACTAATGGAGTGTTTGTTTCTGCTGATTTAGGTTCCGGTGTCTCTGGACCTGTCCTTGCACATCCTCTGTGTAGCCAGCAAAAGTCCTGGGGAAAGCCTTAGGGATAGAAACCTTGTTTTCCTAACAGAGTCCCTTTTTCTCACTGCCCTGAGCAGGTAGAACTGCTGCAGTTCCTGTCAGTCACTGGCCCGACTGTAGCACTTTGGCAGTGGAGGCAGCTAAATTTGAAGATTTAAAGTTATCTCAAGCCAGTGTTCTGGTTTCCCTGAGGAGGAGAAATGGAGCACGATACAGAGCAGTGTCCCAGTCCTCTAAACTTCTCAGGGAAATTCTTCCCTGGCTTCCCCTGAGATAGGCCATGTGTGCATTGGTCTAAGTCTGTATGAAAGTTGTGTCTGTGTCTTTTATATTTAAAGAAAAAAGAGAGGAGTGTCTCAGATTTTGTTTTCACATCCAAGGCAAAGTAAGAGCAGCTTGCCTGGGGTCCAACTGTAGCTGCTGCAGCTGGATGATCAGTTCTGGGAAACCCAAACTGCACCCAGCCCTCGGTCTGGAGCAATCTTTGATCTGGAAGCCCCTGGCTCAGCCCTGCTCTCCCTTCTGGTGCTCCCAGGGATTTGTAAGCAGCTGGAGCTGCTCCCAGTCCTGTTTTAGAGGCTTTTTTTCCCTGCTGTCTGCTCCTTAGCCACGTGGAGGTAGCCTCCAGCCAGGTGAGTGGGTAGACTGGTGGGGTGTGAAGGAAAGCCCTGTTTTTCTCCAGCGGAGAAGGAATCTCTGTGCACTTCACCTCTCAGCAGTGGGAGCTGCTTGGGTTTTGGAAAACTGGCCTGCAGCTCAGTGCCAGATGTGATTTAGTGGCCAGATGTTTGATTTAGAGAGCTACTGGGCAGAAACAGCACCCAGGAGGAAAATGCCTTTGATTTCTGTTTCCCCATAGAAGTGCTAAGGGCAGAATTGCCTTCCTTGGACATGCCAGTTAGAGATTGACTGAGCAGTACCCTCCAAAGCTTTGATTATTTCAATGAAAATTGAAATTAAAAAGGATTATGATCGGGGATGTGCAGTTTATTTCTCCAGGCCTGGCAGAGGTTTGTCCTGATTAAGCTTCTTGTCCTTATGAGTCACCTTTGGATGGACTCCAGAAGTTGGTTCTTGCACAGACTTTGGATCCAGGCTGCTGTGCCAGTCAGTCTGGGAATGAGCAGGGATTCTCACTGGACTTGCAATTCAGAAATAGAGAGCTGTGTGATTAAAAGAGCATCTTTAAATCTGCATCTTGGATCCAAAGCACATGCATGTAGCTGGAGGCAGAGTGGTGAATGAGCTCTGTGAAGGGAGAGAAGCCAAGGATGCATCAGGTACCCTTAAACTGTGACCCGAGTCCCACCAAGCCCCAGAAAAACAGGTTGCCACTAACTTGTGGCATTGCTGGGTACATGAAATCCCTCTTTCTGGGGACACTGAAAGCCATCTGAACTCTTCTGTTACCTATTTTGTGACAAAAAGTTAACTGGGGAAGGAAGCTGTGCTGTGTGGGGGTTACTTTCTGTCCTTTTTTTATTTCCCAGTGGTACATGAATGGCAGCAAGTATTTCTCAGACCTGTGGAATGTTATGGATACCCTTGCCATCTTCTACTTCATAGCAGGGATTGTGTTCAGGTGAGTAGTGCCTTCTCTTGTGGCCGAGTTAGAACTTTCCTTCCTTGGTGTGGGTTTTGACTAAAACCTGTAATGAAATTTCATGGAGAAATGTGTTCGTGAAATTCCCTTTATGAAAGCCCCAAATACTGGCAAGTGTTGACTTTAAAAAAAAAAAAAAAAAAAAAAAAAGAAAAAAAGTCAGGAGACCTTTAGGGTTTTCTGTGGCTCCTGTTACTATTTAGGATGACCACCTGGGCTTTATGTTATATTTAAAAGGATTGTGACTGTCCCTAGAGCAGCCTAACAATGTCATTGCCTCCCAGAAGCTCTTTTACACCATGGGGTGAGTTAAAAACCATAGCGAAGGAATGATGGAAACCCCTTTTTCTAAAGGAATCAGTTAGCTGTGGCCTCAGTGCAGTGGAGCAGTTGTTGCACTGTGGTGGTTTCAGAGGGGCTGTGGGAGTAGCTCCAGGTACAAATTTCTTTGCTGTTAATGGCTTTAAGAATAGGAGAAAAAAAAAATGCAGGGATGATGTCAGGAAGAAAGGATGCAAAGAAGGTGTGCATTAATCATCTCTGTCACCTGTCATTAGCTGGGGAGGCAGTGGGGCCCTGATAGCTGTGCTCTGCTTTCCAGTTACTCACTTTCCACTCTCCATTTCAATGTTTCAGTGTGTTTTTACCTGGTTTCTGCATGATTCACCCAAGGCTTCTCTTTGTTTTCTTTTGCTGTCTCCATCAGGCTTCACTCTGATGAAAGCTCTTGGTATTCCGGGAGAGTAATTTTCTGTTTGGACTACATAGTTTTTACCCTGAGGCTCATCCATATTTTCACAGTTAGCAGGAATCTAGGACCCAAAATTATTATGCTGCAGAGGATGGTAAGATTCTGGCAGCTATTCAAGAAGAGTCAAAATAAATGGTGTGACACTTTTTATTTTTTTCTTTTCTCCTCCTTGAGTGCAATCACCATGTTCTGATGATGCCGGCGAGTTAAATCTGCTAAACAGGATGAATTAAGATTTAAATGGGACCTAATTAGGAGCAGGGCATTTTTCTGTGCCAAGGGAAAGAATAAGGATCAGGCTGAAAAAGAAGAGCAGAAGAAATTTGCTTTCTGGTAGCTTTTGTCTTCCGTGCCCCATATACTTCACTGGTATTTCTGTTGCTGCCGTGAGCGTTCCCCACACAAGACAATGCTGGCAGAGGGTACAGGAGGAGGATTTTAGTCCTCCACTGCATCCATCCCACAAGCATCTGAGGAGGAAGGTGGTGAGGAGCCTCTCATACAGTGCTAGAAATTCATGAGCCCATTGCCCAGAGTGTCTGGGCTGTAAATGTTGCTTGGAAGCCATCCAGAGTGGCTCTGGGTGTGTGAGGTGAGCCACAGTCCTTGTACTTGGTTCTGGCTTTTGTGAAGCCTGTCTGATGCCAGGGGGATATCCTGAAACATGTCTTGCTTTTATGGTTGCATCAATATTTTTGAAGTTCTCTGAAGGGGGGAGCGCTCAGTTATTACCATGTGTGTTGGTGAAATTGGGAGCAAAAAGCCATCCATGCGTGGCTTGCAGCAGACCTGCAGACTGATGCCTGCTGTCCTTTTTTCAGATGATAGATGTCTTCTTCTTCCTCTTCCTCTTTGCTGTGTGGATGGTGGCCTTTGGTGTGGCCAGGCAAGGCATCCTGAGGAAGAACGAGCACCGCTGGGAGTGGATCTTCCGCTCGGTCATCTACGAGCCCTACCTGGCTATGTTTGGCCAGTACCCCGATGATATTGATGGTATTGATCTCCTGGAGGAGGTGAAGGGCTCTGTCCTTGTCCTTGTGCTGAGCCCTTGCCTCTCAGTCTAACGGGGCTGGGCCCAGCAGAACAAGGAGCTCACTGCTGCCTCTCCCCTCTCTCCCTCCAAGGTACCACCTACAACTTCGACCACTGCACTTTTTCTGGGAACGAGTCCAAGCCCTTGTGCGTGGAACTGGATGCCAACAACCAGCCCCGCTTCCCCGAGTGGATCACCATTCCCCTTGTGTGCATTTACATGCTCTCCACCAACATCCTCCTCGTCAACCTGCTTGTGGCCATGTTCGGGTGTGTAACAAAGCCTTCCTACTCCCATCTGGGCTGGGAACAGCAGGAAGGCAGCCCTTGCCTCTGCATCTGCCACAGTAGCCTGGGGGAAGCTGCTACAGTGTCCCAGGGAGGGGTTGCTGCCTGTCCTTTGCCTCTTTCTCCAAGCCTCCTCTGCATGGTGGGCGTGCTGCAAACCCCCCCCATGGGTCACACCCACTGAGTGTGAGTTGCTGCTCAAGTGACCCTGGCTAGAGGGAATAAATGAGTTTTTATCCCTTTTCAGCACGCTGTGGTTTAATTAACCTGAGCTGCTGCGTGGCGAGGATGGGGCTGGTACTGCCTTCTGTTGTTCTGACTTAAGAGCACAGGCATGGGGCCACATCCCCTTGGGACATACAGAAGGACTTTGTCTTGGGAAGTGTCATCACCTCTAGACCAGCAAGGGCATGGATCATCTTCCTCAGCTTCTTCCAGAAATCTTTGTTGCATCCACTGCAAGCTCTGTCACGGAGTTGATTTAATCATGGGAAGCCCTTCAGATCAGACTTTTGGGGTGTGTTGCCTTCATGTCTCACTTGGGAATGCAGCTGGATTAGTGCTGTGACTCTGGCTCTGCTCCTTTTCTGCTTTACACTCACTCACAACATAAGAGTACTCAAAACCTCTGGCCACTGCTCTTGAGAGCCACTGGGTTTGTTTTTGTGTTTTGATGGTGCCTTGGCAGGATTCTTGGTGCTGCTCAGGAGGATCTCTCATCTGGATGACACTGCCAGCGTCTCCTGAGATGAGACGTTTGAATGGGATAAGTCGAGAGTGCCTCAGATTTGGGTTCTGCTCTCCCCTCAGCTCTGAACCTTTCTCCCCAGTCTGACCTGGACTCTCAAGACAGTCAGTAATGTTATTTTTGGCAAGGCAGCCAGGCCAGGCACAGCATATCTGTGCCTGGGGACAGGCAAGAATGCTCATCCTCCCTACAAAGGGTGCAGGTACCTTACAATAATGAAGGAAAGTGTAGCAGTAAGGCAGCTCCACTCTAAAAACCTTTAATATTTGCCAGAAAACTTACTTTAACAGCACCTAATGGTAAATGCTCTAATTTATCCTGTTAGGCCAGTAAAAACCCTCTAGTTTTTGCCAGTTGTATTTCTCTCTTAAACAAAAGCAGAATTTTTCAGCAGGTGAAGGTTTTCATTAATCTCATGTAAAGGTCTATTAGGCTCTCAGCAGAGACATTTTGGGAGCATCCATCTGCCACTTCATGTCACACTGAAAGGTCAGGCAGCCTGGGAGCTGCTTCCTCCCGTGGCTGTTGCTGTGCTGGGTTCATCCAGTGCTTTGTGCCTTGGGTTTGCTCCATGATACCTCTGCCTCCTTAATACCTCTGCTAAAAATCCCAGGAGCTTTTAAATTGTTTTTTAAATGTTCTAGTTTTAAGTTTGGCTTTTTTTTTTTCCTAAGAAAGAAGTTATCTGCTTAATTAATAAGACATAGTATCTTATGAAGAAAGTATCCTGTTCTCATGTGCCTAGTCTAGAAGAAGATTGCTTAGAGCTGAGGTAGTAAAAGTAAAATGGAGTATTTTCTTCCTATTCTGATTTTTTCCAGCTTATTTGTAACTTGAAGGGTTTTTTGGGTTTTTTGTTACTTTTTTGGTTTTTAAAAAAATTCTCTTGGTTCTTCCCATTTTCAATTTACTCTCTAAGAAGGAGAACGAACTAAACTAAGTTTTTATTGACTCCTAGTCAATAAGAATTACCACCTTTAGAATGACTGGGGCCCCTAACATCAGGAGGACAGGGAGCTGCTGGAATGAGTTCAGAGGAGATGCTCCAAGGGCTGGAGCTCCTCTGCTCTGGAGCCAGGCTGGAGAGCTGGTGGGGGGGAAAGCTCCAGGGAGAGAGCTCAGAGCCCCTGGCAGGGCCTGAAGGGGGGCCAGGAGAGCTGGAGAGGGACTGGGGACAGGAGATGGAGGGACAGGACACAGAGAATGGCTTTAAGCTGAAGGAGGGCAGGATGAGATGGGATTTTGGGCAGTAATTGTTCCCTGGAAGGATGGGGGGCCCTGGCACAGGGTGCCCAGAGCAGCTGGGGCTGGATGGGATGAGCTTTAAGGTCACTCCCAAGCCAAACCACTCAGGGGTTCTGTAAAACAATGCCCTGGTCCAGGAGAGGAATGCTCTGTTCTGGGCTCTGCTGCAGTTCTGTGGTGAATAACTCCTGCTGGGCGTGTTCTCCCTTTCCCTTCAGTTACACTGTTGGATCAGTGCAAGAGAACAATGACCAGGTGTGGAAGTTCCAGCGTTTCTTCCTGGTCCAGGAATACTGCAGCCGCCTGACCATCCCCTTCCCCTTTGTCATCTTTGCCTACATCTTCATGGTGATGAGGAAGTGTTTCAAGTGCTGCTGTAACAAAGAAAGCAAAGAGCCATCGATTTGCTGTGAGTTGGGTTTTTCCTTGCTGCCCAAAAGTGCAGCAGGTGCATTGCAGTTCCTCCATGGCACTCCTGTGCTCATTCCAGGCTTTTTTTGTGCTGTGCTGAGGAATTTCCAAGGGCAATGTAGACGTCTGTCATGCAAATCCGCTGTACTGCTGGCAATCTCTTCAGTATGATTAAGGTTTTCAAGTGAGATTTATCCGGTGCTCTCTTGTCCAAGCTGTTTTGATGTAGAATTGCCTTGTGTGTGTGTAAATCAATTAAGAGTTCAGCTTAATCCAAACTCTTTAGGGCTGGCCTGTGCTGTTTCCCAGTTTCACAAGGTTGTGGGTTTGGCTTTTTTTGTAATTCATTCTGCTTGCTAGGGACTCACTGAAAGAGAATAAACAATTCCCTGGCCTCCTGGATGTAGCCAAATAAGCAAACCACCTCAAAAAAGTGGCAAAGTCAGTTCTTGAGCTATTTTGCCTTTGATTTCTCAGTCAGGGGACACAGATAGGAATTGTTTTAACAAGCTTCCCCCACCTCCAGCAAATGTAGTATTTTCTCAGCTGAGAGAGCTTAAATTGAGTTAATTGACAGGCTTGTTCCCACCCATCAGCAACCTGCCTGTTGTCCTGCACCAGAAGCTGGATTTGTTATCAGTTAAGGAGGGAAAAGCCTGCTCTGGGGTATAAAATTGCTTAGCACTAAATCATTTTGGCTGTGTGGATTCCTTGCTGGGGAAACTGTCTGATGGCAGATATTCCTGCTCAAATGATGCAGAAAGTTGATGTTGCAGCTCTGAAAGAATGGGAGAGTTAATTAGAGTCAGAAAATGGTTGTGGTTCTGCTGATGATAGGAAGTGAGAACTGCATGGAGACAAGCACACTGATGTACTGGCTGTTGTAAAATCCCCATTTAACTCATATGGAAATGCTTGGGATTTGGGTGCTTAAATGCTTCTTGGAATGTGGGAGAACAGCTGAGGGTTGTTTGAGCTCAGAGGAGCACTGGGTGGAAGAAAGGGATCTTCAGCCATTTGCTAGCTCTGGGCTTCTTTTGTCTTAGTTAATTTAAATTTTTATAGATTTTAACCCTTGTGGTTTATGCTATCCTCTTGGAACAGGGTAAAATGCTGAAGTATTACCCTGGAGGACTTTGATGCCTCAAAGTGAGCTCCTCTGTCTCACCTCTTGAATTTACAGCACCAGGAGGTGTTGGAGGTTCTGGGGGTTTAATGTTTGCTGGTATTTAGTGGTTTTAAGTGACTCTGGTGGTTGCCAGGAGCATTCAGAGAAAGGCATTGGTGTCCCATCTGTCAGAGCTCAGTCACGGGTGGGCAGTGGGGCTGCGAGTGCTCAGGATGGGGAGAAGGGAATCGCTCACCTCTCAATCAACACACTGACCCAGCCTTTTTGCATCTTAGCTTTAGAAAGACAAATTAAGTGTTTTTTTCTCCAAATACATTTCCCAGGCTCAAGAAATGAGGACAATGAAATCCTGGCATGGGAAGCTGTCATGAAGGAGAATTACCTTGTCAAAATCAATACAAAAGCAAATGATTCATCAGAGGAGTAAGTGTGCCCATCTTTGTCTTCATTTTCTTAATTTTCTCTTGAACATCTTTAGTGAAGACAAGTTTTTAGCAGCTCTAAATGTTTACAGACTGATGAGTAAGTAAATAAACTCAGCATAAATGTGCTTTTTGCCCTGTGCTAAGCTCTGTGCTTAGCAGAGGATGTTTGCCATTAGACCTGGAATCTCAGACATTTCCACAGCAGTAATCCAGATGGAGATCTGTACACGGTAGCAGGAGTAGGGAAGACCTCTGAGGAGGGGGAAGATTTAGATTCATGGTGTTTGAAGCTTGTCGATTTAGACTTTGATGTTCCTTTGACTGCCAGCTCATGAAAACTTGTTCTCTGGGATCTGTCTGTTTTCAGAGTAATAGTCCAAGAGAAAAAACAAACAGTAAGGAAACAGAACGCTGCTAGAGAAAAAAAAACCTGCTCCATATGACTGCTTAACTTTGCTACTTCTGGCAGCTTGAGTATTTCCCTTAATCAGGGAGAGCTGATAGGAATGGGCAAGAAAAAACAGACCCCTCCATATCTGTGGGCATGAACTTTGCTGTCCACAAATAAATGTTTAGGTTAAGACTACCCAGAGACACGCAGCCTTGGATAAGGAGCCAGACAAATACCAAAAACACCTCCTTGGTGCTGGAAGAAAAAGTGCCTTGAGAAGGAAAACGCAAGAGCATCCTGCTAAGAATAATTCATGTGTTGGTTCATTTGGCTTGTACTAAAAATTATGCCAGTGTCGTGCAGCCCTGCCTCCCTGGGATGATGGAACTCTGGGAGGGTTGGGGTGTGGTAATTAGCCAAGTTTTCCCCGGTATCCTGACTGATCCCTTTGCTCATGTTCTCCTTCTGCTTCTAGGATGGTGCATCGATTTAGACAACTGGATGCAAAGGTACCTCTGTCCCAGGTTGCTCTGGGCAATGTGATTCTCTCTGGTGAAGCAGGGGAGGTGTGCTGTGGCAAGGAAAATGAGCCTCCCAGAGTCATGTGCAGGCTCTATCACTGTCACCAGGACCCCACTGTAACTGGGATTTTCTTCCCCCCGGATTCCGTAGATAGGAATGTAGGGCGTGTAGGCAAAAGGACAAGAGGGAATGGGTTGAACTGAGAGCAGGGTTAGGTGGGGTAAATGAAGAAGATTTATGGCTGTGAGGGTGGGGAGCCCTTGGCACAGGGTGCCCAGAGAAGCTGTGACTGCCCCTGGAAGGGTCCAAGGCCAGGTTGGACACTGGGGCTTGGAGCACCCTGTGTCCCTGCCCACAGCAGGGCTGGAATGCAATGAACCCTTCCAAGGCCCCTTCCAAGCCCCAAGAGCTTCATATTGTGCTGGAGAACGAAGCAGGAAGGCCCTTGCTTAGCACTGGAGGAGTTTCTCAGTATTCCTCATGGGATGGAATTGGATGAAAGCAATTTCCATCTTAGAGCGAAACTGCAACATTCAGGAGCATAACAGGCTCATGGAACATCGGTGGGAAGAAGGGACACATTTGAAATGTCCCCTTCCCAAAGGTGTCTTTCAAATTCAGCCTCTGGTGCTGTAGGCATGGGGTGATGAAGCAGTATGAAGCTACCAATCTACCAGTGAGCACGTTATGAGAATCTGCATACAAATAATCTTTTTATGACTGCTTTGCTGAAAAGACCTTCACAATGGATACTTTCTGAGGCTTGACTGAATTTGGCCTCTGAAGGGGGGAATGGCTTTGGTATGAAGAACAGGCTTTTGAGAAGCTCAGAGGTTAAAAGGCTCCCATGTACTTCAGAGTAAGTATTTTAATTGTTGTCAAATAATTTAGACTGCAAAACAGTAGCTTGCTTCCCACACTGAAAGGGATGAGCGAGTGTGTGGCTAGTGATGCTGCTCTTGAAGCTGAAAGGAGATCTGCCAGCCTTCGTTCTCTCCTGAAAGTAAATAAATATCTCTTGCTTCTCTCTTCTGGTAACTGCTGGTTAACTTGCTGACATACAGAGGCATCAGGGCTCGCTGTATTTATTGCCCTGGTGAGCACTGCAATTGGGAGTGTCCTTTTGAGCACTCTTGCATTTGGTGTGATATTAGAAGAGGCAATTACTCATTACTTACATTACTCATTAGCACTGCTTTCCTTCAGCTAAATGGACTTTACAAAAATAACCTCCTTCTCTTTTTTAAGCTCTCCGATTTGAAAGGCCTTCTGAAAGAGATTTCCAGTAAAATTAAATGAAATGCAAAAGCAGCTACCAGAGCAGGGTAAGCCCTCTTTAATTCCATTCTCTGCTTTGAAAAAATTTCCAGCATTTGTGATGGTAAATTGGTGTGACTTTGAAAGGATGGTTTAGTATTAATTGTTGATGCTTGTATTTATATTGTCTGATATTGACTGGGAAAAAAAGGAGACCTGAATTCTCTTCCTTGTTTGTGTTTTTCATTCTGAAAAATAGAATTTACCATCTGGGGGTTCTATCAATTTTTGGCACAGTTTAAAATACCTTGCTTGCTTGCCTTTAAAAAGCTGTGACTAACCCAAGCTTATTCTAGTTTGTGCTGGAGGCCCTCTCCAAGATGAGGAGCTGCTGTGCTGGATTCCTTTACCCTTGGTACCCTTTAACTCTAAAGAGCAGGCAACCCAAATAGGAAAGGCAGAAGTGAGGGCAGGAGTAAGGTTTATTTCTCCACTATCCAAGTGAGGCATTAGGCTGGATTGCTGTAGCCTTCCTGTGTCCTGTAGACTAGTGTGGAGAACTGACCCAAAGCCCCCAGTCCAGATGAGTGTCTGGTCATGAGTCTTGGGTCCTTTTGCCTCCAGGTTTAAGGAGGCAAAAGTACCAGTGGGATGTCAAAGGCAGACAGAATATTGATGGAATACTGCAGAGAACACTGTCATTTTTAGAGACAGCAGGTTAAGAAGTGTAGCTGTTGAGTGGGATAACCTGGAACAACTTGATCAGCCTGGACACCAGGGCTTGGCTCCTTCTTCCACAGAGAGGTTTTGTCCAAGAGAACTTGAACCTGTGCCAAACATTCCCCAGTCAGCTCACCATTTTCCTGGGGGAACTGAGTAACTTCTTAACCTAAAGTTCCATTTAGTTATGAATGACCTGCGACCACCTGATAAAATCTACAAGGGTCATCAGTTCCTGGGCTGGTTCTAGGATGCTCCATGAACTCCCAATTGCCAGAAAAACCAGGCTGTAGAACAGCAGGGCTCTGGAGGCCATTTAGTCCAATGCTGCTCAGCCAGCTCCAGCTCAGATCAAGGGGAGCTGCAGTGTGGCTGGAAAACAGGTTGCAATTAGATATGGTGGGGCAGCCTGGGACAGGAAACAGGCCTCTTTGAGTGAAATGGAAAAGCCAAGGGATTTGATGGAACAGGTTATGATGGAACTTGAGCAAAGGGGCCTCTCATTATAGATGATAGTGCCTTCAGAAGAATCCTAGAATAGCAGAATGGTTTGGGTCGGAAGGGACTTAAAAGCTCATCCGGTTTCACTCCCTGCCACCCTCCCCTGGACAAGGCATGAGCTGATGTCGTGAGGATGTAAAGCAAAGCCTGGAGGTGGGAGCTCTACTCTGCAATTCTTTCTGTTGCTCACACAGGTACCAAGTCATGAAGAATAACTCGGAGCTGGCAGTAACCCCCAAGCAGATGGTAACGGAGGCACCAGAGTAGAGTGTCCCTGTCTCAGCAGGAGCCAGAAGGACTTTGTTGCTATTTTAATTTTTGTTGACCAAACAGCCCTTCCTGCTTGTTGCAAAGCTGTGGACAAAACAGGAGAATGACTGCTTATCTCCTGGCAGGATTCCCACATTAGCCATGTTCTTCTCATCTGCCCTGATGTCCCGTGGCAGCGATTAGTCCTTGTAAGCTACTCCTATTTCCAAGCGTTCTGCTGCTGTTGCCAAAATCCCTTGGCTTTTCCATTTCACTCAAAGGGGCCTGTGCACTAATCAAAGGACTCCATCTCCCTTCCCATTGCACCCTGTGGTAGCCAGATGTGGCTTCTTCCTTGCACGGGGATGTCTGTCAGACCTGCTGGGGTCTGGAATGCTGGCGTGCCAGAATGTGGTGGATTTCAGCATAGTCCCCCCGAGAAAAGGTCCAAACCTGCATCCCTATTTCAGACTCTTCGTGAACATTGCGGATTTCCTCCCACTCTACCTGGAACTGTGCAGCAGTGCAAAAGTTCAGCTATTTACAGCCCTGCATGGGAGAGACTTCAGTTCATCTAGAGTTTCCAAAGGCCTTGTGTGCAATCCTTGCTTGGTTTCTTCGGTCTTGATTTGTGTCTTGGGAATGTTGGAACTAATTTGATTTTTTCCAGCATGTGTGTGCTGATGCTGGCATTTGAAAACGGAGAAGAGATGGTTGGAAGCTTTAAATAGAGCAATGCTTGCTATGATGAGGTGGTGCTTTGTGCTTTCTGTCTAAAACGGCAGCTGAATTTTGTCATGTTTTGTGTGGTATAACTGAGGGCGCAGCCAGCTGAAGGCACTACAAATGTCATTTATTTATATGGCAAAGCATTGTATCAGTCTTGGTTCCCAGTGTCTAGGAATCATGGAATCATAGGCCCAGAATGGCAAGGATCACTGATCCTGCCCTGGCCCTGCACAGACAATCCCATCCTAGACATCCCTGAGAGCTCCCTGGGCTCTGTCCCCATTCTCTGGGGAGCCTGGGCAGTGGCAGCACCCTCTGGGAGAACAACCTTTCCCTGATCTCCAGCCTGACACAGCTCCAGCTGCTCCCTCAGGTGCTGTGTCTGCCACAGAGAGCAGGGATTGGAGCTGTCCCTCGGCAGGAAGGTGCAGGCTGTTCTGAGCTCTCCTCCCTCTCTCCCTTCCTCTTCATCCAGCTGAACAAGCCAGTTGACTGCAGCTGTTCCTCATACAGCTCCTCCTCTTGTCCCCTCATCTCCATACCCTTCTTGGGACGGTCTCTGCTAGCTTTATGTCCTGATGATACTTTCAGAAAGGTTGTTGTTCTTTCTCCATGCATCTCATGACCCAACTGTATTGTATGCTGTGCACGACATCATCGTGGGGGATCCAGCACAATAGCAAGGGTGTTTGTTTACATATGGAAATATTGATGTTTTCCTGCTGAAAATCTTACTAAGAGGGCCAGCCATTCGTTGATTCACATGGCAGTTAGCTTGCATCACAAATTCTTGAGATAAGGTTCCCTTTTAGAAATTATTTTTCCTGTATCATTTGTCTGCCTCGGATATGAAAACTGTGCTTTCTGTTCACTCCTTTCCTATATAAAACCTGTGTAACTCCAGAGATCTGTTGTCCTGTGAACGCATGAGAGCGTGACTGTGGAACGGGCAGAGACAGGGCTGGCAGTGAGCCTTGGCCACGGTGATGTGACCGAGGGCCCCTGACACAGAGCTGTGGGCCCACAAAGTTTCCGCCACCATGGGGAGGGCGGTGAAGTCTCCTTGAGCGGGGCTGTAGAGTTGTGGCTGCCGAAGCGGCTCTGGACTGCAGAGAAACAGCACCAGAGCGTGCCCAGGAACGTGCACAAGAAGAGCAAGTCAGCTTCCAGCTCTTTCCTCAGGGTGCTGGCGCCATGGTCAGAGAGACAGAACAGCTTCTCCTCAGAGAGTTACCCCTCTGCTCTGCACCTTTCCATTGCGCTGGATTGTCAGCTTCTGGTTTCAGCTGGACACAAAGAAAATGCTGCATTACACTTGAAACTTAGCTGGGTTATTTAATTCCAGGATGCATGGAAAAACATGCAGAAAAGCCCAAGGGAACATGACCGAGTCCCTGTCCTGTGAAACTGAGTAGTAGGTGGTGTTGTGCTACTGCCCATCTCTTGTAGGGAAAAATTAATTCCAGGAAGGAGCAACATCATCTGACAGAACCCAGGTGCTCCAGCTCTTGCTCCAGGGCTGCCAAGAGCCCCTGCAGGAAGGAGCACAGCCCCCAGAGCAGGTGGGCTTTGGCTCCCTCTGGCAGAGAAGCCCCCGGGTGCTCAGGTCTCTGGGGCAGGAGCCGGGCACCAGCGCTGCCAGGGCTCGGGGCTGGCAGGTGTGCTTCGGCGGGGACTCTCTGCCACCCCGGCTGATTTCAGGGCTGCCCGGGCCCCAGGGCTCAGGGCAGCATTCGTGCCCTGGCCCAGGCGTTCCTGGCCTGTGTCACACCATGGGTTTGGGATGGCCACAGCAGGGACGTGTCCCAAGGGGGCCGTGCCAGCTTCTGTGGAAAGGGCATCCAGAAAGGGCATCACCATTGTGGCTAGCATCTCGCTTGACTCCTAGAGAGATTTGGTTTATTTTTTCAGCATCACAATGAGCGCTCATGAAAATGGCCTTTTGGCCATTTTCTTGGATCTCTCTTAGGATTCTTGCTACATCTTGACGGTTTATTAATTGCCCTTCCCGCCGCGGCTGCGTCGACAGCCCTGGCGGCTCCTTCTGCTGCCCTGAGCCCGCAGAGCAGGGTAGCGTTTGCTGATGCTTGGAGCCGTTCCTCAAGATCCTGTCGGGCTGTCCGAGACACCTGGGCCGAGGGACTCCTTCCAGCCTGGGCCACTTTGGGTGGGCTGGCCGTGGCCCCAGGGGGGTGGCAGAGTGTGCAAGGGTCCTTTGTGACACGGTGGCATGAAACGGGACAGGGTGTCCAAGGGTCCTTTGTGACACGAGGTGACTTGGGTGCTGGCGGTGACACAGGCACGCCACAGTGCTGGGAGCACGCGACGGGACAGGACGGGACAGAGCGGTGTCGTGAGGAGCCCCCGCACAGCGCACTCGTTCCCGTCTGACCGGAACTTTTCCCAGGCATTATTGCTGCAGGTGACCTCGTGGACAGACCACGGGACTTGGTGACCTGTGGTCCTCCCGAGGATTCGCTTCTGCAGCTGCCCTAGAGGGCGCACTGTGGGACTTGGTGCCCTGGAGCTTTTCTGAGCCATCTCCCATCCCTGTGGCTAGTACCCTTGAGGCCAGACCTCAAACCTTGACGAGGGCTCTCCTGTCATTGTGGCAGGAGCCCTCACAACCAGAGTGCAGGACCTGCTGTCCTGCGGCCTTCCTAACACTTCTCTTGCAGGTGCCTTCAAGGTGCAACTGTAGGAGTTGTCATCTTGAAATCTTTCTGAGGTATCTTTCCTGCAAGTAGCCATGAGTTCAGAAACCGACATGGAGCAGAGATCCCCAGGAGTGCCCAAGAAGGTGGAGAAAGGCCCTGGCAAAGCTCCAGCGCAGCAGCTAAAGGCAGTGCACCAGTTCCAGCTGTCAAAGGAGGGTGAGTGACAGAGCTGGGCCGCAGGGCTGGTGCCTGTGGCCAGGTTAGCCCCATGCCATCCCATCCCCTGGGGACATTGCCAGGGACAGGACAGAAGAGGGCCCAGGGCTGCCCCCACACTGCCCGTGCTCCATCCCCTGGGCCATCCTGGGGCTGTCCCTGCATGGGGAGTCAGGGCTGGGCGGTGTTCTCCGGCCTCTCCCACAGCCCCTCAGCTCTGCCTGTGCTCGCTCTTTGCCAGGTGCTGCCATGGACCAGACACAAGAGCAGAAACCCACCCCTGGCTGCTGGAGCTTTATAAGCCAGGTACTCTGGGCCATCCGCACATCTATAGCCACACATCACTGCTAGAGCACTCAGCCGGACATCTGTCTCTTTTCTGCTTTCTGTTCTCTTACAGATATTTTGGAGCCTCTTGGGCACTAAGCATAGAGAGATCAACACTGGGGATGTAGCAGCAAATGCCCAGCAAATGCCTACTCAGGGCCTGGCTGCAGCTCCCAGTCTGGATCACTTTGGGACAAGCGTTGTCTCTAGTCCAGCTGAAGTAAGCAGCCTGTGGTGAGAGCTTGAGCTCCACAGGGATCACCTGGGTCCTCAAGCTGTGTCTGATGGGCCCCCTCAGCCAATGAGGCTAGCCCAGTGTGGTGGGGAAGTGAAGCACTTGGCTGGGGAAGCTGCTCCCTCTGGCAGCTTTCCAGCTCTCCCTGTGTCTCCTCCAGG
>VWZN01009201.1:991309-1018383 GCA_013396955.1 Regulus satrapa | reverse complement strand
AGACTGTGATCATCACTTTGACCCAGGGACAATGGTTGAATTGCAACAATCAAGTCTTAAAGGGAGATCCATGGGTGGTGATTTGTTTCTACTCTTACCTTTTCTTTATCTTTCTTTTTCCTTGCATGTTTCTTAAGTGAGGGATATTTTTATGCTTTCATATTGCCACATTACTGTAGGTAACAGTAACTGAAATGGCTACATACCTACTTTCCATTGCAACCAAACTGTTCTGAAACAAACCCTAGGTGCATAAATATATCTTTACAAACACTGGTCATCCAGTGTCCTTTCACTCTAATCCACCCCAAGGGATCTATTAACAGGAACCTGGGTTACCCTCACCTTTTGGGGCTGGGCTAACAAACCCCTTGCCAGATGGGACCCTGGGGCTGCAAACCCAACTCCAGGGGGATGGGATAGCGAGTTACCAGCCAAGAGGGTGTTAGGTGAAATGGCGTTGTGGAAAAAAAAGCACTGGGAAGAGCAGCACTGATGGCTGGTCCCATAGAAAAAGAAAGCTACAAGAAAGTTGAAGAAGACTTTTTTACAAGGATATGTAGTGATTGGGTGCGGGGTGAACGCTTTAAACTGAAAGAGGGTGGGTTTATTTTAGGTGTTAGGAAGAAATCGTTTTCTGTGAGCATGGTGGGGCACTGTCACAAGTCCTTCACAGAAGCTGTGGATGCCTCACCTCGTCAGAGCTCAAAGCCAGGCTGGATGGGGCACTGAGCAACCTAATCTAGTGAAAGGTGTCCCTTCCCATGGCAGGGAGGTTGGAACGAGGTGAGCTTTAAAAGCCCCTTCCAACCCAAACCACTCTATTTACTCATAAACCAAGGGGTTAATGGGTAAAAGCCTCGAGGTTAATGAGTCTGTAGCAGGCAACCTGAGACACGCAGTGTGTGTTTTTCACCTCCGGTGTTTAGAAAAGGCCTATAAGAAGCAGCTCTAAAACATAAAAGATACAGGCCCATGTATATAACCTTTGGAGTCACTTAGGATCCTTCCTGGGAAGAAGTGAGCAGGAAGAGGATGGGAAAGAGCTTTCACTGACATATACCAACAGAAACAAAAGCAAGCTGTTGCTCTGCTCTTGAAGCTGCCAGGTTAGTATCAGTGGCCTGAAGCTGAAGGAGGAGCAGGGTTCAGATTAGACTTTGAGATAAGGGCTGAGCAGTGAGAAGACACCCACTGGGCTTAAGCTTGTTGGATTTACATGGAGCTTGAGAAGTGATTCAGAAATGGCTTCTGCCAGCAGGAAATGTTTGTCTAAACACAGCTCCCCTGGCAATCTTATTCAAGAAGAAAGGTGGAGTTTCTGAGAGACAGCACTAAACCTATGTCATTGTCAGTGCTGTCTTTTCAAGATGGGTCTCTAGATAGTGACACTAATTCTGTTTCACAGGCAAAATTTCCATGTGGTTTGCTGGAGGCTGCGTGCAAAAAAATGAATGTCCCTCAGAGTTTGATACTACAAATGTTTTGCTCAGAAATCAATCTGTTGATTGAGGAGGTCATTTACTGCTAGAAAAATTGTCTTTTCTCCTAAATCCAGCCATGAACTTAGGGAGAGTAGGCTACCTAGTCAGATGTGTGCTGTTGACCTGGTCTCAGCCACAGTGTGCTTGAGCTTCTGTGCCCACCGCTTCCTCCACTGCCTCCTCCTCCTCCGTGGCAGCCCAGTGCTCCAGGTGCACTGGGGCAGAGTTTGTTTTCCTACAGGGCTGGTTCAGTGTGATGAACATGCGGGGAGAGAGCACAGCGGACAGCTTTGTGCTGTCTGCCCAAGGATCCTTGAAATGGCTGGGCACCTCGTTGTGACACGGAGCAATGGTTTGGAGATAATGATGACTTAAGGCATATGTCTAAGAAGCGGTTTATAACGGCTTTAAAAAATCATTTCCCTCTTAGTTAAATGTCGCAGAACTAAAAAGTTGCAACAGTACAGCTCAGGACTAAGCACCAATCCGACTTTGGCCAGGACCCTTGCAGAGAGGAAGCCTTACACAGCGATTTGTACCAGCAAACTTGTATAGAAACATGGAAACATTATGTTGGGATGCATCCAGTGTGATCGCTGGAACGGGTAAAACATGTCTTTGAAAGCAATTCAAGGTCTGTGGAAGCTTGAGCCGGTCGGAAAGGCCTCTAGGTACCAGCAGAGCACAGCACAGCTCAGGGACCAGATGCTCCCACCCCCCAAACCCCACATCCCTGCCCGAGAATGTGGCCCAGTTCATCCCTGTTAGAAATCTCTAACGAGCTTGTAACCTAAAACTATAAATACAGAGCAGATTTTGTCACTGGGGCTCACCCAAAAGTCTTCCCTTGAGGGTGATTAAAGCCATTCCAGATGGCAGCAGTGACAGCCGCTGCCCTCCCAGATAACAGCCTTCAGGAGAACAGCCCACCAAACCCACTGCACCACTGCCCAGGATCCCAAGTACCGAGCAAAACTCCCACCAGCTTTCATGTCCAGACGCGTTTTTTATCAAGACTTAGTAGCCATTAAATACTGAACGCTGAAATTTTGGGGAGAAAAGGTAGCAAAACAAACTTTATTTCTATTCCCAGAGTTGTTTCCTAAGGCACAAAAACACATTTCAGGGGTATCCATGCCGAGCTGGTGACTGCCTTCTATTTCCCTACTTTCCTTTGCTACCCACCCTTCAGAAATTCCTACCTGGTCTGCAGACAAAAAAAACCCCAGAGGGCCAGCAGCTGGATCCTACAGGGGACTTTTCCTGTGGCTTCAAAAATATGGGTGGGGGAGAGTGGAAAAAGGAGTTTTCGGTGGTTACTGCTTTGGTCTTTTACTCTGCTAGCTCATGTAAAAACAGATGCAGAAAGACAAGATAAGGAACTCTGTGGTTTTATCTTGTAACCTCAAGCAGCAAACACTCCTCAAAACCTGTCGACTGTGAGGTCACGCTTCTTCAAAGAAAGGATAAGAGATCCAACTGAAAAAAACCACAGTATTGTAATTGAAAAATAATATTTAGTCACAGAGGAGCTATAAATAAAATAGAAGATGCTCTGGGATCTGAAAGCCTCAACAACCCAATAGTATCTCTATCTCAGGAGGTTTCTTCTTTTTTTTTCTCTCGTAGAGATGCTTCAGTTGCTATTGATACAGGCGCTTCCTCCCAACAACCAGCTAAATGGTTTACCCACCCCCCTCAAGTCCCATTAAAATAGATGCTTTTCAGCATGTGCCAGGAATAGCCTTATGTGAAATGTGCTAAGATGTTGGAACTTCCACTGGGTTTATTTTGAGTGAGTACAATGAAGCGGCATGAGGGAGGGCTCTGAGGCTGGGGACAAACGCGGAAAGGAGAAGTTCATTAATTTATAGTAATTTTGAACTGCTAAATTTCGTTTTCTCATGTACTGCTAGCATGGTACTACAGAACAGGTTGAAGATTAAAATAATAATAATAATAATAAAAAACCCCAACAAACAAAAAAACATTAAATACCAATATGTTAACTATAGCACTTACAGCTTCACAGAAAAAAAAAACAGATGTTCTCTAAATGCAGATGTTGCCAGGACTGAAATAACAGCTGGCATATACTGATAATCACTAATTGGACTCATTCAGTGGGTAGAGCTTAACAGCACTGGAGTAAAGGCTGATTAACAGACTGACTCCTTCCCCCAGCTCCAGAGAGTATCTGAAATAATACTTTGGCTTCACTTTCTTCTTCCTTTTCCTTGCCATTTTTAATTTCAGCCTCATTGGTGCTTTCCAACAGCCTCTGTTTCCTCTCCCCCCCACCCTAGATACCCACTCCATGGGGGCAGGGGCAGGTCCTTGCTGGCAGCTGCCAAAGCCACCCCCTCCCCAAGGCAGCTGCTGAGCTGGGTTCAGAGCAATCACCCACATTGGTCCCCCTCCCACGGAGGGCAACGTGTCTGCTTGATGCCAAGCACAGAAACTGAGCTTCAAACACAATTTTGGTGCAGGGAGAGCAAAGTCCCACTGTGCAGCACAAGGCAACTCGGCAGGAACACCACCTTAACCCCAAGGGGTGAGACCTGGAGCTGCGTGGGGCTATGGGCAGGGACTCCAAGCAGAACTGCTGCCTCACAAATCAACAAGCAGCAGAAGCAAAAGGGAAAAACAGACTGACTTGATTTAAAGTAAACATGAGAAAAACAAATCCACCCAAACCCTCACGCTGTGTTATCAGAAAGGTACCAGGCTGTAGGAATGCTGTGGGTTAAATTAGCTCGTAGTAATTGATTCTGAGTCACATTTTTTTGGTAAGAAAAGCAAATCAAACAGTTTTTCCTGAGCACTGGAAAATGCCAAGAGATGTAATACTTCTTTTAAAGTTTGTCTTCAGAGATGTGAGGATGATTCAACAGTATAGTTGGATTGTGGCCAAACACATCTGAGAAAGAGTCCTGCTTATCATGGTGTAGTGGGTCTTTCTGCCTGGCCACACAAAAATTCTGGCCATGGGTCTCCCTCCACACCCTTGGGACACCAGAAAACCTAATTTCCTCCCTTCCTGAGGAAAACTTCACCCCTGGGATGGAGGGAAGGGAAAGGAGTACATCAGTGCACTTTCCACCTATCTCCTTTTCTTGGCCAGGGAAGTTCCAAGGAAGAACTGTAAATGAGTTTTGAGTCAAGGCACACTAGGCTGGAACTAAAAGCTCTCCTTCCAAAGCCAGCTTTTGGCTATGGGCAGCTTTGGCAGCCCAAGTGCTGCCGGCAGCCCTTTGTGGCTAGATGGGCTCTCAGCCCATGGGGCAGGGGCCAGAGCCTGAGCCCGGGCGTGGCCACAGGGGAGATTTTGGATCCCTTCAGCCACAAAGCCTCCGCTCCTGGAGCCGCCTGTGTGTAGATACAGATGTACACATTCACACGGGTCTGTTTGTTCGGCAGGGTGTGGTTTGACACTTCCTTTACTGGTTTCGCTGGGTCAGAGATGCGCTTTGCAACGAAGAGGCGGGAGGTTTTCCTCCCTTTTGAAGAGGGCCTCTGGGAAAAGGAAGCCCTGCCTTCTCCAGGTCCCAGGGAAGCATACTTGAGTGACTCTCAGAGAGCCCCCTTATTCCCCCCACCACCTCAACATTGCCTTACCAGGGCTGGGCTATCTTTCCTCTCTGGTGGGTGGGGGTTTCACTGTGCTTCACACTTGCCTTCCAGATTCACTGTTTGGCCATCATTGCTTTCTTATTTCACATATATATCTATTAACTAACTGTAAGGATGCATTCACAAATTATTACATAAATGTTGGTTATCTATGTTTTTTGGGTACAATCCTATTGCACCCACATTTTCTATGGAGGGCTGGTGCAGAAGGGGCTGCTGGTACTCGTTCCTGTGACCCTTGAAGTGTGCACATCCCCCTGAGTCCCCTTGCCCACCACAGGCTGTGACACTGGGATACATGGGGGGCCCCATGGGATGTGAGGACACTTGCCTAGAGAAGCTTTATGGGTCCCCTTGATCCCCGGTGTATCCCCACTCTGTGGCCCCCATTCCTCCTGCCACCTGTGTCACACCAAGCCTGTCACACCCTACATCTTCTCCATGTTTCCACATGCTGTCCCATGTGCCCCCATCTTTGACTACTTCTCCACGTGTGTCCTGCTGTCGTCCCACACCTGTTCCTCCATGTTTTCCTACATGTCCTGCCATGCTCCCATGTGCCCCACCACACGCCCACGGGTCTCTTGTGCCCCCACGTGCACCTCCCCTGTATCCCACCTGTGCCTTTGCACCTTCTGAAGTGTCTCTGTGCACCATGCGTGCTTCCCACACCCTTCACACATCCCACCAAACCCCTTGCATGTCCCCAGTGATCCCCAATGTGTGTTCCACTATGGCTCCATGACTGTCCCTTGCACCCTCCTTGTGTGTTCCCCACCATCTCCCCCATTCCTTACAGTCCCCAGGCAGTAGAGTCTGCTGACATCCTAGTACAATGTGCCACCAAACCCTGAGGTATCACTTTCTGATTTTGGAAGAAGTGGCAAGGTTACCATCTAAGACGAAAGGAAAAACCCCTTTCCCCTTATGACAAGCACCTACTCATTTCAAGCCCATGTGAGCACAGTCTTGAGTGTTTTGGTGTAAATTGCCTGCTTGTGACACACAAACCAGCTCTTGAAACGAGAGTGCAGCCAGTGAGCTGGCAGCTTTGGTCTGTGGCTGTCTCAGCTTTCAGGATATAACACGTCCCCAGGAATTATTTCAAGCTGTAGCAAGAAAACACATGGCAAACTGTCCAGCTGCTTGCAGTAGCCCTGCAACAAGATCTGTATTGTGAAATTATGACTAAAGATAGCAGGAGAGAGAGGGCTCCCCATGGCATAGCTCCATGGCTAGGTGACTTCTACTGTAATGAATGTACATTGTTATTGACAACCGAAAAGCAATAAAGCAAATAGCTGCATGCTTTTTAGGCCAACTTCTGGCTGGCAAACAAGGAATGTGATGGACCTTCCCAAGGCTGGTATTCTGGTGTTTGCTCTGGGTATTGACATTTCATATCCCATTGTTAAGAGCTGGGGAAAAAACTCATTTACTGATTGTGACAGAGCTATCTTTGTAGAAAGCAATAGGGGCCTCCTTTTAATATTATTTGCACACCTCCTCATTTTTCTGGGTGTGGAGAGAGAAAGGCTGTGTCTGTCACACTGTGTGGTGTGGAGATCTCTCACCCTGGATGCTCACTGTGGTGACAGCATGGCTGATGGAGAGGGCCAAGTTGTGGGGGTTAGACTGGTTTCACATGCAGCCCAGCATCCATCTCCAGATTTGGCCAGATGTTTTGGGAGGACAGGGATTGTAATGCTTCCCCTGCTGGGCTCTGAGATCTTTGTTCACTTCCTGCAGGTTTCTAGTGCTTGACCTGCTTTCTTGACTGCTGCCAAGGGCTGAGCTCATGCTTTGGTGGACACAAAACACAGGACCCAGCTCTGGACCAGCAGTGGTCCGTGCAGAGCGCATCTGAGAGCAGGACTCCTGTTTCCCCCTCAAAATATCTAGTTTTACAGTTGTATGTGTTGAATTTCTTCTGCCCTTTGACCCCTCACTGTCTGCAGTTTTCACAGCCTGTCCTTGTCCTCAGACAGCTCCTTATCAGTGGCCACCTCTCTCCCCTCCCTCCTCGCCCCTTTTCCAGGCAGTTTATGAAGGACTGAGCAGCCGAGGTCACTGCACAGACCCTGATGGAAGGTCACAGCTATCACGCTGCCATATGAGAACTGGCTGTCTTCTCCTGACCTCTGTTTCCTGTTTTTCAGCCCCTTATTTGTAGATAGCGGGACTTGCTTTCTTATGCCTGAGCAGCTGCATTTCCTGAGGAGCTTTCCCTGCAGCCTCATTTAATCCCCAGCAGCTTCCTGGGCTAATGGAGCTGTTTGTGCCCACAGGAGTGGTGTGCTGGTCCCAGCTTCCCTGAGCCTTGGGATGGTGGTACCATCCAGAGCCACCAGGTCCAGAGCCACCCCGCCACCCTGGCGTCTTCGTAGAAACGTGTTTTGGGTCCCCCCTGCAGTCAATGTGGGGCAACAACTCCAGACCCTCCAAGGGGCTGGTCTCTGTCCATCATCCAGGGCAGGTGCCATCACCTGGGGTCCTGCAGGCACTGACTCAGGGTTGAACAGCAAATAGCAACAGTCTCAGCTCAGCAGAAGTCTGTAAGAACATGTGGCTAATTTGGTGTCTGCACACTGGAGCTACCAGGACCAGTGTAGTTTCTGAACAAGCCCAGGTGCTTTTGCTGGGACGGAGCTCGGGGCTCATGTTTTTAACACTTCTGTTTATCTCACGTGGTGGTGAGTCAGGTCTAAGATCTTTTCTAACTCTGCTCTCTCCGTTTCTCCTTGTTGCCATCAAGCACTCAGGGTTTATCACCAGCAGTCGCACAGGGATGTCCTTCGCCACCAGCACCTGAGGAGCCTGTGCAGAAGCTGTGCCAACACCAGGATGGACCGTGCTGGATAGGCACGGCTTGTTTCTCTCCCCACAGCTCCAGATGACAAATATAACAAAAAAATTGTGACAATTCGCCTATTGTTTTATTTCATTATAATTTTCTTCTCCCTCCTTTCTCAGCCTCACTGAGGGACGTTTTGGCAGTTTGAGAACATCACCCTGTTCACATTCACTGAATGTTACTACAGGCATTTCTTTCATGTGACAGCTTGAAAAAGGGATGTGAAAGCTTTCCTTCTTGTCTTCCTGGCCTTTTCCTCCATCATCTGACCCTCATGAATGCTCTCCAGCAAACAGTTTGCCTTTCTTGCATGGTAGAATCTGGAAATAATTGCCTGCCACAGCACTTACTTCTATCAGTGAATAAGCTTGTGTAATTGTGCTGTGGTTTTTGCTCCACAGTTCATTTTCTTAGCTCAGAAATGTGCTTTTATTTTTTATTTTTTTTAACCATTGCATATATTCTGTTTATCCGCATAATTCATTGTTGCCAATAAAGTAGGAAAATAAGGGATAATCACCACTTAAATGCTTTAAAACCAATGCCATGTGTGGGGAAAAAAAAACCCCAACCAAACAAGGAAATAGTCCTGCCATCCTCCAAGGAATGCGCATCAAATGTGCTCTAGCCAAAGCACTGGCTTTTTCTGATGGATGATATAAAAACCTCAAAGCCCTGATAATCTGACAAGCCACAGTTTGATTTTTTTGAATCCCCAACCACAGCTGAAAAGTTGGCTGACTTGTATCATAGGCTGTGCAGTTCTGATGCTGATCATTTGTTTGTAATTGGTATAGCAAGCTGTGGGAGCAGTGAATGTCACAATCCTCTGTCACCGTATAGCTCCAAGGACATTGCTGATAAATAACAATAATATACACGCACATAATGGATACAGGCAGCAGCCAAACAGGACAATAATTGCTGTCTTGGGGGAGCTTATTAACTTAAACCAGCCAGAAAGAGATTTTGTGAATGGATGCCACATTTGTAATTTCCTGGAAAAAAGAAGGCCAATATACAGCTTTCAAAATACGTGAGAGATGTACTTCATGTTCTCCATGGAAGGAGCTGTAGATATATGTGTCTTTTTTTTTTTTTTTCCTTGGTGTTTAGGATTTGCCCTGGGACTGGCCACAGAGACTAAACTGGCCCTGTTTGATCTGACTGTCATTGTGACCCAGCCCCCATCACAGCAGGTTTCCTCACCTAGCGCTGGTCCTGCACTCACCCCCCTGAAGTGACCCAAATCCAGATGACCTGAAAGTCTTCCCTAAGTGTGAGTGATCTTTCAGTGTCTTGGGATGGCTCTCCCCATTTTCAAAGCCCAGGAGTATCTCCTCTGCATGCACTGGTACAGCTGCCTGACTTTCACACCTGTAAGCAGGACTGCTTCAGGTTTTGCTAAAAAAACTGAGGATGTCCTCAATACAATTCTCTAGCCTAAAGCCCAGCTGTTTGGTTGCCCATCCATTGTCTGTCTATATAGGAACATGTATATTCCAACAGAACATCCTGGGCAACCTTTGGCCAGATTCAGCTACACATCCAAGCTGCTTTTTTCCATTCCATTTATGCAAAGTAGCGGGAAACACAAGCAAAGTAGCTGCTTGTTTAACACGTTTATCACTGTTTTACAGCTTGGGATTGATCTAAAGCAGTAGCATAGCACACCTCTCCTGAATACGTACCTTTTCAATGCATAGAGGGGAAATCTTGGTTACAGTGAAATTTGTGAGCATTTGCATTCACTACCCTCTGAGTCTGTCTGAGATTCACCATCAAGACGACATCTTTAGGCTCATCTCTACACATGAACCTCGCAGCTGAAGTTCAGCGAGCTGACATCTCCCAAGGAGGAGTCCCCACAAGGAGGATTTTCATCTCTGTTGGCTGGCATTAGAGTGAAGTCAGAGGCGTTATCCTCAGTACATATTGGTTTAATTACACTTAGTCGTATCCTCAGTCAGTGGAAATTATCAAAGAGGGAAATGTTAGGGAATTCTCTGCTGCTGAACTGTGGAGAAATATATGCAGAAATAGGCTTCCCAGGTCCCTTGCTCAGCTAATGAGGTGCACGGCATGGGCTGGGTCCCCCTGGTGCAAATGTGGAATAATCAGTGCAGTCTGGAATTGCACTCTCGGGAGAACCAGTCCATCATGCTCCTGCGGCTCGAGTCTTCTTCCATTCTGAGCTAATAATAAACACAACCCAACTAAGTGATATACGTGACACATTTATTACCATGTCCTTTAGAAGCAATTTCCTTTCTGTTCTGTTTTCTCACAGACAGTGTAATTACCGAGTTAAAGAGAAGGGAGGAAAAAGAAAAAAGTTTCCAGGCTTGATCTTTCCCAGATGAAATGACAAAATTACTGAGCCAGTGTATACTCCTCAGTTCTGTAAGGAGATGTACCTTAGGGTTAACAGCTGCATTTCAGCAAGTCTTCAAGTGAAGTGACACAGTGAAATCAACTCCATATAGGTACAGCTTAGCAGCAGGAGATTTTTACAGGATTATACTGAAGCCATTTGTGCCTACGTGGAAGGCAGGCATTGTGACATTCCTAGCTATGTTTTGCAAAACAAATCTAGCCACCATTCCTGGCATAACAGATTGCTCAGTTCCATACAGGAAAATTAGAAAAACAAAACAAAACAAACCCCAAAAAACCCTCATGCAGTAGGAGCAGGTGACCATTGACTTTGTCAGACTTAGGATTTCCCTCGTGCGCTGCCTTATCTTGGGTTGCACAGGCTGAATGCCATGAGTTTTGCATTTATTCTTCCTGTTCACTCTGTAGTCCCATCACCAGGGAACCTGCTCAACTGAGGACTGGAAAATAACCACTCAACTTCAAAATGCTCAGCAGCAAGTGCCCTAAACTGTCCTATGCATAATGGTTGCATAGTGATGCTGGTTAATGGTTGGATTTGATGATCTCAGACATCTTCTCCAACCTTAATGATTCTGTGAGTCATAAACCAGAAGGCTGAGAGGAGTGTGAGTGAGGGTGTGCAGGCTGAGAAGCACAGGGAAAAAAAGGCCTTTGGATTTCTCTGCACCAGTGTGCCCAGTGAGAAATAGTTTCCATACATGCTTTCAGCTCCTTCTGCTTGGAAAGAAAGGACACAGCCCCAAGGCATGATCATTACAATGGGTTCTATGTAAGTTGCTCCTTATAAGCATTTGTCAAACTGCAGTGAGCACAGGACAGTGTGGCAATGTGTCCTCATTCAGCAGTAGTTCCCATGGGCAATGGATCATGCTGGGAACTGGGCAGACCGCTGCTGGGTTCTGGCACAGCAAGGCAAGCTAAGGTGCTTGTGTTTTAACCTCTAAAATCCCAAATTGCTTGGCTTCTGTTATCCTCAGAGGGTCTGCATTGAGTGTCTTGGTCGAAGCAGCAGGGGCACTGTTTGGGTGGCAGAACCTGGGTGTTAAATCATCCCCTGCAAAGTGTTCTCTGCTTCCCTGTTGGTCAGAGATTTGGAAACTTTCAGAGCATACTGAAAAGCTAGCACTTGTGTGAATCTGCCTGCTCCATATTAGCTTTCAACAAAAGGTAATTTAGCAGTAGAAAAACAAGGAGGCAGAGTCTGCCAGCAGGAGGGTGATGTGATGGAGCGACACAACACATGCTCTGGTGTGAGGCACACAAGGACCCCACACTCATCTTTCTTCAGCACCACCGGACCAAGAGCATATCCAGAGCAAGCATGAGGAAGATCCCTTGGAAGGGCCAAACCCCTCTTCCTTGTGGAGAAAATCTGGTTTTCAGGGGCTGCTGTCCTGTAGGACTGGTCTTGAAATCTGCCTCTGTCAGGGCAGGAACTGGGACCCCCATGGAACCCTCCCACCTCTGAAAAATCTGTTTTGTGACCCCTCATGGCCATCCCAACCAGTCAGTGGGCCTGGTGCCCCAGCAGAGTTTCTGCTTCTTGTCAGGCAGCTGTCATGGGGCTGGCCTGAATGGGGATGTTTACTACAGCCAAGGGCAGAGATGGACACCCTCGGGTCTGTGATGCTATGATATCCCCACGCTGTGGGTCAGACATAAAGAACTAATTAAGCTTAATCTTTCCGAGGCAGAAATCATGGGCCAGATTTCAGCTGGTGTAAATCAGCATGGCTCTGCTGGGGTCAATGGAACAAACCCAGCCTGTGCCAGAGAGGTGCTGGATTGGTGCCTGCCATTGTGCACAGTCACAAACATTGCTGAGTGCCACGAAATTAGAATGAAAGATTAATAAAATCATATTTTGCATTGTCCTCAGCACAGACAGGCCATTTGAAATAGCACAGCAGCCATGTATTGTTGGTGGCTCTGAACCATGTTGTTTTCAAAATACACTGTTGTGTATAAAATTTAATATGGTTACATGGTGAAAAGTATTATCCTCTGTGTTATTAGTTAATTTAGGCTTATGGCTAAGCAATTCACTTCATTTAGCCTTATAGTTTTTGTTTTAAATTGCACACAGCACTTCCTTTATAAGCTTTATAAGCTCAGCTGTTCTCTTGACTGTTTTCTTGGGAATTTAGGAGGTGGTGCCCCTCACGATTTTGCACATAGTCTTCAGTACCAGTTAGAGTCAGGTGTGCTGGAGGAAACATCACTTTTTCTTCTCCTTCTGCAGTTTCTGCAGAATTCCTCTTTACTGACAAACTCCCTGAGAGAAGGTTTCATTGCAGTTCACAATAACCGTGGTCATTTAGGAAATGTAAGTCCTTTAAATGTAAGTCCTGTAAATGTAATATTGTCCTTTCCTTTGACAATATGGATGATACTTAGTGAAAGACTTAATATGCAGATTTTTTTCTTCTTTTTTTTGTTTGAAGCAGCATCTCAGGACTACGTACTAGCCTAACACTCAGCCCTTTTTTCCCTAAACAAGAAAGTTTTTCTAAAGTCAAGCCATTTGTTCCCTATGGCTAAACTCTGTTCTGGAAATTGTAACTGAATTTTGTGGCTTCTATTTCAAGCTTACTTGCTTAGGATATTAAAAGCTAGTGTTGCCTTAAAAGCAGTAATAGTAGATTTGCTGTTTAATGATGCCACACTTCTGATTTGCAACAGAGACAACTTTGTGGTCCAGCTGAGGACTGGGGCTGAAAAAAAAAGCAGATCAAATTTAATTTCTTGGAGATGTAATAGCCTTTATTCTTGCAATTACTCACCTATGTCTTCTCAGATTAGAGTTATTTATTGGGAAAGATAAGCTGCTCTTTCTTTCATTGTTACAGCTGGGGTGATGCTGGATCAGTATGACTTGGTACATGCTCATTGCACTTTGAGAGACATATTCTCCAGTGAAAATTGACAGAACAATTTCAGCAGACATAAAAACCTTCTCCTGAATTTGCACAAAGCTTGCAGATGCTCCTGCCACAGAGTAAGTTTCCATACAGACAGATCAGGAGAATGGTGATATGATGTTTTCTTAGAGGTTATGAATTCATCAGTCCTAAGCGTGTTACTGCTTTGATTTCATGTCCCTGGCACAAACCAGGGTGGTTTGCTGTGCATTTCCTCATGGAGAAGGAGCCTTACTAGGCCAGCTGGATGACAACAGAAACCTTAACAGGCACCCTTTGGATATACTAAAGGGCCGCCAAGCATCTGCAGATCCCTGTTTGATGTTTTCTAAACTGGAAAACAATTCCCAAACAGCTGTTGCTGGGACAGCCTTGGTTCCTGGGCTCAGGTATTGTCCCTGCATTTCAGAAAATATCTTCACAGCTCATACTGGCAAAGCTTGGGGATCTTGTGGTGCAATCTCACCTGTGGTACCTGTGTCAGACATATCTCAAAGGTAGCTCTGACTTCTCCTGGAGCTCCTGTTCCATGTCTGGCCAGTTAAGACAGGTATACTCAGCTCTGCCTGTGTCTTTTACCTCTCTGATTATGCACATCATCACCCATCCAAATTCATTCCCTCATCACACCTGGGGCACCCTCCAGAGGGGCTCCATGCTCCACTGCAGCTCCAGGTTTAGCTGTGAGCTGACAGGAGTGAGTCAAAGCCTGCATTGCTCAGGCCCTGTACGCCAGCAGGGCACTGGGCTGGGCTGGACGAGGGAGACAGGCAGCCTGAAGTCCCTCTCCACAGTGGCCTTGCTGCCTGACCTGAGGGTCATTTCCTCTCAGCATTCCCTGCTTCAGCCCATTTTGGTGAACCCCTCTGCTGTTACGGGTGGGCTGCGCTTTCCAAAGGCTTGGAACTGTTTGCACACCATCACGCTTGGCTTCCCACCTGTCTTCATTCAATTCCCCCTTGAACACTCGGTCCTTCCAAGAGGCCTATAAATGCTAACCTAAGTCAAGAAAATGTCATTATCACTGCCATCAATGAAGTAACTCATCAAGTGCTGAAATAAATCATTTTCCCTGGGGATTACTGCCTGAAAGCCAAATGTAATCAGTAAAGCTTGGGTTTGACAAGGCTGTCACAGATAGAATTCATTTACTAATGAGTTCCAGCCTAAAAGTCCACACTGGTAATGTGTCTGTTGTTTTAATGAAACATTACAGAGACCTTTTTCTCAGTATTTTTTGCTTGTTAGATATGCTGTTTGTCAGATAAGTCTTCCCACTTGATGAGCAAGTTTTTTTTTCTCCCTCTTTCCCCTTCTGAGCAATAGTTCTCTAAGAATTGTGTTGCCAAATGCTGCTTTCTAAAAATCTTATTTGATCCTTTGGAATAAGGATCAAATCGGCCAAAATCAACACGCCAGCTATACTGTTGCTGGTCCATGGAGGGGTACTGCCTTTTGCAGAGTTTTTACAAAATAGTTCTTCCTGACAGCCACTGAGTGAAAAAGAAAGGTGCTATCTGTTCACCACAATATCAGGAGAAAACTCGAATCATCGATAAGGATGGTTTCTAAGCAACCAAATGCAGTCTACAACCATAATAACAGCACTTGAAAGTAAATCACTCAGTCTGGTACATGCCATGCTCTCCAATTAATGGCAAAGTCTTATCAGCTGTATTGTCTGGCAGACACACATTTAAAGGGCTGAAGTAGCTCTAAAACAACACTTCAAGTGGTAGAACAAAACTCAGAGTCATTCAGATCTCCCAAAGTCTAATAGTTTTTTAGAGTTTTTACAGAAAATGGTAAAATACTAAAGATTTTAATGGAAAATAACATTTTTTACCTCTTCTATATCACCTATAGGATATTCCAGTGAACTGTGTCTCTGTTCAAGGATGACTTCCCAAAGCTACAGAAAAAGATACTGCCATAGCCTTCTGAATATTTTTCCTGATTTTCCCCATAGAAAAGTGACCCAAGTACCATCAATGTAGTGTTTATTACAGTGCAGAAAACTCACTCTTCATAAGAGAATAATGTGCTGCATCATTGTCTGCTCTACTGAAGTGTAAAGACCAGTTCAAGTAGGATCAAAATGATCTTTTACAGTGGTAATACTGCAGGAGGCAATTCAGAAACCTGAAAAAAGTACCTTTCCCTGCCACAGTTCACTTCCCAAGTCCATCACTCATCAGCTTAACTCCCTGCCATGCAGTTTTCTTTCTTGCCTGCTTCTCTTTGCCATCTTACTGCAGAGAGAGGGTGAGGCTCCCCAGTGACCTGGCCATAGAAAAGGTCTTCCTGTCTGTCCCTGGTAGCCCTTCTTCTCTTCCCATGGGCAGAGAAGCACAGGGAGCAGCTGCCCCCAGTTCCTCTTAGCTGAGAAATAAGCCAAGAGGACTCACATATTCATCCTCCTGGTACAATTTAGCAAGCAGGGAGGGATTTTGGGAACCTGACGGGCCATGAAAAGGGATGTTTTAAACGTTTTAAAATGCACTGCAGAAGAGGGCAGGCAGCAGGTGGTTGCTGTTCTGCATGGCTTTTGTGAGGAGGGATAAGGGCAGCAACTCTTTCTCAGGTGGCCCCATCAAGGACACTCCCAGGAGCTGGGTGCTGCTGACACAGAGCATTGGGAAATGGGAGACTGGGAAAGCAGGCATCCTTTCTGGTTAGGGACCAGCTGAGAAGGGTGGCAGAGAGTCTGGGGATGCCTGCTTCTTCATGTGCATGGTGTTGAAAGGGCCACAGACCCTGCGGTCCATGTGGGAACGAGGACCAGAACTTCAAAAAAGCAGATGTTTTCTGGGGAAACACAGGCATTGCGGCCACCCAGGAGTCTGAGCAGCTTACAAAGAACTCTTCATGCTGCAGTTTGTGTCTTTTTAAGTGACACGCTAAGATCTCCCCATAATTTCTCTTGACTTAGGTATAAAATGGGTGGTAGAAATTGTATGTCTGCCCTTGCTTTGTCTGATTTGTCTCATTTGACAGTGTCTGGCACGATGATAGTGCTGAACACAACTGAAATACAAGCAATACCAAATCACTTCCCAGAGGAGTTGTAGAAGCTCAAGGATGCAGCAAACAAGGGTGGGAATCTGGGTCTAGGACACGGAACAGGGAAATACTGTGACTGCCTTAGTTGACTGCCTTAGACCTCTATATTAACATACATTTGACAAATAGTTTTAAAAAATTTTGATGGCATTTTAGAATCTGTCCACATGTTAAATGCTCCTGGAAAGCTTGATATATTTAGCTTTGGGAATGTAACCTCAATTTCTTCAAATGCATGCAAGAGTCGATCTCCTCTCCAACTGTTCTCATGGAAGGACATTTGATCAGAAGCCTCAACACAGGGCAGCCTTTGGGGAACAAAAGGTCCTTGAGTCCACAGCAAGCCACCACGTGACAATGATGTTTCTTCTCAGTGGAGGATGTACAGTGAAGTTTAGGAAACGATGGAAGAAGAGATGTGAAGGGAGGAACCCCTTTTACAGCAAGTATGAGAATGTCTTAGGCTGAGTCAGATTTGGAGATGTGATGAACAAGTCAGATGTTTCAAAAGTAGAATTCATTATACTTGCAGGGATTCTCACCTAATGCCAAAGAGTTCTCCAAAATGATAAGAAAAGTACAAAGAAATGTAATGATGTAGGTTTTATTCCCCTCCAGATCTATGTCTATCTCATGATACCTGATTAAACATAATATTTTTGTTTAGAAACCAAAGTGCATCCTGGGAATGCTTCAAGGTCTGAAAGGAAGAAGTCCAAGGAATGTTTGTCCTAGTGGAGATATTACATAATAATAATAAAAAAAAATCAATATATATTTCACATGTATATATGAAAAAGGGTAGCTATTTAATGTTGCAGTGAGAAGCAGGGTCTTACAACACCATGCAGAAGGCAAGGGCAACCAGGTTCTTGTTGATAGATGCCTTGGGGTGGATTAACATGAAACAACACTGGACGATCAGTGTTTGTAAATACACACATGCAGGGTTTATTACAGAACACTTTGGTTGCTAAATAAAACAGGTATGTAGCCATCTTGATTGTTATTGTCTATAGCAATATAAAAACATGAAATAATTGCAACGTGAATGCGCAACATCACCCAAGGACATGCAGGAGGGAAAAGAAAGAAAGAAAGAGAAAGGACAAGAGCATGAAGATCTCACCACCTTGTCTTGACTGGCCATGCAATCTTGATTGAAGTGGTGGTGGCAGACTTGAATCATCAGGTGCTGGGGGATATCCAAAAGAGTGGTTGGGGAAAAGCCTTGGGAAAGCCCACAGAACACAACATATACTTAGTTTATATTCACTCAGGTTCAGGTGGGAACGCCCACATTCCTCCCCTGAGCGGGGAGCTTCACACTGGACAATGTACAATGTTGAAGAGCACGGGACACTTCGGGTGTGCCTGACACCATCTAAATCAGCACAGCTGCCCATCATACCAGCAGCTGAGCAGTCGAGTCCATTGTGGCCCACTGTGGCCCATCAGCAGAGATGAAAACCCTCAGGCCACGTGCCAATATGTTGGTATGTTCCCGGTGGGAGGAGGGGGAGTGCTAGGAGGAACTCTTGAGGTGAGAGTAAATTGATGCGTCAGGCAGTGTTGGATACCTTAGAGTTGTGACAGTGGAGGGCTGGTAGGAGAAACTGGGACAGGAGACCCATCACAGCTATCCAAACATGAGCAAAGTAGTGAGCTACTATTACTAGGACAGCCCCTGCCTGTGCTGTGTCACCTATAGATGTGTTCTCAAGGCACAGGACCAAAATTCTGAATAGCAGCTGTGGAGAGGGCATAAAGAGTGGAAAGTTCTCACCCCTACACCCACATCACAGTCACCCGGGTTATTAATTACCTGCAAGGAGGGAATTAGAAAGTACAGAGGTAAGAAGTCTCTGGGGTCTTCACAGCTCTTGGAAAAGCAGAGTTAAGGAGTCCCAAACTTCCTTCTCAGGGCAGCTTCGGATATTTCTCTCCTTTTTAAGAAATTTCCATGTCAGCTTCTCAGCTGTACTTGCATATGGGGTACATATGGAGTAAAGAAAAAAAAAGCAGTGACTGGTGCCAAATGGGGTCTGCTGCAGGTCCTTTAACAGTCCTCTCCTCTTACAATTAAAATGCAGCTTTGCCCAGTGAAAATGCTGCTTTATTGCTGCAAAAATACTTTCCAAAGACATGGCCCTTGGAGCACAGCAGGGAAACGCAAGAGGCAGCTTCAGAGGGGCAGGCACAGGGACTGAGTGCAGCAGCCAGGTCAAGGCTGTCCTGGAGACTGCCAGCCTTGCTGACCTGGCTGGCAGGGCCCAGCAGCATGGGAGCTGCTTGTAGGTGGGCTGAGCAGTACATGGGCTGGGGTTCTTATGGGGAAAAGCAGCAGTGATGCACGCTCCAGGCTGCCCTGCATCACAACTCAGGGGATGGGACCATGCTGGGCCTTCATCCATCCATCATGTTTTGCTCCCCAGATGGGCAAGTCTCCTCCATCTCACCTGGACATTAGTGGGGACATCTCTCCAGCTCTGACAGACTGCTTTCACATGGGACCTGGTTCTCTCCTCTTCACATCCCAACACTCCTGGACTCATTTCTGTGCTCCCCAGTCTGTGTGCATGAAAGAGTAATTGCACACGGGAGGATGCCTTCTGCATCCCATCACCATGTCCAGTCTGGGGCCAGCTGATTCTTCTGCTGCCCTGTATTTTGCATGACACTGCCCAGAGGAATGAGCCCTGCTGGGGGCTCCTCTTCCCATTTGCCCTGGTGGGAGGCAGGAAGAAAACTGACAGCCAGGAGCTGGAGGGGGACATATCAATGAGGCCAGGAAAGCCCATCGGTTTCTGACACCTGTGGTGGGCAGTGGCTGTGCTGCTGAACCTGGGAAGTGTCTGGCACCTCCTCTGAAGCCTCCTGCCCCACCTGCCTGCCAGCTGCTCTCCACGCTGCAGCTGCCCACAAAGGCACTGTGTGCTGGGGGCAGAATGGGAGCAATGCTGAGGCTTGGGTTTGGTGGGTTGGTGAGCTGCCCGCAGGAGATGTGCCACCCATGCAGCACTGGAGGGCAGGTTTTTGGAGCTATGGCTGTGAGCTACATAGCTGTGAGGGTCTTCCTGCCCTCTTCCACAGGACCTGGTAGTCTCTGTGCAGCAAGTCAAAATCTATTTCTGATCAAGACAAACAACACTTCAGTGGGATGCCAAATACTTTTGTAGGCTTTTGGCTTGTAGCTGTAGGGCAGTGCTCCTTATAGTATGAACCTGCATCAGGACAGTGCTGGTGGCCATGTAAACCTAAGTCACTGTTTCAGAGATGCCCAAAAGAAGGAAGAAAATATGGGCTTACCAAGGTCACTGGGGTCTTAACCCTTCCTGCCAGTCCTTGCCGAAGTCCCCAGGAAAAAGAGCTTGTTTTTCAGGAGTCGTTTTCTTGCACTTTGTCATGCACTGTATGCATCTCACCCACCTGGCTGTATCCTCAGCAATCTGTGAGGGCTGCACACCCTCTTTAAATGCAACAGCAGGCTGTGAAATATTTTGTTATCAAAGCTCTGTCTTTTTGGCTGTACTGCACCTGTCATCAGTGCCTATTTTAAGGCTTCTTGCATGACACGGCAGAGTTTTCTTCACCAAACAGGATGCCGAGTAAATGGGAAATTGGTACTTCGTTTGTTTTTTTTTTTTAAATCCTTGTCTTGTCTTTCTTTTCATTCCAGTGTGTATAGCCAAAATATGTGGCTAGGGACATGGTTTAGTGGTGGACCTGGCAGTGCTGGGTTAATGGTTGGACTTGATGATCTTGGAGGTATTTTCCAAGGTGAATGAGTCTATGATTCTCTATTTTTGCTTTCCCTGTTTCATAAATACATATCCACACTTATGTACTACTGCTGGTACCCACTCACATTATCTCTTCATGCCAAAGTAAGATTTGTCTTCATCTCTTCCTGTAGCAGCCCATTGGTGAAGAGCTAAACATTTTAGCAGTTACAGCCAGCAAAGACCAATTTTGACAAGTTACTTCAGAAATGGAAAGTGAAATTAGAAGTTAGACTCCATTGCAGAAGAACTGGTTGCATAAAGAGGTGGAAGAATTAGTAAAAAGTATGTAATTAAAATTATAAATAATAAACATAATGAGCTTCAGGAAAACGTTTTGTATTGTTGTTGGTTTGTTGTTTTTTTGTTTTTTGGTTTGTTTGTTTTTTTCCCCAAGCACGGTAAATTTTCAGAATACTTTGTCCACACCCAAAGTTACCCTTCTGTGAAAAAAAAAAAAAGGATATAATTTTCTCAGAATAGTCTCTGGGAAGCTGGGATATATGGATAGTATATTGTTGTCACCTCACCTCAACCATTCTGAAATTTCTGTGGTGACCACAGCCTGAGAGAGAGGTGAAAAATATTGTGTTGGAATGGAAAGGAATGAATGTCTGTTCTTGGGCTATAAGAAAATAACACAGGTGTGAAACTGTCCTCCAGTGCCAACCCAAACAAAGGGTGGTCTGTGCTTAATTTTCTTTGGAGTGACAAGGGTGTAGTTTCCAAATGCAACAAGATTTCTTTCCATAAAATTTAGTTTATGAATCAAGAATACATTTTCTAACTAAGAAATTAACAAGTCCACGGATTTCTGGATTCATATGCTTTGACAAATGAGGTCTATTTTAGTGTCATTAGCACTGAATGGACAAATGGGACTAATTTGCAGCATAGTGGATTCCAGATATAAAAAAATTTTTGGTGATAAAGATTTATGAATACCAGAGTTCACGCTGATGAAGGGCTTGGTTGTTGCTACTTAAAATGTAATATTAGTTCTCCTTGGATTTTTTTTTTTCCTTTGGTTTTCATCCTGTGACATTTTTAAGGGCAGGAAAAGAGGAAGACAGCAAAAGGATTTAGAGGATGTGAACGGGGTCAAGCTCCGCACGCGCTAAAGAAACAAAAAATTGTCTGAGGTCATAGACATTGTTAAATTGCACTCAAAATGTCCAGTGCTTTCATTCCAGCTGATATCCTAAAGCAGACGTTTGGTTGTTTATTCAAGATGGAGATAAAGCCGAGCTGGCTGTAGCGGGGACTGTCGCTTGCCGACGCAGCCTGCTGGGGCACAGTGCCAGCAGGAGATGCTTCAGACACTGGTGCTGTGCTTTCCTTCCCAGCAAGAGGAATGATGCCTGCAGAAGTGCTCAGGAAAAGGTGCCTGAGACCAAGAGGGTGGGGGGAACATCCTGGCTCAGCTCCCTCCTGCTGCTTTGCAGGAAAAGAAGAGGAAAAGGTGTGGGGATTTCTAAGGCAAGTCACAACTTCTGCTGCTGGATCTTTGGTGATGTTTCCAGGCTGTCCCAGGAGAGAAACAGGTGGAAAGGGAACATCCTTTGTTGCCTCCATAAGCTGTCTGTGCCTCTATGGGACATGGTTTTTTCCTCTCCTAAGCAGGACAAGAGAAGAGCAGCTCTTGGAGAGCCTTGGGCAGTGTTGAGCTCCTTATAAAGGCCACTGATTTCAGAGGCAGTTTTGCATCAAAATCTTTTTAAGATCTTGGGGGTTTTTTGCATACCGAAGTGGCAATACTCTGGGGAAGCTTTGGTGGGTTCTCAGCTCCTCTAAACACACTTCCATCAACAGCTGATGCCATGGAATAGCATCAGGCTCTGTGTTGCTTCAAGCAACATCCTAAACCTGGGGATAACAAAATGCTTCTCTGGGCCATTCTGCCTCCAGAACCTCTTGTCATGCACTGTTTGATGGGATGCTGTGCAGAATTCCTGTAGCTACTGAAATATTCTGACCTTTAAAGTGACCTTATTCCTCTATCAATGACTAACATCAGTAACTAATAAACTTTATTTTCTGACTGATTTTTCTTAAAAATAATAATTCTTGGGGTGTGGTGTAAGGTAGAAATTGCAGATAGACAACATTTCTTTTGACTTATTAAAACATGTGGATGAAAACAATCCCAAGGAATGTCAGAAGAAGGACTGATTTGGCAAATAAAGTTCCATTGCTCTATATAATATTCCCTTTGCAATGTGGGTTTGCAGTTTAATATCATACCATAAAGAGTAGGTAGCTCATGTGCCCTTCTGAAGGGCACATGAGCCCTTCTAATTCACTCCTGTAACCGTCTGGTACATGCCTTCTGTTCAGCTATTATTAAAAAAAAAAAAAAAAAAAAAAAAAGAAAAAGGTGATCTGAATAATGTTCTGCCTCCTGAATTTCTTAGTTTTCTTCTCACTTATTTTTGCTCTAAGATATTCTTGGCATTGCTTTTTCTTGGGGATGTTACATAAATGACTTTAACCTGTAGCAGTTGTTTAAAATTAACTCTGGCAAAATGAATGTAATATCATAATATAATTCTAATAGGAGGTGATTTCGTTGCTTCAGAGACCAGAATATCCATGCATAGCATCTGGTGGATTAAAGTCCAGGAGGGAAGAAGCTGGCAAAGAAGGTAGGCACACAGATGACGACAGAGAAAGCCAGTATCTTTTTCCTTTTAACTGTTGGCACCTTCTACCAGCACACCTGCTCCATTTCCCCAGCATCTGATGAGCTGATTTGATGAATCTGTACTCTTAGGCTTGTTTTCATATTTTGAGGTTACAAAATATGCATTCATCCTATACCTGGAGCAACAGAAGTAAACATGCAGCCAACTGATTTCCCTTGTCTTTCAAAATTTGGCATCTCTGGGGAGCGGTTCACATGTTGGGTGGGACATATCATCATCTTTTTAAAATAGACTCGGGTCAGTTTTGTAAAATATTGTTCCAAAATCATCTGTATTGACAATTCAGGCAGTTCAGGAAGCCTTGCGGAGGAAATGGACCTCCAAGCCACTATCGCTAAAGAAACCAGGCAGAGAAAATACTTCTGCCCTTTGCAAATAATATTTGAAGACAGTTAGAAAAGCTTCTTTCAATCACTTTGCAGGGGTGTTTTGTACCAATGAAGACGAGGGTGGGTGCTCAGTGACATTGTCAGATCCCAACCGCTAATGCATTTTTGTTGAGATCAATGCGAGCTGGCAAGGTAACACTTTCCATATTCTGTGAAGCAGAAGCTTCTCTTTCTAAGCTGGCCATTAAATGCTTGTGAATCTAAATCTCCCTAAAAATCCCATTCCTTGGGAGTTAAGTTGCTTTTCAAAATGGTATATTTGGGACCCTAAGTCATTTTTCAGAATGCCTTTTTGAAACATGTAATTGTAGATCCTCTTAGATGTTGCTTGTGACCACAATATGTTTGGGAGGTCTTGTGAGAGCCAAGAAAATTTGATTACCTCTTTGTTGAACATGTTCTTAGGCAGAACAAGTGCAAAGAGTAATTTTATTTAGCTTGAAGTATCTGGTAAACATAAAGAGAAAAAGAGCTCTGCAGTTGGACAGGTCTTATCTCAGTATCTTTATTTACATTTTCAAAGAACGCTGACGCAATCAAGCTACTAAAAGAACTGCTCTCCATCAGCCTGGGAACAGAAACAAATTAGTCTTTAATAGTGTTGTGTGAAAACTCTGGTGAATGTTATGTAAAACTGTGCAAACAGAATGTTTGTGTTCTAGTTCCAGGTCATTTAGTGGGCAAAAAGAGAGACATTTTGTGTGAAATAGCCATGAAGTGGTTTGCTATTATATAAGGATAGGAATTGCTAGATCAAACTAATGGTGACATGCCAAGAACCAGATGCTTCAAAGCAGAACGCAAGACATCCCAATGTGGGTAATTATGAAATAGTCTGACCATAGGGGAAATTTCTGCATAAATGACTTTAGTCCTAAAAGGCTACATGTTTGTATTGCTTCTGAAAAGGTTTTAGTCTGATTTCCCACAGACACAGGGCTTATGCAACCAGTGTGCTGCCTGGCTGTGCAAATCTCCCACTCCCTCCCTCTCTATCTACTCCCCTGTCTCCAGCAACTTCTGAACTCATCCCAACTCTGCCACATGGAGCAGAGAGGAGCAGGTCTCACGAATGGTTAATTTCCTACAGGCTTCATGCATATAAGCTGCTCCCTAGTGAGCAGAGACAGGTAATCTGACAAGGTGAGCTTACAGCTCATTAGAAACTGGAGAAAACACACAGGAGAGCACCTTGTAGATGTTTCATCTGTGGGAAAAGCTTCGACCATGGCTCTCCATCAACATGAGATGTTAATCCTAGGTAGCTACTGTCACTAATGGTGCTATCTCTTTCCCCTATTGATTATAACTGTGGATGTCCCCAGGATTTAATAGAAATGCTTAATGTGACAGAATGTGTTTTCAACTTTTACAATCTCCAAGAGCAATGAGTGCTAGCTGAATAAAGTGCAGATAGAGCATTTCCTTTAGGCACCCAAAATCTACAGATTTCTGTGTAGCTCTTCCCATAAAGCAGCTGGGCTTAATTAGTGCATGATGCTCTTTATGGACCAGCAGGCAAATTTGTAAATTAATTAGAAGTAAGTTGAAGGCAGTCTCCTGCCCCTTGGGAATGCTACAATTAATTGCTTCAAGGTGTTGAAACCTTGTCTCTGCCACACCGGGCTGGTTGACCCCTCTCTGGAGTTAAAACCATGTTAGAAAATTTATGTTTTCTCTCTACTCAAACCAGGACAGGGCCACTCCTTTGCACCCATCTTTTCCATACTAGGATTCTGTGGAGTCCTCACGATGAGGATACAGTGTCTTCAAAGCTTGGCCATCTTCTCAAGGATCTGAGCCACAGTGAGCTGACCCAAGCCAATCTTGCAGTGCCCTCTTGCACTGTCAAATGCCACATCTTGTACTTCTTCTTCATCACCTTAACAGCAGCATGAACTTTATGAAGCCTCCAAGGAGAAGATCTGTGGTCCTTGCCATCGTGCTCACATTGGCCCTGGTGGTGTTTTAACATTGAACAGAAGTCACAATAGGAAGTTCTAAGGTGGGAAAGTGGGTCCTCTATACTAGAAGAAGATCTGTATATGTGTTTCCCACAAAATTCAGCAGCTGGTATTACATTGCTAATGGGGGTGATGTATTCATACATACTTTGACAACTTCTCAAGGCGGTCTGATTTCAATTGCAATTGCACAACTTGCCTTTTACTTTCCACTAGTGTTTGTGCAAGGACTGTATTGTTCCTAGGAGCAGTATTGCGAAGGAACTTTGACACACCCACCTCTGGGCTGCTTGCTCCTAAAATGAAGTAAGCAAAATAAAATCAATCTATATTTCATTTGGAAGCCCCAAATGATTTATAAGATGAACCAACTTGTCAGGGACAGTCAGAACTGGCAAGTAATACGTCGTGTCTGTGATGGTGGATTACACAATTCAGCTGCTTGACTGAAGCCCTCAAATATGCAGGAAAACATAGCTCTGGAGCTTGTTTAGGCAGCACATTAATTGAATAAATCCAGAAATTCACGCTGTATATACATTTGTCTCCACAGTGAGCAGAGACATGTGTTCATTCAGTTTTCTTGGAGATGTGGCTTTGATTCACAGATGTGGCTGAAATAACCCAGCAGCCTGAGAGAGGAGCAGCAAAGCCCTGCAGGTCAGAAGGGATACAGACCCTGGTAAGTCCAAAGGACTGATGGCAGTTCTTATCAGTTTCTTTCTGAAACAAGGCTCTGAAGAATTTTGCTTGGTCTTTTCGGGAAGTAGCTGAGTGTCATGTGTTTTTGACAAGATGGCCTATTTGATGTAACACTCTCTTTCTCTGGGAAGCCATATCAGGATGTTATTTTCCATACCTTCTCTTTGGCCCTTGTACATTTGCGTCCATGCGTGCAATGTACTTTATGTTCCAGTCTTCTCTTGCATGTCTACCACACATTCTTGTTTCTACACTCTCACATAATCTATTTAAAGGGTGATATTTTTGGCTTTTAAGAGCAGTGTTAACAAGGATCAAATGCTGCCATCATTTAGGAAAGAGCTAAGTTTCCTTTGCCAGTTCTGCTATGCACTAGTAAAAAAAAAGAAAAAAAAAATCCATCAGTGTGGACATTACAGTAAAGTTCTTGTATTTAGCAGGTGAAAAGCCAATCCTCGACCTGTAGTGAGATTTGCTCATGGAAAACCCCTGGAAGCTGTTTTTAGCAGCAAGGCATTAGTCACCCTTGGAAGGCTGCTGGCGGCTCCGTGCCTCTGGCTCGCGCCATGCCACACCACGCCACGTGCGAGGAGCGCTCTGGATGCTGCACAGCACTAACAGCCTCTCCCGCCTCGCCACAGGTGCTGAGTTTAAAATAAGCTCCTGCTTATTTTAGGAAAACATGAGCTCACGTTCCAGACAGCCTCCTCGCCAGCCAGAAGGTGTGGGCTGTGGTCCTCCCCTGCTCTGGGCGGCCAGGAGGGGTAAGGCTCCACATATGGAAGGAGCGTGTGGTGGGATTTCTGTCCGACAGGTCTGGGGACATGGGGTGGTCGGAGAAAAGACAAGGGCGAGGAAAGGGATGTTTTCCATGTCAGATGGAGATCAGGGAAAGAGAAGACAGCAGAGCAGTGAAATCATGGAGAGAGGTCTGATGATTGGAATCTATTAGATCATCAGGAGTGGCAGATTAAGTCATGCTGTACAAAGGCTAAGAAACTCCTAAAAAAACTTAGGGAAAATACAGGTGATGAAGAAAGTAGTCAGTTTAATAGACTGGAAATCTGGCTTGCCTGCAGGGATGCCACCTCAGAGCAATGACTCTTCCTGGGAAGAAAAAAGGCATCTGCTGCCTACTTGATGGTTACTCATCCTCTCCAATCTCCAGTTCCTCCCC
>VWZN01009201.1:922769-984285 GCA_013396955.1 Regulus satrapa | reverse complement strand
TTGTCTGCTGGCCTCCATGATTAAGACATCCCATTCGCATAAAGCAAATATTTATGTTTGAGTGAAGGTTTTGCATAGCTCACTGTCTAAAATGTACGTTTTTAGATCACTCCGGTTATGCGTATGGATGGATTTATCAAAAGTCACTCAAATCTCTCCTCTCCTCTCCTCTCCTCTCCTCTCCATTTTTGCATTAAAATGTTTTGCTTTCATATTCAGTGTGTTTGCAAACCAGAAATGCATGCACAGTGTGAATTTCTGGAGAAACTAATGGTGGGCAATTTTCCCATAATTTCAAAATCCTGAGTGCTCTGTTTTTCAGGGATGAGCCTGGAAAGGCCATTTATTTACGGGGACAGAAAAACATTTCAGACACGGAAAATGAAGCCCCACTCCATTGTGCAAAACTCCTGTAAATGCATAAAGGCTCTGAAAATCAATGATGGGGAAAGAGCCTTCCTTCAGGAGCAACAGGGGCAGCAAGAGTGAGTGCTCCCAGNTTTTTTGGATGGTTCTAAAAAAGTCTGAATAGAAGAAACCTGATCTAATGCATAAGCACATGAACTGTGGCAAGCCAAACTGCAGCTGATGATAATAAAAGATGTGGTGAACATATGATAAAACTTCTAGTCAATTTGGTCCTGCCCCAACAATGAAAAATTTACTCCTGGATGAATCTGACTAAATGCATTAGACCCTCAAATACACACTTGTCAATGCAGAACCTGCCTGTTTCTCAGATTTTCAAATACACATTTGGTGTTCAGATGAGCACATTTGCTGATGGAGCAAGAATTTGTTCCAGACTAAGCTTCACGTCTCTGCAGAAGTTGTGTGGAACCTCAGATTTTGGTTCAGACAAGTTTCTTCCAAAACAGCTCATATGGAGAACAAAACAGTCCTTATGAGCTGGGAGCTACAGGTAGAGTGTTCTAGAAAAGATGGTGTTGATAGCCTTTTTTGCAGAGCGGATAACAAATTCAGATGGTGAGCACTGACCTAAAGTTTTGTTCATGGGGGCACTTCTGGCAATTTCTGACCAATTCAAAAATCTCAGTGGTGCCCAGCCCCAGCATAGTGCCTAATGCCTTACAAATAATAAATGTTGGAATGATCTGCCTTAACATTGGCTACTTGAAAGCTGAACACTCAGGTAAGTTAGTCCATTGGACTCTTCCTATTAATAAAGTGAGAAAAAGAGCTAGGTAGGAATATTTGAATGGAATTGATCCCATGGCTGCAGTAGGTACCTATTTCTAACCAGTGAAGCCAGACAAGGGAGCCCTGGTGATCAGCTGAGACTGCCAACCTAACTTACTTCATTAAATTAAATTAATCCCAGCCTCAGAGACAGAAGTACTTCTGCCAAAACACTCCTTCATATGCAGGACTTGTAAAAGCATGTTTCTTCAGGACTTTAGACACATTTATACCAAATTTCAAAAGTCTATTATCAAACAAAATTTTCTTAATGGTTTTGAGGTCCAAGAAGAGCAGATTCATACTGGTGTGGGTAAAACCCTCTAGGCATCTGAAATAGATTAGCTGGGAAAGATTTTAAAATGTAAGATTTTTAGGTTAACACAGCCTCTTGATTTTCCCTAGAACTTCTGCTCTTAGATCTTCCAGAAGCAATTGAAAACTCCCTTGACAAATGAAAAAGATTAATTTATGAAACTGGGAAAGTGAAACTTGGATTCTGAAGAAAGTTGAAGTCACAGGACTTGCAGAGACTATGCCAGAATTCAGAAATATTTTAAAATTCATAGAGATGAAAAATTCCAAGTAATTACACAAATATTGTCTATATCTCTTTGAAAAATCTACCCCCCAATATCTGCCTTTTCATTCCCTTTAATACAAGCAGCAAAAAACCAAGTACTTTCAGATTGTCTGCTGGCCTCCATGATTAAGACATCCCATTCGCATAAAGCAAATATTTATGTTTGAGTGAAGGTTTTGCATAGCTCACTGTCTAAAATGTACGTTTTTAGATCACTCTGGTTATGCATATGGATGGATTTATCAAAGGTCACTCAAATATCTCCTCTCCTCTCCTCTCCTCTCCTCTCCATTTTTGCATTAAAATGTTTTGCTTTCATATTCAGTGTGTTTGCAAACCAGAAATGCATGCACAGTGTGAATTTCTGGAGAAACTAATGGTGGGCAATTTTCCCATAATTTCAAAATCCTGAGTGCTCTGTTTTTCAGGGATGAGCCTGGAAAGGCCATTTATTTACGGGGACAGAAAAACATTTCAGACACGGAAAATGAAGCCCCACTCCATTGTGCAAAACTCCTGTAAATGCATAAAGGCTCTGAAAATCAATGATGGGGAAAGAGCCTTCCTTCAGGAGCAACAGGGGCAGCAAGAGTGAGTGCTCCCAGATATTGCAAAATGAAGATACATACCCTGCTGCAAGCTGTTACACTGGGAGAACTGCAGTGGGATTAAACAATACTCTGGGATGGCTTAACCAAGGCAAGGCTGCAGCCCTGTGCAAGTCCCTCAGCTGGGTTGGTGTTCCTGCCCTTTGTGCACCACGGCTCCACAGCAGCTCTTGCCAGCCAGGCTTTGCTCCCTGGGCACAGCGTTTTGGCACCCATGAAAATTTGCATAGCTGGATGTTTTTGTTGAAGCCCAGTGTCCCTGTCTGGTTTGGGATGTACGGCAGGAAGCTCAGCATCCTGCAGGGTCCTGTCCGGGCAGCCTGGCTGCAGCCAGTGAGCTAACCAGCACTGACTCATTAGCCTAATCAACTGGACTGTCTCATGCCTTCCTCTCAAAGCTCCTTCAAAACCCAGAGTTACAGGACAGATGAGACCTCTAATGAAAGGGAACGTATCATATTTTGCAATCAGATTTGAGAAAAATCCTATTCATAGCTCTTCGGGGACCATAATGGCTTCTGAAACATATTTTATCTTGAAAGCTGAACCAAGGATGCAAGTCAGAATGACACAGCTTCTGTGGAATCTTCATTTGCAAGAGGTAGAAGGGAGAAATGTGTATAATCAAAAAAAGAAAAGAAATGGTTCAAATACCAAGGCAAGAATGCGGAAGAAGGATTAGGCTTTACTACATAATTTTTACCTTTTAAAGTGCTTATGTGTTCCGTTTTGTTTCTTTGTTTGAGTTTTTTTTTTCAGTAGGATAGGTCTTTTAAGGGTAAGAAGAAATTCTGGATGATCTAAATTAGCAGTTCTCAGATCAGAATGGTACCACCAATAGTTCTAGTGAGGTTGGTGTGCTCTCCTGTGCATTTCATTCAAGTGGAATGGTAATAACTAATGAAGAAAGGACTCTGAGACTCCTGCTGAGTCAGCTGAAGCAAAACTACACTTTTAGATAAGGAAATTTTACCTGAGTAAGAGCTCAATATAGACTGTAAAATCTGGTCATTAAATCCCCAGATAAGCTGGTAAGAAACCAAAATCCTTCAGACAGACAAGTAAAATAGGATTTCCAACCTCCATAGTTATTCACATCCTACTAATGAGCTCTGGCATCTGTGGCAGAATTGTTAGAGGGGTATTGATCTCCTGCAAAATTTGGTGTGTAATAGTGATTTGCAGACACAGAGAATATTGAATCCCCCTCCCTTGTTATTTCCCAGTGGGCTGATCAGTTGGGGAGTACTGGAAATGCAGATGGCATTTCCATTTCTCCTTTTCATCCATCAAGTGGTTGTTTGATGGTCAATCCAATCAGTATGACTATTTGTTGTTTTTTTTTTCTCCCTTTTCACAAAAAATGTTATTGAAAGTTGGTATTTGACACAATCATATATTATAAAGCAAAGGTTTAATGAGGGGAACTCATTTAAAAAGGTCCTTGATCCTGAGTAGAATGAAAGTAATTTCTTTTTTGGTAGTTTTAAAAATAGCCAGTGCTCTTAAACACATTTGTATTTCAATACATATTTTTCCTGCTCTTTTAAATGTCACTGCCTCCTCTACTGAGAATGTTACAACCTGCATCTGCAGGCAGGACTGTGTGGCAGTTTTCCAAGAAGAACAGTTGTGAGCACACCTGAAACACATTTCCCAGTGGGAGTCAGGTGTGATTTTACCAGCTGATGGCACGTTCAGCCAGAGCAGGGAGCAAACCCCAAGGTACCACTTCAGATTCAGCATTTCTACCTGACCCATCAGGGTCAGATCCTCCCAGGAGACTCCCTTGGGATGATCTCACACACATCTCAGATGAAAAGTAAGTTGTCCTCAGGAACAACCACTGCTGTATTTTCCTGAGGACTGCTCATGACATTACAGTCTAAAGCAGGGAACTGGATTCAGTGAGCTTGTCCTGACCTCTTCCCTTTCTTTGGAAAAGCTACCCAGATTTGGCTCAGCAATAAATGTCTATATAAAAAAAAATCCACTCCTACATGATTCATGGAGATTTCTGACTCCAGAGCAGGGTTTGAGCAGTAAAGATGAAGCATGAGACCACGTGCTGGAGAAGAAAACAAGATATTGAATAGCTGCTCATTAATCAAGTGCTGGGAACAGAGTGAGAGTGGTACAGCGGTAAAACATAGCAGGCAATTCTTACAATTAAAGGCTGTTTCAGGATGCAAATGTAGGGAGGGAGGTGGCAGAGTGAAGGGATATTACACAAGCAACCTTAATTTACACATGTCTTACTTCTGGAATGCTCTACTTGGTAATTCTGCTGCTGATCTATGAGTGTTGTTTTTGGTTTGGTTTTTTGGGATTTTTTTTTCTATTGTATAGAGTGTTTTGCTGCCTTTCAGTTGCCCGTACTTCTCCGACTTTAAAAGATGTGGAATATTTGTTACTGCCTTGTGCTGCGATGATGTGATTGCAGAGCCCTTTTCAGCTCAGTGGAAGAAATGAAAGGTTGAGCTCACTGCGAGCAGTTGCTAAGAAAGCAAGCAAGCAAGACTATTTTAAGCTGTTCCACAGAAGCACATACTGCCTTGATTGGTTATTGATTCCAGTTTCATTATGGAGAAAGCACATTTTTAGCCACAAACATGAGCAGCCACATGTTGATCTGCAAGTATGAAAATTCTAAGGCTCTGCTGCAGGCTGCACTGAGCCAAATCATCCAAAAAGCTGAAGACCCACATTTCCCACTGTAGCAAATGGCACCAGTCTCTTGAGAAAAGTTTTCTTGGCTCCTTCAGCTATATTGAGCTTTGGATTCAATTCACTCAGGAGTTGGTTGTGACTTGGATCTTGCAGGCTGTCCCTAGACTGGCAGATGAAACAAAGCCTCGGACTGTTTTGAACATTGGAGCGTGACTGTCTATTCTGCAAAGCTCTTGGACTGGCCCAGGGAGTGGTGGAGTCTGCATGAATTACTGCCCTCCCCGACAGTGCTGAGGCATGCGAGCCTTTAAGAAGGTGCTACAGGCCCTTCCGTGCACCATGGCTTTGGCATCAGACAGCGTGCATGGGCATGTTCAGTGCCCTAGGAAGTGGTAGGCACAGTCAAATGAGGAAAGGACTCTGTGTATATATATATATATGTATATATATAAACATGGGTAGCCATACTTCCCAGAAATACACAGCGAGGTAATGCCTGGCAAATCTGGGTGGATGTCAGTAGGTGTGTGAAGGGGGAAAACTTGTACAAGCTGTCTTGGAATGCATGGAAAGAAGAGATGGTGGGACTGCTTTTACTGCAGATAAGCCAAAATGGAGGTTTGTGGCAATTCAGCATTAGCCAAGGGCAAGAAGGATTCAGGCACGGAACAGGAACAAGCCTGCGGACACTGGGCTTTTGATATACCCTTTCTTCAGAACTGTGCCAGTTCAGTCATTAGTTGAGAATAAATAACAACAAAGTACCTCCCTGAATCAATGTTTGCAGGAATAGAGCCCAAGGTCAGGCACATTTAAAAAGGACACTTTTTCCCCGAAGAAAGCCAGAGTCTGTGAAAATGAAAGACTTGGAAACTGTTAGCTATTTCCTGAAGGCTTTTCTCATTCCTTCTCATGCAATTTAACACGTGCTTTGCCTGGATGGAAGTGGGTATTTCTTCTTTTTTTTTTTTTCAGAAGTTTGGAGATATCTTATTTTCCTTTTGAAAGAAGGCTCCAGATCCTACAAACTTTCTCAGTTTCCTGGCCTAAAAGAACCAAAATGTGGTCATTTGTGTGGGCTGCAAAAGTCATCTGTTTGGGCCTGTTTTCAGAGGATGTTTGAGACAGACACCTGTTTCAGAAGATGTTTGAGAGAAGAGAAAGGAGTTCTCTCAGTGCCTGTTGGCACTGGATTGCTACTGAGACAGTTGTTTCTGAATTCCTATGCTGACCTGTGGATCTAAACACTTATCCATCCAAATTCTGATAATCCATTTGTCATCAGGAGGACTCTGATGGCCATGGTCTGCAGTGACAGTAGTCTGGCCCAAAGACCCATGTTTTCCTTATAGGGTTGGCAGGAAGAAGGGCAGGTTATGGCTAGATATTGTTCCTATTTAGGACTGGGTCATGATCTAAATGCACATTTAGATTAATATTGCACCAGTGTAAACCAGCCTCATTTCTCATTAAAGTTACCTTAATATTTGATCAGTTGATAAATCTTCCTTAATTTAATCATGTATATAAAATCAAGCAACTTAAAAATGAGACATTTGGAGCCCTTCTGCCCAGCCACAGCACACAGCTCTGTAGTGACCAATGGAGACTTCAGAGTCATGTCAATCCTCTGAGCTCAACACAAAAGTTTGAGCCTAGACTTCTCCCACACTCTTTTTAGGGTTCCAAGCAAAGGAAGACCTTTTCTTGGTCTAGCCTTGTGGTTTCAGTCCAACCAGATGCATTTTGGTGACTGTGTTTCTATGTTTCTCAGTCAAGACTTGAACCTGGCCTCTCAGATGGCAGGTTAGTTTGGAGCCCTCTTGTTCACTGCTGGTCCCCAGGACAGTAGATTTGGTCTGGAGAGAGTTGGTTGAAGTGACTGAAGCAGAGTTAGGAGCTGAGAAGTACTGCTGGATCCCAGGCCCTCTCCTCTTTCCTAGTCCTCAGAAGGGGAAGGAATGTACCTGACATTCTCAGCTCTCCTCAGGCCTTGTATGGGTATAGCCTGTTTTCTGGTCTGAGGACTGAGAAATCTCTAGGAAGCAATGGGATGAGGAAGAGCAAGGAATTGCAGTGGTAGCATGGACATGGGAGCTTGTTTCTTGGTCTGGACTTGGTACTCTGTTAGTTAATTCTACACTCAAATGCATCCATGTCCTGGAACCCTCAGTCCCTTGAAGAAGTAAGAGGATAGATTTTATATCAGGAATATGATGCTGTTTAGTAATGAGATGGAACAACTTGCTTGCACCATGCTGATCACCATAAAAAAAGGATTTCAGACCACTGTTTTTGTTTTGAATGTACCATAACTCTGACTTCTAGAAGTGCTTCATTTTTTGGTACACTTTGAGCAAGGTACTCAAAATTAGGAAAACAGGATCAAATTTAACATGTCATGTTTCTCAGTACTTCTCTAACAGAAAATAAATTTCTAAAAGTAAGCCAAGACCACATCAAAACCATATCAAACCATGTCCATTTCTGCTCAATAAGGCATCTTCGTACAGATCAGTTAGCACAAACACGTATTCATTCATCCTTTCACTAACCACTCAACCGGAAAAATATAACTGACGTTTAAATGGCACAGGAGGAGGGACAGGCAGGTTAGCCAGGCTGGAGATAGGGCCAGTACTTTCACAGTGTAGCAGGAAGGCTCTCAAGTACCCTATCAACTAATTGAGGCTGAACATGAAGACATGGGTTTTGCTAAGGTTAATAACAGCTGACAGCTTGACCTATTCCTGCAGTTAACTGTACCAGCATCAGTCCCAGGCTCTGCTTGTCTTCTCTCTCTGTCTAAAGGTGGTGATGAGAGAGTTGAGTGCTCATGGGTAAGAATCAGGGGGGAATGCCCACAAGGCAGGTATCCTGGTGGGAGTCTCTCACAGACCATCTGACAAGAGTGAAGAGGCAGGTGAGATATTCTGTAAGCAGGGGGGAGAAGTGTCACAATCTCTGGCCCTTGTTTTTGTGGAGGACTTCAACTTATCAGACATTGCTGGAAATATAACACAGCAGACAAAGGAAGTTCCTGGAGTCCAGGAGGTTCCTGGAGTACGTGGAAGACAACTTGGTGATGGGGCTGGTGAGTGAGCCAGCAAAGAGAGGTGTCCTACTGGACATGCTCTTTGTGAACAGAGAAGGGCTGGGGGGGTGATGTGATGGTTGCTGTGAGGCAGCCTGGGAAACAGTGACCATGAAATGGCACAGGTTTTGATTCTTGGAAAGTAAGGAAGGTGGTCAGCAAAACTGTAACCTTCCGGAGGGTTGACTTTGGCCTGTCTAGTACACGGTTGAGAGAGTCCCTTGGGAGGCAGTTCTGAAGGGAAAAGAGATCCAGGAAGGCTGGACATTCTTCAAGAAGGAAATCTTAAAAGTGCAGGAGCAGGTTATCCTCATACGCTGAAAGATGAACCAGTGGGGAAGAAGAAGCTTGGATGAACAGAAAGCTTTGGCTGAAATGCAGAAAAAAATGGGGAGTTTATGACCTTTGGAAGAAGGGGCAGGCAATTCAGGAGGCTTTCATGATGTTTTGCAGAGAGAAAATTAGAAGGGCTAAAGATTAAGGTAGAACTTAATCTGGCTACTGACATAAAAGCATAAAAATGTTTCTATCAATCAGCAACACAAGGAGAGCTAAGGAGAATCTTCATCCCCATGGAGAATGGCTCATGGCTTGAATGGGTATACTGTTTGCTGGGTAAAAAACTGGTTGGATGACTAGACCCAAAGAGTGGTGGATAGAGTTAAATCTAGCTGGTGTCTTGTCATAACTGGTCTCCCCAGGGCTCAGTTTTGGAGCCAATCCTGTTTACTTTGTTTATCAACAATCTAGGTGAGAGGATTGAGTGCACAGGACACCAAGTTGTGTGAGAGTGTTGATCTGCTGGAGGGCAGGAAGGCTTCACAGAGGGATCTGGGTGAGCTGGATCGATGGACCAAGGCCATTTGTATGAAGTACAAGGTGAAGTGCCAGGTCCTGCCCTTGTGTCACAACAGCCCCAGGCAGCGCTACGTGCTGGGGGCAGAGTGGCTGGGAGGCGGCCCTTTGGAAAAGGTCCTGGGGGGGCTGGTCCACAGCAGCTGAACGTGAGCCAGGGTGTGCCCAGGTGGCCGCGAGGGCCAGTGGCATCCTGGCCTGTGTCAGCAACAGTGTGGCCAGCAGGAGCAGGGCAGGGATTGTCCCCCGGCACTGGTGAGGCCACACCTTGACCCTCTGTCCAGTTCTGGGCCCTCACTACAAGAAAGACATTGAGGTGTTGGAGCAAGTCTAGAGAAGGGTTGGAGCACAAGTCTTATGAGAAACAGTTGAGGAAACTGGGATTGCTTAACCTGGAGAAAAGGAGGCTTATAGGGGAACTTAGCACTCTGTATGACTGTGTAGAAAAGGAGGTGTTTAGTCTCTTCCCCCAAGTAACAAGCAGGAGAAGAGGTAACAGCCTCAAGGTGTGTCAGGCAAGATTTAGATTGGATATTAGGAAAAAACGATTCCCTGAAAGGGTTCTCAAACTTTGGAAAAGCTGTGCAAGGAAGTGGTGGAGTCCCTATTCCTGGATGTATTTAAAGGACATGTAGGATGTGACACTTAGGGACATGGTTATTGGTGGCCTTGGGAATGCTTGAGCTCAATGGTACTTTCCAACCTAAATGATTCTATGATTCTAAATATCCAGTGCTGGATTTAGCCTCTGCGCAGAGTTGGGAAGTACCATTATTTGAATGTTGCTGCCCAGCCCTGGTCCCTGCTGCTCGGTGTAACCAGACACACTCCTGGGGCATCTCCACCTGGCTTCCCAAGGTCCCTCACCCATGCTGTTGGAAGCACAGGGCTCATACTGATGGTGGAGCTAATGGGGCGTGAGTGAATATTGAGGTTTTTCATGTGGACATTATAGCTTGTGAGTATGTTTGCCAGCTGCTTCTATGACCTTGAGTTAGACTCTGTCTACAGGGATCCATTAGGAGACTTTTCATGCTGTATTTATTCTTGGGGAAAAGACATTGAAACAACAGGACCTGAAACAGACTAGCAAATCTGAAAACTATAAAGTGAATTATCACGGAGAAAAGGCACTCTCTGCTCCGTGCCTGCCTGGTAAGGATGTTTTCTTGCTCTTCTGTTTTTTTCCAACCTAGTGTTTCTTTGCAGGCAGCATAAGGTCAGTGGCAAAAAATACGTCTCACAATAACCAATTGGCTTCAGATGTGGATTTCACAGTTGTTATCACTGGCTGTTATCACTGTGCAGCTTAATGAGGCACAAGCCAGAGCAGGTTGAAGTCTCAGGTGATGTGTGTTTACAGTGCATTTTGAAGGCTATGTCTTGAGCTCTGGGTGAGGGTTGAAGGCATATACCAACCCTGCCAGGTAGAACCTGAAAAGTGATCCTTGTGATTGCTGTCTCTCTAGGAGCCACCAGACTGTCAGAGTGGGGAGGGTGCAGGCCGAAGGTGACACTCGTATGGACACCATTCCTCTTCAGTGCCAGGGCTGGGCCTCTTTGTCTAGGACAGCACGTGCACCAGGATAGCCATACAGAGGAGTCAGACCTTCAAAGCTGAGGCAGAAATAAGGATTTTTTTAATGAAACAGACCTAAGCATAGCTCTGTGTGGCTGGTGGAAGATGCTGATGTTTAGAATCTCGTCTATTTGGGTTGTAGTTTCCAAAACACAATTGCAGTGTAAAGGTTCAGCAGTGGTATTGCAAAGGTGTGGAAAACTTAGGCACTATGTGTAGGATTCATCATGCCACTCATTGGCAATCCCATGAGTGAGTCTGAGGTTCTAACTATCACTCGTGGAAAGCAATGTTCATTAGCTGAGCTTACCTTAGGATGTCATGGCTTTCTCTGTGGAAGTACCTCTTTCCCCTTCTCAGTTAGAAAAAATATCCTGGAAACCACTTGCTCTGACCTGGACATGTTTCCTATAAATGTGTAAGTGGGACCAGATGGTTCCTACCACCCATGTAGAAAGGAGACCGCCAATTTGAGCTACAAATAGGAGCAATGGATGCTGGTCCTTGGCTTGTTCTGTTGATCCTGCCATGGTGCTGGTCTTGGCTTCTCAAATTGTAGCAGAAGTGCAACTGGCAACAACTCACTGATTTTTCTTTATTACTTTACACCAGATTGTGCTAAGCAAAAACTGCTGATGTTAAGGGATATTCTGGGTGCCTTTTACAGGTATTTTTTACTCTTGAAGACTGGTAGGCAGAAGTTTAATCCCTCTCCTAGAATTACTTGCTTCCTCTGTTGTATACAAAATCGAGTTGGCTTGCTTCTCTTTGAGTCTGCACAATGTTAGAATACAAGAGTAGCAGCACAGACCTCTGTGCTTCTGCTGTCCTGCTTCCTTTCCTATTAGTTTCAGCACTATTCCAGCTCCATGCTTGCTGCCTGCATGCTCAGTCTGATCTGGGATCCCTGCCAGCTGCTACAGCTATGTCCTAATGCCAGCTGGGATGTGTAGGTGCTCAGCATTAGGATGACGCTCATAGTACTGGACATTTATTTTTGACATTTTGCAGAAGGTGAAAGCAACTTCTCTATAAGCTCTCAGCCTCTTCAGGAGCATGCAGTTAATGGGCTTACTCCCAAAGGCAGAGGTCTTTCCCATCTCCCATTTTCTCGGATTTTGGGATCTCATGGATTTCTGTGAGATGTGTGGGCATTTGGCACTTCAGATTAACAAGCTCTGTTCCTGCCAAAGCAGATATTTGCTGGCACCCACTGTGCCTACATGGGAAGAGCCGCTTCCAGAAATCATGCTCTCAGAAGCCTCAATCCTGTGCTGGGAGTTCCTGCAACTGGATCAGGCTTTGCATTTATTTACGGGCTAGAAGAATAGTTGATTTTAGTCAGACCCTCTATGAGCATGAAGAAAAACAAAGCTGAACATCTCCTCCCAATGTCACCAACTGGTTCTATTGTACAGTGGTTTTGTCAGCAAGTTATTTAAGACCTTAATCCCTTTTAGCTATTAGGGGGAATTCTGAGGTGGAGTGAGACTGGGAAGAGAAGTCATGTTAATTTAGATTTTTTTTTTTTCTCTAGTGCTGTAACCTGATGAAGAGGCAGTGGCATTTCACAATGTGTATTCCATTCACAGCTACCTGCTTAAAATGAGGAAGGTGGAGGAGTAAGAAGAAAAGAGTCCTTTAAATCTGTAGAGGAGCTCTGGTGCCTGTGAGGGCTATTTAAAGAAGTAAAACCACTTTATCTTGTTAATCAATTTCTGCATTGTAACTTATGCTGCCATTCACACAGTGCCAGAAAGCTATTGTAAATCCTTGTATAAACCCACCCTGTAGACTTGAGGGGCTCAAGTCCGTGGCTCTGCCAGCCCTAGAATACTGGTGATAGGATAATAGCAGGTTTCACTCTTAAAGGTTTTCTTGGAGGGGTTAATGCACAAGAGGAAGAATGTTAATGATTCCCAACAGACCACCTACTTCGCTGCTAGCAATAGGCAATTTCTAGTGAGTGCATCCTGGTAGAGGTGAGTTCTGAGAAGAGAATATAAAGCGTGAAATATAAGCTAGGAGCTTTTGCAAATTATTTTTTTCAAGGCACTCCATGAAATGCTACATCAGTGAGATATCTGAGAAGAAAACCCAGGCTGGGAAATTGCTTCAGAGCAGCAGCTGGAGAAAAGTTACCATTTCTTTGGGCATTGCCACTCATGAGAAGGAAAGCCAGATGGACAGTTCAGGAGGATAATATGCTGGGAGTAACAGGGGAATAGATAGAATAATGACATAAAGGAAATATGCTGGAGGACCGGCTTTATCTCAGCTAACACTAAACATTTAGTCATCTGGGCTCTCTTTGTGGTCAACAGAGCATGGCACTTTGAAGCCATGATTAATCTGACCTATTTTGGGCATTACCCTACCTAGGATGAGGCGAATTACACTTTATCCATGCCTGTTTCCTCCTCTTGGTACTGAGAGAGCTTCAGGCGCATAGCCTAGATACAGACATCTGTATTTTAGACACGTCGGGGAGGTGAGACAAATCCTCCTTTGCACATGGAGTGGGACTGTGAGAGAGGACATGGATGGCCACATGGCACCCTGTGAATCTGGGACAGCAGCCAGTCACCCTCTGCCCTTGTCTTCAGGAGAGATGAGGAACCAGAATGAGAGAGGATGGAAACCAAAAAAGGAAGAGGGAGGAAAGAGAGAGGGGAGTTCCGTTTCAGCCATTTTGTTTCTCATTAAATGTTCCCGCGAGGAATATGAGAGATGTAGGCTGAGGAGAATAACACAATAAATCAGAAATGGGAAAATGTGTGCTACAAATTTCTCTAAGACATGAGCTTCCTCATGAACAACCAACTTTATTATAGCTATCAACTAAAAAAGAACCGTGGCATTTTATTATTATAATTTTGGTCTAAAATTGCATTTCAAAATCTTTATGGGGTATCTTAAACTTGCTGAAATGTATATTTTGCACTGAAAATCAGGTTTTGCATGAGTGGAAAAAAAGAAAGCTTTTGTGATGACTGCAGCACAAATTTCTGTGAATGGTTCTTTAAGCTGCATTGCCAGAAATGTCATGAATCTGCTCAGAACTCCAAGCAAGGGAAGTGGTTTGAAATTCCTAACACTGCTCTTTCAGCCAGAATAGCCATTTTGGGTGTATTTCACATGAAGCATGGCTTCAGGGCTTGATGTGTCTTCATGCTGGGCCCTGTATTGTGCCAAGGAACTTCTCAGTGTTTAACAAATAATAATAGATATAAGCTGTGTGAGCATATGTGAATCTTCATGTTATAATTTCACGTGTAGAAAAATGATCTCATAGGCACATAGGAAATAGAGCAGATGGTAAAATGTGTGTTGGAATACACTCAGGCTGGAGACAAAATCTCCTAGACAATAAATGCACAAATGCTGGATAGTCCCCTCCAGCCATGCACACGAAGTACTGCCTCATGAGATAGGCGAGCACAGATCAAAACAGATTAAGAGGCCATCTTTGATCTGTTGTTTTCTTCTATTACTGCAAGTTGCAGCATTGTGATCTGTCATTCCCTGTGTGGACATTCAAAAGTATGTGTGCATGGACGGCTCTCAGCTGGGTTACTGGGAGATGAACCATTCCAGCTGCATTATTCCATTTCTGAACATGTGAATTCCACCCATTTCAGAGGCATTTCACCTGCAGTGAAACTGTCTCAGTAAGGTGGTTCTTGATTAAGTCTTATAGCTTAACCCTGCTTTTATCCTCCAGAGGTGATCACTGGTGGAGATGATAGATGAATCCTAGTCCGTACTCCTGTTTCAAGGTATGAGTTTCTCCCAGAGACTAGGGCCAAGTTGCAGCCCTGAGCAATAATAAGGTAAACTGGGAAAATTTGGAATAACCATGAACTGCCTGAGCTCAACATTCCTGCTGGAATAGGAAAACTGAGAAATGAGGGCATGCCAGATTGCAAGGAATTATGCAAAACAGATACCAGCAGAGCGCTGTAAAAGCAAACCACAGCAAACAAAGCCTCTTCCCACTATATTTCTCACCAGAAAGTGTGTAGGTAAACAAAAGCTGCAGATGCCAGGTCTGTTACAAGAGTAAGCTGAGCAGGAAGATTCCTTCCATTATATCAGTGTAAACATTCTGAGTGCAGATCTGGCCAGTCAGTAGACCCTGATTGATGTACAATATTAGAGTCATGCCTGCATCAGGAGAAAAATTATCTTTTGCTGTCATGTCAGTTTTTATTCTCCTTTCTCTTTGCTACAGGATGCCTGATGGTTGATTCTGGAGTGTTAAATACAAATCATTACAATGCTCTATTGGTAAAGCTTCTCTACATTAGGCAATCACGTGCTTCAGAGACCAAATCATCTCATGTCTATCCACTGGCAACTTCCATTCAATGGCAGTGGCTTTGGTACAGCTATCTAGGATTTAGGAAAATTCTGCCACCAACTTAGATGAAATATCATTTGAAAGTTAAGGATGGGCATTGAAATTTTTTATTGGGATGCTGAGATATCAATGCTGAGATGCATTGGAGTAATAAGATCTGTGGTTTGGGGTTGTTTTGTTTGTTTTTGTTTGCTGTTTTTTTTTTTGTTTGGTTGGTTTTTTGTTGTTTGTTTTTTTTTCTTTGTATTTTTTTTTAAAATCTGTTAGTAGGCTATTTAGTTAGTTCAAAGCACTGAACCCTGAAAGACAGTGGCTAGATCCTGTCTTTTCCATCCACCTTAGTGTATATCTTAAGGAAAAGCCTTTGCACCTCTCTTTTCTCGAAAGTAATCCAGTGCTAACTGTCTGCTTACATGATTTAATCATTCAGACCATAACTGGCACCCAGAGCCCATGGAAGAGTACTGGAGTTAGAAATTGCAACCTGCTTTGAAGTAAACCACCCAGAGGTTTTAACTGGAGGAGGTCAGTGGGAGATAGGGACAGAGGGAAGAGCTGGGAGGCGCTGTCTAGAGAAGAAACTATGTTTGTGATCTCTATAACTTGCCTTCTTGACAACTGGAGGGGGATTTTCCTAACAGAAAACCTGTGAGCTACATGAGGAGGGTAATCCACTTGACCCCTGCCCTCTCCTAAGCCTTTAAGTCATCATAACATTTCATTTCTTACCAGACCACTTCTTGGGATTCATTTTGATTGCAATGCAAAACCAGCATCGTTTAGCCAGGAGGAAGACCAGAGCAGGGCTGTCGGAGCAGGGTATGTGAGTGAGGACATAGCAATCATATTTGAAGAGGGTGAGAGCTGGTGGCAGCGTGGAAGATAAACAGGGTGTGTTTGTGCAAGTGACCTTATTTATTTCAGCATCCTGAGGAGGGACCAAATGTACTGCATTGAAGGAAGTCAGTCCACACACATATGGGAGCGGGTCCAGCACTACATGGCTGGCACAAGCCCAGGCACTGCTTTGCAGGGTGACAGCTTGGGGTTCTCAGGGCAGCTGCTGTCCTCAGCACTGGCTTTTGAGAGCTCTTTGCGTTGCAGGCTGTGCTGAAATGGGCAGGGTGGTTATTCAGAGCTGGAGGGAAGGGCGTTCTGCTCTGGCAGCCCCCAACCCTGCGGCAGGGACCAGCAGTGGGGGAAGATCCACAGCCCCCATGGCACTGAACAGACCCCCACGAGCAACTGATTCAAAATTGTAATCTGTTACCGCAGCTTTTGGCTGTTGAACAGCTCATGGACCATCCTGACATTATTTCTTTTTAATACTGTATTTGTTATCCTCTGAATATTTTGGGTGGGTAATTATCCAGTGTGTACTGTGTATTGCAGAGCCCAGGAATATTTGCTTTGGCTTTTCTTCCTGGTTAGTTAGGGTGTGCGGTTTCTGGCCTAGATCTCATGGCATTGTTTCTGACTACGTAAATGAAATTTTTATACAAGAGAATAATGAATACAGACCAGAGAATAAGGCACATCCTGTGGCAACTGCACAAAGGCAATTTTTCTTGCTAAAACCCATAAGGGGCTCAGCAGTTGTGATTATTTACACATGTACTTAATGGCTGTCCACATAGGACTGATACAGGATAACAGACACCTAGTAACCAGAGACAGCTGTGTTTAGTGGGTGCCGTGAATCATCCCTGGTTTTTACTGGTTTTTTTCCCTTTCCTCTTTCCTGTTTGACTATAGAGGCTCTTCTAAGGATGAGGAAGAAAACCTTCATTTAAAACCGCATGAAACCAAAGGCTGGGTGTAACCAGCTTCAAATCCAGACCAGAGTCAGCGTGTAACTTCATGTGTTACTGTTTTCCTCGTTCAGCATATCACATGGATGGGGTGGCATTTCAAAACACACTGAGGATTGCTGCCACACATGCAGTCATGTGTTGCACACACGCACACCTCTTGGTGTATGCATATTTTACGCTGTGCCCAGTTGGGCTGTGGTGCCAGCAGCAGCCCAGCTGTGGTGAAGAAAGCTCAGCCTGAATGTTCTCTCAGCTCCCTTTGCTGAGACCAACTTTGCCACAGCTGAAATGCCAGCTCGGTGTCAGAGCGATTATTCTACTCCTTGTGAAACCTAAAGAATTTGCTTTTGCCAAACCCTTGGGTAGGATCTTGTGGCTATGTTAATGCACACATGACTTCAAGACATTGAAACTTCAGTATCAAGTGTCACAAATGTATGTCCCAGCCCCAAGTGTGAGCATGGTACTCAGAGAGCAGCTGTTGCTAAAGAGTTCAATCTATCACTTCTCATCCCATTAAAAAATGGCAAATGTTCCTGAGAGTCTTTTAAAAGTAAAAGAGATCAAATGTAAGGAAAAAAAAATTGAGTGTCTAGAAAATAGTATTGATAAAACACTGGAAACCAAAACAAATTCCAGTGACATGGGATTTTATTATTTGCGGGCACTTTTGTTTACTGCCTGTGCAGGTCCAGATCACTGTATCCAGTGGGGACTTGCTGCAAGAGGACGTGGGTGGAGATGAGGAGGTAGGGATGGATGTCCTTTGCAAATTACCAAACCCACTGCTTGTGGGAGAATGGAAAAACTTTGCCTGACAAAGAGGGTTCCATGGGGTCTGGAGGCAAAGCTTGTCTGTCCTCTATGCACCAAGGGAGTTCTGATAGGGGAATATCTTGTGCCGTGATCCCATCTAAGCTTGGGATGCAATACAAGCTAGCAGGGTTGATGCCTTCACTAGCTGCTTTGTCATACACAGTGCTCCCTTTCCATCACTGCACCCCATTCCTGAGATTAGGATTGATGCCCGTGTGAGCCCCCCCATCACAGGCTGACAGTTGCTCAGAAATCCTTGCTCTAGATGGGGAATGGGTAGATTCAGGGTGGGTTGGAAATACAGCCCCGTCCTCAGTGTAACCTTTAATCTTGATTAAAAAGCTTCCAGGGCCAGGCAGCCTGGGCTGCATCCTTTGTTCAATTCTGGCAGTGGCTCTTGCATTCCCTAATCCCTGTTAATATCACTGCTTGTCAAAGAAGATTTGTGCCTTTCCTGGAAGATGGATGCCTATTTTGTACCAGCCGGGGGAGAAGGAGACGCCTCATCAGCTGGTGCTGGGAACAGCGACTAGCAGACAAGAAAGGCATCCTGTTTTCTGGGGAGAAAGAGTGGGAGGTGGGCAAGCATCTGGCTCTGACTGTTAACTCTGGCTGCTAGCACTGCTCCTGTATTTTCAGGGTGCAGCAGAATCCTCTATTTCAACTATGCACAATCTGTGAATCTCTCCTGGCAGTTCTTGTTGCCGAGGTACCTAATGTAGTATCCTGGCCAAACTGCAGGACAGGTTATGCTCTGCTGACCTATATTCCCCTAAAGTAATTTTAATTTAGGCTAGTTGTTAGTCCCCCTTTATGCACCAATAAATTTCTCCCTGCCATAATGCTGAGCTGAGACTCCAGTGGCCATGTTCTCTTGGGAGCATTTTGTTGGCTCTTACAAGAAGACAGAGAAAAGGTCTGAACACACATTTCTGCTCAAGCAGCAGTCTCTGTTGCTAAGTCTGAGCCCAGATCATAGTTCTTCTCAGACAGGTCAACTCATGTCTCACCTCCCTATTAGGGGTCCTTCCTGGGATGTGGAAGACCCTTCTCTTGCTCAGTCATGGCAGGAACTTGCTAACACATCCTGGGAGAGGGTCTCAACTCCTCAGTAATTGGGATGCCTTTGATGTGGGGCTTTTTTTCTCTCTCCTGCCATTAGCTGCTTCATTTGCTGCAGGCATGGGGAGAGGCAGGGACACTGCAGCCTGATGCCGAGTGCTGGTGCAAGGAATCACACCTTGGCTCTGGCTGGTTGCCTGCCGGGATGATCGAGCTGGCACATGTGGGTCCCCTGGAGGGTCAGGATTTCTGCTGGCCAGAGGAAGCACTGGTCACCTGGCTTCTGTTGCTGTGTAGGGCATCCTGTGCCAAGAGGCCAACTTCAGAGCAACCACACCGTCATCGCTCTGAGTTCCTGCCCAGACCCAGCCTCACCAGTAAACCCTGAGCAGGTCAGATGCAAAGACAGCTGTGGCTTACAATGGCACCGAGAGAAGGATGCTCTGGGTACCCCTCAGGATACCCCAGGACAGTGTGTCTCCAGCTCAGCACAGGCAGGCTCCTGCTGGCAGCTGGTGACACTCAGCAAGGTGGCTTTTGCCATCCGGAATTGGCAGCAACTTCTGCTTCAATCTCCATTAGGTGGCTCAGGGAGTCTGGCCAGGGCTACAAAATGTGAGAAAAGGGCCCCAAAGGCCACTTGGTCTGTTCCCCTTGGCAAGGCAGGATTACATGTGTCAGTGCATTTAGAGAGTCCTCCTCGGGAGTCTCTTCTGTCACTATCCCTTTCCTGGCTACTGCCCACACAACAGCTGAGAGGCAGCTAATATAATTAGCAAGACTTAATGAGGGACAGTGCTGTTGGCCAGTGCCTTCAGTGGAGTTGCTGAGCTGTGCTTGCATCATTATAACCCATTCTGTTATCAAACAGCTGCCTCAAAGACTAGATGAGAATTTGTCCTTTGCTTTCAGGTTTAATATGGAAAGCTGTGATTCAGCTTTGTGCAAAAAGCTGTTCATCAGGCTCCCAGAAAAGCTGACCCAGCTGGGATCTCCCCCACACAAGCAAAATCCTGGGCATGAATGGTGCCTTGGGCAGTAGTGGGACATGGGGACCACAATGGGAGAGTTTCTAAATCATTACTGTTTTTTATTCACAGACATTGAATGTTTTTATGCTCAACAGTTGCTTTGGATCTCTGGTGTTAATGAACTGTATAAAACACATACATCTTCCTTCTTCCTTTTCCATGAAAATGTGATGTTTTCTTGCCTACAGATTTTGAATTTTGCCTTCTTAGTTGCACAGTACAAAAAAAAAAAAAAAAAAAAAAGCCTGCAGAATGAAAACCAGAAACCTCATGACTTAGGATGTTCTTCAGTATGATGAATGGCTATGAAAATTCATTTGTGTTGGAGCCATAGCATTTGATGGCAGAAATTGTGCCTTATTATTTGTACACAAGCAGGCCAGCTGAGGAAACAGCTTAAACTACACTCCAAGTGGAAAAAAAAGCTGAAACAGTGCCAACAAAGGTAGTTGATAGTTCAAAGCAAAACTTTACCTTTTCTCACTTGGTACTTGCTAGGATCTCATTGTGGTTTAATTCTAGAGGGAAACTAAACCCCACACAGCCAGTCATTCACTCGCTCCCCACCGGGATAAGGAAGGGAGTCAGAAGAGTCGAAGTGAGACAGGTTGTGTGTTGAGATAAAGAGAGTTTAACAGGCAAAGCAAAAGCCTCACACAAGCAAAGAGGAACAAGGAATCCATTCACCATCTCATGGTCAAAGCAAATCTCATGGGCAGGCAGGTGTTCAGCCATCCCCAGGAAAGCAGGGCTCCACCATGTGTAATGGGGACTTAGGAAGACAAACACCCTAAGTCCAAATGTCTCTCCCTCTCTCCTTCACCCAGCTACATATGCTGAGCACGATGCCATATGGTCTAGGATATTCCTTTGGTCAGTTGGGGTCAGCTGTCCTCATTGTGCCCTCTCACAACTTCCTCTGCATCCCCAGTCCTCTTGTTTGTGTGATGGGATGGGAGGCGGAAAAGATCCTGACTCAGTGTCGCCACTGCTCACTTGTAACAAAAAGATCTCTGTGTTATCTACATTGTTTTGGTCACAAATCCAAACCATAGCCCCACAGCAGCTACTTGAAGAAAATTAACTCTACTCCATCCAAAACCAACACAGACCTTTCCAAAGGTTATTTTCCTAGAATTACTGTTGGAAGACTTTTGCTCCTAAAGGAACAAGGCTAGAGAAAGGCAACTGCAGCCTGCTATGCCAGCATACATGCAATACAGCTGGTATTTCTCAAATCTCTTCCAGTACTTTCAGTTTTCTTCAAGGTGGCTTTGAATTACCTATTTCAAACCACATTATTTAAATCTAATTTATGGCAGCTGAAGGCAAGTCTAAGCAATCACTGTCACCTCTTCTTCTTGGTGCCTAAACACATAATTCCACTTCATGAGATAGTCACCAGTATCCATGCTGAACCAAGGTGTTCCTGACACGTAATACCTGTCCTTGCCCCTGTCCCCATGTGTGGCACTGCAGTCCCCCCAGTGCCCTGGCACACTTTGCATAACACTGAATTGAACTGAGGAACTGATCTGGCTTAAAGAACATCTGCCAAAACCCTTCCCCCTTGTCCTGTTTTTTAATCTGAACCAATTCTCCAGTCTGGCCCTGGTGTTAATAGAGCTGACAGGGAAAAAAAAACAACCCTGGAGGATGAGGGGTGAAAAGGTGAGAGAGTAAGAAAAATCTTAATCTCATCCTGTTGCTGTGGTCTCCATCCCGTGAGCCATCTGCTGTCAGACACCACACTGGGAGAGGTCACACCAAACCTTTCAACTTTATCGAGTCTCTGCTTCAGCAAAAGTGATCTCAGGAGAATCTCTATCAGGCCGTGACTACTGGGGGTATGTCAGGCAGTGGTAAGGAGGATGTGGTGAGTGCTCGGGAAAGAATGAAGGAGGTGTTGGAAGAAGTGGTATTTTAAATGAGAAAAGCAGTGGGAACCGTTTAAACAGTCACCTTTTTAGTAGATGCACCTGTGTGATGAAAAAAGTGCAAGGCATTCAGAGAAGGGTGATCAATGCAGGCTCTGTTGTGCTGTCAGACAGTGTCACAGGTGCATCAGTTGATGGGAATAAGACTTGCTTGGGTTTTTTTTTCTTCAACAAACTGTAATTTTATCTATATACATATAAAATATGTATATACATATCTATATCTATATACATATACCTGTTAATACAGGGTAAGCCAAATGTGGCCACAAACACCCTTTTCACATGCTCTCTGCCAAGAAATCCACCCTGAGCTGTGCATGAAGCCTTGCCCCTAGGAATTCTCTCTATACAGACAAGCAATTTACAGCCCATGACCCCAAACCGTCAGCAGATGCCATTGTTATTGCCCTCAATGTTTGTCTTCATCCCAAGGGTATATAAACTTCACTTTCCATCCCCGCCCCTGTTTTAAATAGTAATAGGTCATCCCAGAAGCATGTTTACTTCCTTGTCCGTTTTGGACTTAAATATAGAGCAGCCCAAATTGCTTGAAACTTTAAATTTTCTAATTAGCCAGTGGGAAACAGTGGAAGAACTTTGCAAAGTACAATGCACAGCTAAACCGAATGATCACCCTTCAGTTTAAGCACAGGAATGTGGATACCCACCATTGCCACCCACAAGATTTTTCTTTTCTTTTTCTTTTTCTTTTCTTTTCTTTTCTTTTCTTTTCTTTTCTTTTCTTTTCTTTTCTTTTCTTTTCTTTTCTTTTCTTTTCTTTTCTTTTCTTTTCTTTTCTTTTCTTTTCTTTTCTTTTCTTTTCTTTTCTTTTCTTTTCTTTTCTTTTCTTTTCTTTTCTTTTNAAAGATCTTCCTTCCTTCCTTCCTTCCTTCCTTCCTTCCCTCCTCTCTTCCTCTCTCTCTCTCTCTCTCTTTCTCTCTCTCTTCCTCCCTTCCTTCTTTCATTTGTGCAGTTTTTAAGAACATCTGGTAAGTAAGATTTATTGTAGAAGTTCAGATGTTTTCCTTCACATAGGCATTACTGCATTGCTAGTTATTGGGATAACGTCCTAGAAGGAGAGTGAGGAGGGAGATGGCTTTGCTTGTCTCATTAAAGTCAGACAGAGAAATAGAAGGCTACTAATTAATTGGAGGAATTTATTCTACTTAGAAATACTAGCAGAAATACAGCTCAGGGCTTTAACTCAGCCTTGGACTCTTTTCTTCATTTTGTCCAAGTCTCATTTAGTCATTTGTGACTCTTTGGTGATTTCAAACTCTTTTAAAATGATCATTTAAAAATGGTTTTGTCTGCTCTGATTATCCTGTACATCATTCCTCTCCAAAGATGTTGCTGCATTGCTTCTAGTCAAGGGAGAGCCCAGACACCTGTGACAAGGCGAGAATAGCATCCGAGAGCCTCCAGCTGTTGCCCTTTGAGCAGAGTGGAGAGGGAAATCTTCTGGACTTGCATCCAGAACTCATACAGTAGAGAAACCTCCAAGTCACTGGTGGAATCCAATTTCTCCAGCTCATTGGTTGCTGAACCGGTACAGAGGGAAAGCTTTTCTTTTTGGGCAAGAATGACAGAGGGTCCCTGAAGCCCCACCTACACCACACAGAGCCTGCTCCTGCTGCTTCAGAGGTGGGCTTGGCAGAGCCCCTGGGTCTGTCCTGAGTGCATGGCTGGGGCGCTGTAGGTGTTACCATGCTGCAAAAGGAGACAGGTTTCTGACACATTACCTTTATGTAGAGGCATCTGGAGGTTATGATGTGTGAGGAACTGACCAGACTGAGTTTCTTGTATTACCTTGGCTGTTACATTATGTAAGGGAGGCAGTGCCTTCACATCTTTATTATTATTATTGTAATTTAAAAATATTGTGCTTTTAATTAGTACAGTTCCTTCCTCAGCATTGTTTGATATGAATAGGTGATAAGATTGGTTATTGTGAGGTATTAAAAACATTTTTGTTTACTCACCATATGCCTAGGAGACAGAGCAGTGAGTGGGGCTGCTGTGCCCTAGGTGTCCCTCCCTGCGCTCACAACTGAGTGGATCATCTTTGATCTGTCTTTGCCTCCTGAGATCTCTCTTCAGTTTGGACTTACTGCTAACTATTCCCTTTGCCCACACCCCTGGTTACCTTTGTGTTTGAGGGATTCTGGAGAAAGCAAGAACAATTTGTACTGCCTTCTCCCATACCTCTTGAATTTGCATGGAGTGGATGTTCTGGTCTCTTTTTAGTTTCCATGATTCCACAGTGTGTTTGAGTCCAAGGTGCTAAATATAGATCTAACCCATAATAGCCAGTTTCTTTTTCATTTCTGTCTTATGATGTTATTTTCTGCTTTTATCATTTAAGCCTAATGGATTTACATTATTAGGAGCTCTCCAGTGTGTGCAATGTGGTTATGACCAAGAAAAATGTCTCCAAGGTTTTCAGGAACATTTGTCTGAATAAAAACAAGAAAAAATGTGACTCTTCCTTGGCTCTGCAGGAAGAGGATTGGTACAGCGTAGGCACCTTCTGTCTTCCCTTTAAACTGCAAACCTGTGTGTGTCCTCTGTGGAGGGGAAGTGCTTCCAGTGCACTGTCTAGAAAAATGACTCTCTGAAGAAAAATCTTCAGACACCATGAAAAGTGCTGGCTCAGACACCTTGTGTTGGCAGACTCCTACCAAAATTAGTTCTGGATAAGCCAGAACATCTGTAGTCAGAAGAGACTATTCTTTTTTCTTCCTATTCCTAACACAGCCAGCCACCCCACCNNAAAAAAAAAAAAAAAAGTCAGGAAAACGTTTGGGGAATCTATTAAGGAGCATGAAGGGAAAACAATATCCAGGCAATTATGGAGCTGTTTGAGACAAATATGAAGTAATGTATAATAAACAGCTTGAATTTATAGGGGCTAAAACAAGCCAAACACAAGTGATGGCTTTTTGGGGCTAAGCTGCCCTAGCAAACTAAGGAAGGCATGGGGTGGATAGAAGAGGCCAGACCCATAGAGAGAGACACAAAAACCATTCAGGACAAATCTAGATCTATACCTGTGCCTTTCCAAGCTTAACTGATACTAGCGGCCTAAGCCAGTAGCCAGAGAGGAGTGGGGTATGGAAGAGAATTGGCCATTTCCCTTCATCTCTGTCCAAGTATCTTCCCCCCTGGCTGTACAAGAGGCATATGAGAGAGGACTTCTGTGTGATCAGGGAATCCATCCTTGATGAACTTTGTTTGGGTTAGGGTCTCTTTGTCCAAGAGTTCAAGCAGCAGCTCTCAAGACTCCCCACAAAGTATGGACAGGGAAGACTGACTTTTCCAGGAGAAATAAAAGCTGAAACCTACATGAACAGCTACCCTGGGCACAGTGAACTTTTCTTTACTTGGAGACGCTCACCATGCTTAGCTTGAATATTGAAGTGCTATCTGAAAAGGGGATGAGAAGCACAGTAGCTTGCCACAGATTTCAGTGTGTGAATACTCTCTTGTTTTCAGGTGCTTCTCAAGGGAAACGTACTGGTTCAGGGAGAGCTTTTTCTTCAGTACCACCCTTAGTCAGGGTCCCTCCAGTAATTCGCTTTGCACTACTAACAGTTCAGCTGGGGGTGTCTTTGGAAACCAAGTGGGTTTCCTTTGAAATAGCCTTCAGGTACAGGTGTGAGCATAGTTCATGCCAGACTTTGCTCCTAGTAGGCACTAGGATGAGAGACCAAGTCTGGCTAAGCCCTCCAGCACTAAACCAGCACTTTGTGCATCTTGAAATATGACATTACATCCATAAGGCATACTCAACTGTGGTCAAGAAAGACTGCAAGGAAGGTATTTGGCATATTCACACTCCAGTTTGCTGCTAGAAGCATTGCTTTTCATGATGCTGTCCAGAAGACCAGAGGAGAAATCTATTGCTGCTGGAAATGGCAGTAGTGCTGTAGGTCTTGGTTGCTGCCAGCAAAACAGATGGCTCAGGAGTGGTGCAGGGCTGACTGCTGCACCTGTCCAGAAAGTGTGTTGTGCAAAGCAGGACCCCTTGTTGTGCAAGCTGGTGCCCACTGTAGCCTGGCAAGGGAAGAAAGGTATGCTGTGTAAGAAGGGAACAGGTGTTCACTTTGAGTGTGCCAATGACCATGTACCTCAGTGGGTGGGGAAGTTCAAATATGACAATTCCAGTTAGACTTAATTTTTCCTAGCAAAGAAATGCCAGAGCATTGATGCATATGGCCAAAGGGTTGCTGCAGCCTGGTGAAATAGATTCTTCTACATTGCTCCAGACAATCCTGGAACCAGTTAATGGTGTCCTCTCCTGGAAGTTGTGAAGTTTCGTGCTGCTCCTAGTATTTCAAAAATGAATTCTGAATATTCATAGAGTGATAATTTAAAATGCACTAGGAGCAATGCAGGGGATGAGGAAGGAAGGCGCGGAAGGAAGGAAGGCGCGGAAGGCGCGGAAGGCGCGGAAGGCGCGGAAGGCGCGGAAGGAAGGAAGGAAGGAAGGAAGGAAGGAAGGAAGGAAGGAAGGAAGGAAGGAAGGAAGGAAGGAAGGAAAAGAAAGACAGACAAGAAAATTTAAAGTTGTATGATATCCTGTGGTACATGAATTCAGTGAGGGCAGACTATATCCTCCAGACCAGCGCTCCAAACTCCAGTTCCCAGAGCCTGCAGGGGCAAGTGTGCCCAAGAGCATGGACTGAACATTGTGTCCACCACAGGTCTTCTATGAGCTCTCCACTCAGCCAGGGCTTATACCAGGCAGAGGCTGTGTATGTACTGGTCAACTGAAAATGGTCAGGGCATGAGCCTGGACTGTGTCTCACGTTCACTCATACTGTGTTCATTCAATTATGGACACAGTCCAGCTTGCATTCCTCCAGGCAATGCATCACTATAGTTTGCAGATGGTTAACCCACTCTCAGCACTGGTCCGGACTGGAGAGGACTCAGCTTTAAAGAAAACTTGAATCTGTCCTGTATCATCCCAACCACTAAAACCTGACCAACAAAGCCCTAAATCAGATCATCCTTTAGCTCCCCTTGACTTGCCCTCCTCCTGGCTAGTAATGCCTCTTTTGAGGCCAGCTGTGAATTATCTGCCAGAGGGAAGTTCTTAAAAAGCTTTATGCTGAAGTAGCCCACCTTATGTTCTCCATTAGGCAGGCTTTATTCCTCCTATGTTCAGCATTACACCAGCAGAAGTTGGATTAGACTTGTATTTCTTGGCTAAACAATGACTAAAGGAAGCACGATAACTATCTACAAGTATTTGATGGGTGTAAACTCCAGTGAGGAAGAGGAATTGTTTAGTGTGGTTAAAGGACTTTCATGGCTAAGAGCAATTAGATTAAATTGAACAAAGCAAAACATAAACTGAATAGCCTTTGTAATGCTAGCAGGCTGCAAAGGCAGCTCCCAAGGCATGTGGTGGAAGCAGTGATGTCTGGGTCAATCGAAATGTCACAGGGAGCAGAGCAGCATTTACGTTATGGACCTCGGAACACCATCCCATGAACAGCATGTCAACTTTCCCTGCCGTGTCCACACCCGCCCCTCCCTGCCTACGTGAGAGCACGCCCAGATGAATAAGGAGGGAAGAAGGGTGTCGGGGTGGTTCAGCCTCTGCCTGCACCCGATTTGTCCCCTTCTTTTGCTGTAATATCTTGCCCTAAACAGTAAGTGTTCATTGTGCTGACAATGATTCTGATCTTGTGACTGTTAAGGGAGAGCTCGTGCTTGCTCTTTGCATATTGAGTCATGAGTAAGCTTTCCTTAGTACTTCAGCAGGATGGGGCTCGAGCTCCAGTTATCTTAAGCTTGCTAATAACCTTGGGTTATCCCACACCTACAGGGATGCCATCAGCATTCCCTTCAGGTTATACCTCTCTCAGCAGGCAGGACATGCTATAGGATGATCAACTCTGTACAAGAAGGGAACAAACAGGAGTGCACAGTTCCTCTGAAAATATTCTGGTGGCCCCTTATTCACTGCTGGGAAGAATGAGCTCACTCTCTTATATGTGAGAAGCAGTATGTCAGAGTCCCATCTTGCCCTTTTTCTCTGAAAACCAAACACAGAGCAGGCAATTCCATCCATCAGGACTTTCTGATGGAGATCATGAACTGACTTGAGCACTAAAAATTAATGTCAGTGACTAAAGCACTGCTGTATCTTTCAAAATCCTACAGACTCTCAGGGTAAAATAAGGGAATATGTGATGTTTGATGAGTCAGGATGCTTTCCCCTGGCATGATTGTTTCTCTGCCTAATTACACAGACACAATAGCAAAGAAATTAGAAAAGCCCGCTAAGGTTTGTTGTGGACGTCCAGGTCATCTAGGAGACAAGAATCTTATTTACCTGACATGACTAGTACACAAACTACCCTGTTTTTAAAACAGTATATTGCTTCCAAATTGCACGTTATCTGTTCTGAAACAGCACCACTTAACAGGTCATCTTCTCCTTTAATCGGGCACACTTGTTGACATATCATTAAATCCCACTTAGCGCAAGTGTGAGAAGCCTGCTGTTAAAAGCTGCAAGGAGAAAGCCATGGAGAACACATGCATCCTCCCGTGGCACTTGCAAAGAAGGCCGCGATCTGTTCATAAAAGGTCAGGAAGGGAACAAGGAATTCAAAAGCCTTAAAAAACCAGCCTGGACTGGAGTCTTGAGTAGTGCGTCATCAGAAGTTTTCTTCTCCCGAGGGAGTAATTCTTCAGATGTTTCACGTGCCCCTTGGTGGTGTCTCTCCATGTTTTTCTTCAGCAGCAATTTGTCTATTTCTGCATTTACTGAGCCTTCTTTGTTTAAACAGAGGCAGAGCTAATAGACATCTTCATATGGGAGAGACTGAAAGGGTTAACACCACTTCCCTTTATGTCCATTGCCCAAACGCTAACACTGCCTGGTTAGGTGTGCACATTATGAACCGTGTGACAGAACAGGCATAGCACTCTTGCAGAGTCCCCACTGTGCTGATATGCTTCTTCCCAAATATGTCTGGCTGCAAAGGCCTCAGATAACAATATGGGGGGTTTTTTTTCATGTAGGTATTAATGGAATACCATTCCTGGTGTCTTCATTAAAAATGGCATGCTTGAGGATAGTTCCCCATCCTGGCCATCACTAATATTTTTAATATAAGAGGCTGGCAGGTGTTCATGCTTGTGGTGATGTTCACAAAAGATTAATTCTCCTTCTCCTGTACTTGCTATTTTTCAGTTTCAAATAAAGATATGTACATTGCATGGGAAGAGGAAGAGAGGAAGAGAGAGGGGTTGCAGGGTTTCTGTCACATCACATGACCACCAGGTGATTTCTTGCCATTATCAGTGGGTGATCTCACAGCCCATGATGAAAGCACGTTTAACGTGCGCCACTAGAAGTTGCAATTTCCGTGCTGTCTCTGCTGGCTTGGAAATTAGCCATGCCCATTCTCCTGAGATTTGCAGCCTTGGCTTCACAAACTCAAGAGATTCAGAACTCATGAGCTGGGTTTGAAGACAAGTGAGGATGAATCTGAAAAACTCTAAGCAAGCAGTGTCCCTGTCAGAGTGAGCTCAAAGTAAGTTCCTTCATAACACAATGCAGGTTTCACAAATCTCTTTAACAATAGCATTCAGTTTAAACTGTATGTTACCATACAACTTCCTCTTTCCTCTATGTTGAGGGGCACACTACTGGAAATCTGACATATACTAACACATTAATTCTGAGACAATGAGATGTTGAGAAAAGACAAGAGCAGTGTTGTCTTCAGAATCTTGTCTGTGATATGGACCTTTAATGTTAGAGATGGTGTCCATAGTATTGAGAGCAGATTGACAAATACATTCTATGAAAATTACAATGTTTTCCTCAAAGACAGTCTTTGCAGGTTAGTGTATGTGTCAGCTTGTTCTCACACTGACCCTCACAGGATTGCCTTCTCTTTTCCTTGCTCTTGTGTCTTCCAGTAGGAGATCAGTATGCAGCCAAAGAGAGAATTCCACTAGGCCAAAAGACCCAATAGGTGTTTTAAACATTTAATTAGACTTTCATTTTAAGAGTCTATCTCCTATAAGGCATGTGAGGACATGACTACTAGAAATGTCACCTGGCCATTTGCCAGCTATGGAGCACATCTTATAGTGGTCACCTGGAATGATCTTTCTGAGCAGAATAGCTCATCCTGCTCGAGCAAATGCCAGAGGTTCAGCGAATCATGGAACAGATAAACATGGAAGGGACCAGACTTTCTCTCTGGTCCATTGGGTCAGAGATTCCTGAGGGCTCACTTTGGCAGTGAAGACTGAAGCAAAAAAGACATGCAGTATCTTAGCCTTTTCTACAACAATGTTTCAAGGATCCCCACTCCTTTCAGCAGAGAACACACATCTTCCTTATAATTCCTCTTGTTATTGATGTATTTGAAGACGACCTTCTTATCCTGGACATTCTTAGCAAGATTCGATTTCAAATGAGCCTTGGGCTTCCTATTTGCATTTCTGCATACTCTAACAACATCCCAGGTGGGTAGTGCCTGCTTCCACCTCACGTAGCTTCTGCTTATGTCTGGGTTTTGACAGCAGAACCTTGTTCACCCATGCAGGTCTTCTCCCCCTTTTGCTTGACTTCTTGCCACTGGGAATGTCTTGTAGGCACTTTCTGGGCTGCATGCACTTGGTGGAAGTATTCCCACTGGAGCCTTCTTTTGCTACATACAAGAAAAGTACATTGGCCCCATTTTAAGGGTAAGAAGAGGCTCAGGTTCAAAAATGCCCTGCATTGTATCCACAAAACCTGAGGCAGCATGCCAATGCTTGAGTCCAACCAACTCCCCTCCTTACTTTAAACACTATTTATTTTTTTTACCTGATGATGCAACATATATGAGTTGGCCCTGGCACTCCTTTTTTCCCAGGGCAGGGACTTCCCTGCTATGGCATCATCACTTCCTGGCTTGCGTGCTGTCTCTCTCGGCAGCTCTGAGAGCCTTGCCTTTTTGCACGAAGGTCAGTGAGCATGTCAGAAAGACATCAGCCCCAAAATCAGACTGTAGTGCTTAGGACTGCACTGAACAATGCAGAGATACTCCTGAGGTGATGTGGGACCAGAACCTAGTTTCCTCCACATGAGGGGCACAGCTCATTTTGTGCCCTATTTGTAGGAAACAGACTATGAGATACCTCTTTGAGAGCAACCTCAGAGAGAAAGTCTTGGGGGTGTTGGTTACTGACAATCTGGGCATGACCTGGCAATGTGCACTTGCAGCCCAGAAGGCCAACCATGTCCTGGGCCACGTCCAAAGCAGTGTGAGAGATGGGATTCTGCCCCTCTGCTCCATTCTGGTGCAATGCTGCCTGGAGTGCTGCATCCAGTTCTAGGGGGGCCTAACTGGTTGTGGGTCTGGTGGTGTGAGTCCAGAAGAGGACCGTGAATATGATCAGTGGGCTGGAGACCCTCTCCTGTGAAGGCAAGCCGAGATGATCAGGGTTGTTCAGCCTGAAGAAGAGAAGGCTCCAGGGACACCTTATGGCACCTCTCGGTGCCTAAAGGGGGCTACAGGAGAGGGACTTTTTGCCTTGGTTTGTACCGATAAGACAAGGGGGAATGGCATTATACTGAAAAGAGGGCAGGCTTACATTAGAAATTAGGAAGCAGTTCTTTACTGTGAGCATGGTGAGACATTGGCACAGGACACTCAGAGAATCTGTGCATGTCCCATCCCAGGAAGTGTTCAATGTCAGGTTAGATGGGGCTTTGAGCACCCTGGGGTAGTGGAAGGTGTCCCTGCCCATGGCACGGGGGCTGGAGCCAGATGGTCTTTAAGGTCCCTTCCAACCCAAACCATTCTATGATTGTACAATGTTTTCTGACTGTTGAAGGCTTCACAGCACTCAGTGTCACACATCCTATTCTTTGGCTTTCCTTTTCCCTGCATCAGGAATTCAAAGCTGTTATGCTGCACAGCAACTACCTCGTAACTGGTTTTCATTGCATGGCAGTTTGACAAAGGGGTGCTTCAGTACAAAAGAGACATCTGTAAACTGGAGGAGATTCAGAAAACAATAATAAGAAGCACAGTGCTCTTGAAAATCCCTGTAAGGCAGCAATTTAGAGCCCAGCTACTAGCATGCTAGTACAGACCTCAAGTGAAATAAAAAGAAGTTAACTTGTTAAATATCTCTAAAGCAGGCACGTAAAAAGTACCATTTTCTGTATATTGTATGGGCTTGTGCAAACAGCAGAGCACTTCGGGCTAGGTCTCCGTAATTATGTATTATTTGCAAGAAGAATGCAGAGCGTGAGGAGTGAATATGTTCCAAATGTGTCCAAACCCTGACCAGACAAAGGCTGTGATTTTAGCTCACTTTAGGGAGAGGAGAACAATCCCATGTCTTTTGTTTATTCTTCTGGAGCTCTTTGTAACAATTGTACTTTTCACTGGAAGTGACTCACCTGGCACAGAAGATAAGAAACCAGAAAAACCATTCAAGAAAAATATAGTGCTGGAAACTATCCTCCAAATTTAAGGCTTACAGTCCATCTGAAACCATACTCATATTCAAGCCCTTCAGGCTTTCCTAATTACCGAGAAGAACTATAATTCTTTTCTAAATGTGGTGTCAGCATTTGTTACAAGCAATCAGCACAAAATTATCCAAAAACCTTCCTGTGACCTATAAGCCTGCAATTTGATATGCCTCACCCAATCTTTACTCTGTAGCAAGTGAATTTTTTGCATAGATTTTTATTGCAGAGACTCTTTAATCTACCAGACAACACATAACAAGATCCCATGGCTGGAGGCTGAAGATAGCTACGTTTCAGCTAGCAATAAGGTGCACATCTTAACAGCAATTAATTAAGCATTGAAATAAGTCCCGAGGGGGGTATGACGAATTCGTCACTTCTTGAAGTCTCTGAACTTCATCTTTCCAGACATCATGCTATACCTGAAATACAAAATGTGGTCTTGATACAGGAATTACAGGGAGGGGCACAATTACAGTATTTCTTAACGTCAGGGAGAAGACATTTTCCACATCAAAACCTCCAGGTTTTTCTTTTTCCTTTTTATTTTTTTTTTCTTTTTAACACACATAACGAATTTAATTCCTTCTTCCAGTATAAACTGGTCTACTCCAGTGGAAATCAAGATGCCACTGCCAATTTATACCAGTAAATAAAGCCAAACTTTTAAAAACAGATATACAGCTAAATTTCAAGATGCCTACTGGGCTGTAGAGCAGAATTTTCAGACATACTGCCGCCCGCTCCTAATTTTTAGTGAAGCCTCTCTTTTTCACTGTCAAGCCTTCCATCTCTGGAACAATACATTGCTATTGAAATATTTAATGAGTCACTTTTAAATATCCCACAGGAACAACAGGACATTTATCTCATGCTCCAGAGTTGTATTTTAAAAATAATTATCTTCAAAAGAAAGCCCCATGCAACAGCTGAAAAAAGACCAAATATCTTCCCCTTTCTACTTCACAGAACTTTCTCTCTCTCTCTCTGCCTTTCTTTTTTCATTTCTCACCCACTCTTCACCCACGGGGTTATGCTGAGGTGACTACGAGGACGCCCAGGCTGAGACACTCTGTTTGCATTCTTCAGCCGATTTGGGTTGGCTACTCTCCCCCGTGTAGGCTTGGCAATGTGAAAAAGTGACCTTGTGGCAAACTTGGGTGTGACCTTCTATAACAGCAATACTTCCCAGCATGACTGCCTGGTCTCCGAACTCTTAATCCATGGAAAATTTGAGGCAGCTTATCCCATGTGCATGGACAAACTTACGTTTATCTTAGGGGAGGAGCGTGCATCGGTGGAGTTATCACAGCAGGGCTAACTCACGGTGTTGCCACATCCTGGCTCCCCTGCCAGGAACTTGCCACAGAACTTTACCCTGTGCCTTCTCGCTTTGTTAATGGTGGTGACCAGAGCCAGATGCCTGCTGTGAGACTTGGTGCTTCTGCTGCTGCAGGACCTCAGCAGCACCGTCTATTTCTGCTGCTGCTGCCGTGGCTTCCGTGACTCCCCTGCTCTAACTACTCCTTCAGCTCTGAAAAGACGAAGCTTGGAGCTGTTCTTCAAAACATCACCTTAACCTGATGCTATAATGCTATTCAAGACATGTAAGAAGTGGTTAAGAAGGTAACTGCTGGATCTTGCAGCTCTGCAGCTTTTTGCACCATGAGTGCTACTGTCAGAAGACTCCAGGTGTGTGGATTCAAATATATCCATTCTGGGAGCAAATTAAACCTCTGTTTTCCTAAGGACAGCATCCCATGCAAGGATTTTGACAGTAAGGTTCACAGCTGAGTCAGAGGTTATTGCAAAAGGGTTCTTGTGCACCAAGGAAAGTTATAGAGCCTGCACTACCAAACACGAGCCAGACACAGCTCACAGAGCATCACTCTCGGTGACACTGGGTGCTCTTCTGAACTGGGAAATATTCCCAGCTCAGGATATTAGATCCCTGTATGTAATTATTCCCTTAAGAGCTGGACTCAAGGATGCTTCTGGGTCTCTTCCAACTCGGCTGTTACGTGATTCTGTGATTCTGGTTTCTTGGCTCTGCTGGTGCAGTGAGTGGACCCAAAAAAGCACAAACCATTGGTCTACCTTGTCAGTGAATCGAGTGCCCAACCCTGCTCACAAGACTGGATTTACCCTCTGTTTTTATCACCAACAACCAAGCCACCTCAGCCTGATCTTCACAGCCCCGCCATGGTGACACTGGGGTTTTCAACTCTTCACAAGCTGGGCAAGGCTGGCCTTTGCAGGCATAGAGAAACCTTCCAAGCCTGGAAAGGTGGTTTGGAGGTGAGGGAGGATTCCGTATATATTTCTGACAAATCAAGTTAATGAGGATCTTCCATTTTGTGCTGTATTTTGGACTAGTAACCACACTGGTCCAGTTTCCATGATCAGAGAGGAATTTTTTCTCTGCTGAGGTGTTGTTATGCACACAAGCATGTCCCACTAGGGCAGACATTGTTACATTTTGGGGTGTTTCTTTCAGGCTCTGGTGCTTCTGACAGCCTGAGGCTGGCACACAGGTGCCAGAGTCAACTGGCTGTCATTGGTATGTCACACAAACAGTGCTTCTGACCTGCTCCTTCCCACTCCTCAACCCACCCACATACACTGCTTTGCTCCTCATTGGAGCACAGCAACAGAGATGAAGCATCTGTGAAATACTCATGCCCTCCTTTTGCAGCCTTGCTCAATTACACACCTTTAAATTGGCAATATAGACTAGTTATTCTGTAATATAAATACATTTCTTTCCTCTACACACAGCTCTGGATAAATCAGCAGCATGAAACAGCAGGAGGAAAACAAAGTAGTAACGTGGGGGTAAAAAAATAAGAGTTGATGTTGTAATCAGCCAACTAGACACCATTAGAACATACTGTCCTGCTCAGTGGGCGTACAGCTGCACTGGGCCAAGACCAAATCTATTAATAGGCCCCGCAGAGCTCTTTGTAGTTCTAAGGGCAATGCTCCTCAAATGTTGAGCCTTTACTTCCTTCTCTGTAACTTCAGTAACCCCCTTGTGGTGTATAGCTACAGTAGTTGACTCTTCAGCAAGGATGAAAAGTCTGACTCTAGTCTCTTCAGACTAGAGGCAGAAATTCTGCTTTTCATTTTTTGCCCAGACCAGAAGCAGGGAATAGTGCTGGGACCATTAACTTAGCCCTAATGTGGACAGGAGACTGCCTATAGAGTATCTGAGTTGTTCTAGGCTTGATGGCAGACACGAGGAGTAAAGGTGGGGGTGGAAAGTTTGTAGCTTGGTTTGCTGTTGCTGTGGAAAGGACCTGTTGCATCCCAGGTCCAGGGTGCTGGGCTATCACACACCTGCAGTATCCTGCACCCTGTGGACCAGCACACTTGCCACGTCACTCCACAAACCAGCTGGCATTTTAGGATCATATGCCTCCTGCCAGGAAGTGTGCACATCTACACAAGAAACTTAGTCCCTGTCTGTTTCCCTATAGAGAAAAAAGTCAAGACTTCCAGTCTACAAGTTATTTCATTTTAGAGACATTTAAAGTCAAGGAAAACTATTTCTACCTCACGCCCAAAAGAGACAGGATGGGGGAACAGTGCAGATCAGATTTTTAGCAGGCACAGAGAAGGTAACTCCATGTATCAAGGTACTGGGGAGTCATTACTCCATGAAGATATCTTGGGCTGGTCCAGTCTCTTTCTGCTTCCATAGGTTTGTGGCTGGAGACAAAAGCCAGTGCTGCAGCTCTTTGATTTGTTCTCATCTTCCCTATGACTGAGGAAAGGACTTGAGGTCCCTGGAGACAGTGGATAGTTTCTGCAGGACATGACCCCAAAGAATTGGAGTCTGGTGAATGTCTGGAGTGCTGTCTGAAACGCAGGGGTGAAATCGTGCTTGGTGGGAAAGAGCAGCAGCAATGCAGAAGAGAAATGCTCGAGGGAGAGGGTGTACCCAGAGAACAGTGGAGGAAGCATATGTGAGGCAGCAGCTGAGGAAACAGGCAGCAGGGAGATGGTGAGCACTTGGGAACGAACCCTGGAAACAAGCAAAGGCAAAGTGCTGTGATGGAGAGAGAGGTGAAATGAGGGCTATCTCTGAAAACAGCCTGGGGAGAGCCCTGCATGGGGTCAGGGGCTGTGTGACTTGCACTGACTGTGCTGAGAAAGCCCGCCTGCCAGTTCCAGGGCTTGGTGGGGCACCTCTCCAACTCAGAGCAGGGCTGCCACCTAAATCATCTTGGGCTTGGCTGTGTAAATGTGTTTATTTAACTGAATTGCCCAAGCCAGCAGTCGAGTCACCACCGACAAGCGTCAGTAAGGCTTTCACACCTTCCGAGGTCTCCTCTCAGCCCACGGGCAGCAGCAGAGAGGGCTGGTTGGGGCAGGAACACAGCAGGCTTGCCAGGCCTGCCTGGGGCTCCTTCCCCAGTCAATGGAGCAACAGGGAGGGGGTGCAGCCTTCCGGCAATGATTCAGCCCACCAAGGAGCAGAACCACCTTCATGAGGTGCATGTTTCCCTGCTGTGACTATAGGAAGAGCCTAAAGCAAAGACAGGCTGTAACTTAAGGATCCCAGCCAAAAAGCTCAGAGTTAGAGAGGACGAGTCTGGATATCCACATGGATAGATGATATATGTAAAAGTTAGCATGGCATAGCAGAGTGAGAGCAGGTGAGTCATCTCTGAGAGCACCAGAGCTGACTGTACAATAAGCACCACTTCTTGTGTAATTATAAATGCACATGAAGTGGGAACTGGTGTGTTGGCTGTGTCTCCCAGCATTGCACATTTCAGTTAAGCTCTCTGGAACAACTGGCTGTCGGTATTAGTTTTAAGATAATGCCAGCGGGAAGTAGTGAATGACAAAGCATTGCTGGCAAGTGATCAAGCTCTTAAACAACCTCTGAGAAACACAAGTTATAAATTCCTTTACTGTATTAATTTGACATTACAATTTAGAGATAAAGTTTTCCAGGAACCCAAGTGAACCAGCAGCCAGTTTTATTCATAAGGTGCATCTGAAATGAAGTCAGTAGTACTGAATATTTGTATACTATTCTTCAACTTCTTAGTTGATGAAAAGCTCAGTAATTTCTGTTTCCAGGGCTAGACATACTACTTTGGCACATGCTGTGGTGTTTTTATGATAAATCCAACATAGATACTCTCTAGTCATTTTGGACTGTAAAAATATTTCTGAAGGCAGGACCAAGGCTGCCAACAACCAAGTCAGGATGAGAATCCAAGGGCAGTTTTTTGTCCTCTCTTCTCCTCACAGCTGTTTGTATTACCAAACATTACATTACATTCCCAGTAAAGAGGTTTCTTTCTGGCTTTTCTCCCATGTTTCCTACCACAGGTGCATTGCCAAGGCAGAAGTGTAGAAGCTACATCACGCAGCAGCCAAGCAGCCTGTGCCTCTCTCAGCCAAAACCTCATAACAGTCTCTGTCCCCAGGAGCAGGGATCTCTGTCCCACTAGGTGGCTGTGAGGGGTCTCTGTCCCACTAGGTGGCTGTGAGGGGTCTCTCAGAACCCAGAGCTGATGCAGAGGGATGTGCATGGCACAAAACATGCTTCCTTCTACCACATGACCTGTCACAGTGGTTGGTACCTCAGCTGCCTTGGAAAAGCTCTCAGTGCAGGGGGGGTAGAAATGCCTAAACCCACATGGGCGATCAATGGAAATGTGTCAGTAGGTGGGTGAGGGAGCATAATGGAGTAAGCAGCAAACATTGCAGGTGCTGGATACCATGGAGAAAACGGAGGCGGTAGAGTGAGGCAGAGGATGTGAGTTTGTCACATGTTTCACCGCTGTTCCGCCTTCTTTTCCCTCTTTTTTTTTTTTTTTTCATTTTTCATTTGCTGGGATAATGCAAGTGGAAAAGAACATCCAGACCCATCCATTCTGCTATTCAGGACACTGTTTTTAAAATAAAATCCACTATACCAGTGTTTATGTGGAGAACATCATGGATAAATATTTTATACCATGGATTCAATTTCTTATCAGGACCTGTATTAACAATAACTATATTGATCCAATTGTTATTGGGCTCCTCTTCCAATGAATGCTTTGTTTAAATGTATATTGAAGATTTGTTTTTACAATGGCTTTCTTCTCTTTAATAGGATTTGACATATTGGCTGTGATATAGCATGCAAGTGGTTTGTATAAAGATTTAAAATATGTTTCTGAATGGTGCTCTATAAATATTGCATGCATTGAATTATATTATTTTATTGTGAAACTGAAAGGTTTCCTGTTCTATACCATAATACGATTTGTTATTTTTCCAGCACACACATTAGCCTGCATTCAACTTCTGCACGAAGTAGAAGAACTCAAATTAAATTTACAAGCACACCTGAGCAAAGCTAGTTAGCTGTGGCTAGATCATGTTTCTGTGATTAAATAATGCTGGCTATTATAACACATTGCAAGAAAGTGCAGCTATAAATCCCTGTCTCGGTTTATTTCCAATGCTTCATTGTACTATAGAAACTCTGCTATACTTTCTAGTAAGCAAAAGTCTGGATGTGGGACTGAATCACCCAGAGCAGATGTGTGAGATACTAACTTGGAGGAGATAAGACTAACAATGCTGTTCTCCCCTGAGCGTTCCCCTCAAGGATGTTCCCATGCTACACAAACATTGATAAATTGATCTTCATTGCATCCGACCACAGACTTTATTAACTGAGGAAATTGGTTCCCAGAAAAATTTAGCATTTTGCTCAAGGCCAGAGAGTAGGCCCACAGTAAGGAGAAAGAGCTGGAGACCTTAACTTATTTCCTGTTAATATTTAATGTTACATTAGCATGTAACACGGTGTGCTGAGGGCAGGACATTGCCGGGTGTTCACCTTGTCAGAAATGGATGGGCGCTGGTTCCACACCCTCCAGCAAGACCCTGCTGAGCATGTTGGTCACCACCACGTACCCCTGGGGACCTGTTAGAGTAGCAGGTCCTCAGGCATTGAGGGACCATCTCCTGCCTGCCTCTGGGGATGAGAAATCCGTGGCTCCACCACTGTCTTCACTAGGACATGCCAGCAGGTCTCTCAAGGGCTCAGGAGCATCTCTTGGGCTTCACATCTGCCCAGCTCAGGGAACAGAGCCGAGGAGATCCTGGCCCTACAGTCATCCAGGTCACACTGCAGCTTTCCTTTTGATGGAAACAAGGGTGGCAGAGCTAAATGGATGGCTGGTGCATATCCAGCTCTGAGCTGAAAACATACAACACGTGGCCGGGACAGACATCTAAGGCTGGGGACACTAAAGCAGTTCAGCTCGGTTCAGAGTTCAAGGTTTTTACAGGTGGCTCTGACAGTTTGCCTTTTATTAAGATTTCTCATTTACCAGTCATTTACATTGTTGCTGAAATTTGACCACTGGGAGTAAAGTTTTCCAGTCCAGGTGTTTGCCTGAGGCTGAATTACTTCAGATAGGGTGGAGGGGAAAACTGTGTAGTTGTTCCTCATGGCCAAGACTTAGATTGAGGGAAAAGATTGGTTTGTAGAAAAACAATGTGATTTATCCTTTGAAACTCTCCAGTGCTCTGTGAATGAAAAGATAATTGTATGAGAGAAAGGAAAACAGAGTAGACAAGGAATTGGACTCTATGGACACAACTCAAATGGATGGCTGCTGTGGGAAGAGGGGTGGAGGGCCTGGGTGAGGCGGATTGACTGGGTGTGAGGCAGCGGTTACTAGGGTAGCCATTTAAAGTTTTGCACCCAAGAGAAAGCACTAGTCCACAGCCTGGACTGGGCTGGTTCCTAAATTTTGCCAGTCCACTTCCATTAGTGTTTATGTGTGAAACCACTGATGACAGCATATTTTATCTCCGTGTACTGTAAGAGCCAGCTCTCACCCCACAGGTGTGGTCTTTTAGCTGCCTTGGCAAATCTGAACATCATGGTGTTTACTCTGCTGATAAGTCATGTGGATGTCATGCAACAATACTTAACTCCCTTTAATTTTGTCTTTAATTGCGCACATGTACTTGGGATCCTTCATGTATTCAAAGTCCTTCAGCTTCATATTGTGCACAAGAAAAACATGTCTCAGCTGGCAAGCACCTATTTCAATCTATTATTTTCCAGTATATTCCTGATTTATATCATGCTCTTTGAATCCTGAAATATTTTCTTCTTGGGATTTTCTATAGCACTTGCCACTGCAGAAAAAGAACTCCCCAGCCATTAGCTGGTTCATTTTAGCAGAACTGTTTGTGATATCATGATACTGTCATTTGGCAAATGGGCATCTAAGTCAGCACTGCAGCTGCCAAGCCTGAACCCACCGGGACTTGATTTCTCAGAGCACTTACTGTATGACACAAGGGTGTGAATCACTGAAGCATCTCTCTGCCTGTCTCAGCTGAGACTGGGAGCTCAGCATTTCTGCACACCAAACCACTGGGCTTGGAAGTCAGTTACCTAGAAAGTAAAAGGACACAATTAGAACCCATCTATGAGAAGCCTGGATGAACAGTATTTCCCAGCTCTCTGGACCAAAGGTTTATATCCAAGGATGTAATTTTGTACTTTCTGTGTCCCACAGTCCTGTTCATTATTCCCTTCTAGCTTCTGGAATAACATGAAGCAGAGATACTGCCAGAGCCACAAAGTGGGTCTAATTTGTGTACTGAAGGACAGAGCTGTGTGGGAAAATACTGCCCGATCAGACAATCCAAACCATGTCTGCATAATTCATGTATGTATGGGAGATGCATTAAGATATGAAAGGTAATTTTAAAATAGTGTTTTCTAACACTTGTGTGTCTGTTCTGCCAAGATTATTAGTATTCCTTCAAAGAGGGGTTTTGATTTGTTTTGGAATAAAGCTTATTTATTCTAATTATGCATAGGAAACAGCTAGATTGATATTTCTTACAAAATATTTTTACAAATAATAAGGTGCCCTTCTCTTGACATTCCTCTCCAACTTGGGTTCAGCATTTGAAGATGATAAATGGGCATCAAGCTCAGCATTTCTACAACCTCCTACCTACTTTGACTCTTGTTGCATTAGAATTTCAGCAATGTGCTGGTTCATGGCAGATAACCTCCTCTCCCTCTCCAGAGTGCCTGTGAGTGTGTAGGGGGTGAGGGAATGGGTGCATTTCTCATCTCCTCAGCATTTATTACATTCCTCTTTCTCTACCTCCTCTGCAGCAATAAATCAATGCTACTTGTTATTGTCTACTCTTTGGGCAGCCTCTCAGGGGGAGAGGCAGTCTCTCCTGACTATAACACCGTGTGTTCTATCAAATGCTAAAACAGAACTAAAGATCCAAAGTAAACGCATGTTGTTTTTGCAGCTTTTGAGGGGAAGGACCTTATCTGAGCCCTGCCAGCTGCATCACCCATCAAGACTCTGTCACACAGGCTGCAGTTACCAGCCCCAGCCTTAAGTTGCCTGCACAAGAAGAGGACAGTGTGTCAGTGGAGCAATGTTTCTGTTTTTACTCTGGGAAAGAAAACCTAAAGTTTCTGGTGTTGATGACTACTTCCTGCCAGCAGGCTGCTCCTGGACTGGGATGATGGATGAGCCTTTCCTGTATGTGTGTTGAGATGTGGGCACACTCCTTGCACTTTTGCCACTTGTTAATGGCAAGTAAAGCCCTAGAAATACATTGTGTGTACAGCCTGATTATTGTTTACTTTATCAAGAGCAGAAGCACACACACTGGTACCTGGAGAAACAGTACATGTGGCATCTGGGGGCATGGTTTAGTGGTAGATTTGGCAACTTGAATGATTCTATGATTGTAAATGAAAAGCATCTTCATGGTGGGACTTTGGCTTGCAGCAATTCCCTGGAGAAACTTTTCCCAGAAAGCCTCTGTCTTCTTGTTTTGTTGCCTGCTTTCTAATCACAGCAAACTGTTTTCCTTCACAGAGGCTTCCTGATTTTCTCCTGGAGAAAAAATCAGACCTTCCCACAAACCCAGCCCAACAACCAGGGATTAGATGTTCAATCTAATAAACCCTCTAACCCCTCTTTCTACTGAGAACACTCTGAAGAGATGGGCTGGAGAAAGGATCATGAAAGAAATCGGTGCGGTAGAAGAATGGGTGAGAAAAGCAGGCACATGACTTCTAGAACAGAGGTGTTTGTCTGGTCCAAGCCCAGAAGCACAAAAAATACCTGACACACCTGCAGAGGAATTCAGGACCAATTTACACAGGCAGGTTTAAGCTGGGGTTGCAGCTGGGATTTTTTTCCTCCTTAACCCCTTCTGATGTTAACTGGGGTAACTCATATGGGAACCTTCAATGCAGAAGTTACTGAAGGGATTTGCAGGCAGATTCTCAGGGTTTAAGTGCCAAAAAAGGCCCCCCGACACATTAGCATGTTTTTATTGTGGCTTTGTAAACATATTTTGCATTTTCTTTCTGTAGTGGCAAAAGGTATACAGTTAGATCCCCCCCAAGCAAGAAATGTACTTTATCAAACCTCAGTTTGTCTGCAATGGAATTGGTAAAAGCATGCACACACATGTATCTCTTTCTCTATGTTTTCCCTAAACTTTGACTACTTTTTAAAAAAATGTCTGCCTTAAGCTACTGACAAACGAACAAAATGCGCCAGGTATGAAAAAACCCCACCAACTCCAATCCAACTCAGATTCCTTCTCCTGCTCTGATTTCACCATTTCTTCCTGCCCCTGCCCTGGTTTTCAAGGGGACATGCAGGGGTCAGGATGCGTTTTTCTGACCTTTCAGGGAAGATGATGTCCTTGCATCAGACTTCACTCGGGCACAGCTCCCTCTGCCAGGGGGACAGGGAGGATAGACCCACGGCTTGTGCTGCAGAGAGGCAGGCCTGACATGCAGAAAGGCCCCGTCTCTTCCATGCTGCTTTTCGAGGCTCCAAAATCTATTGATGATAAGCAGGCAAAAAAAGTAATACACACATGAAAGGGGAGGGGTTCCTTTCTGTTTGCTTCTTTGTTCCCCTTTCCTGAAAAATATCTCCTCAGCCTTCAGGCAATTGTCAGGGTGTGGACTCACATGATGATAGACCTCAGACGGCACAGACTTTGAGGGAGATACAGCACAGACTTTGAGGGAGATCTCTGGTTCAAGAGCTCGCCTTGCCCCATGGCATGGTGGGAGTGGGTAGAAAATGGAGCAATTTTATTCAGTTTTTAATCATTAGTTTACTTCAAATAATTCCACACATGTGATTGCCATAGTCCTGAGAGAGCAGTTTCATTCAACAGGTGGACTTTGTCTGCATACTCTCTGCCTATGCTGGACACTAGTTTGCCAGTTTCCTCTGTAGAGATTATTATTTAGATCTCGTAGTGCTGACCAAACATCCTTAATGTGAACAAAAGGATTTCAGGGTTTATGCAATCAAATACTGTAGGGATATCCAGCAGTGTGAATTGCAGGCAACATCCAAGAGCAGACCATTCATCACTGTCACTAGGCTCTGTTTCTGTTTCACATGCCAGTTAGATGCTGAACTGGAAGAAGTCCAGGATCTTGCAGGATTGAGATAGAGATAGGTCCAGCCTTTCTCAAGGGCTTTTATCATGTTCAAGGTAGAGCAAAATCAGATACTGGGTTATATTGAGAGAATTTGATTGCATAAAGCAACTATTAAATGATGATAAGCTTTAGGTGGAGGTTAAATGTCTCCTTTGGAGGAAAGCATGGATGACCTCATGCCTTTTTTACTTTTTTTCTCCTGGAAAAACAAAAAGCAAGAATGAAAATGGAGATTTCCATTTAAGACTTTCATCTATTTCTGTTGTGTAGACAGGGTTGAATTGGGAGGTAGAGAGTATTGGCTTGCTGGTCAATAAGAAGCCTGTATGGAACCTTCTTTCCTGAAATGTCACACTGGATGGAGATAGTTTTCTGCAAGAAGCAGGCTGAGAAGGTTGGGAAATAAAGATGTTCAAGACTACCCACAGCTCAGAATAAGGCAAGAAGTGTAATTAAGGAATCCTTTGACTGACCCTATGTGGATAGCTTTCAGAATGATTAGGATAAGGTATATAAAAGTGAGCATGTTTTAAACCATCAAGCAAGGAACCTTGGTCTATAGTAGCTATTTTAATCTTGTTTGAATTCATATTTGTTTTCTTTAAGGAGAATAAGTTCTTATTGCTTGGTAAATACTAAATTGCATTGCTTGAACAAGGTGTGGCTGATTTAAACTACATTCTGTTCTTTTTGTTAATATTAGCCAGGAGCAGAAGAGGTCCTAGAGGATACCTAGCACAGGAGGCCCCTGATTTAAATAGTATATGTTTATTTGGAAATGTAGCCTTTTTTTTTTTTTTTTTTTTTTTTTTTTTAGGGGGGAAAAGGGGTGGGTTTCCCCGNGGAAATGGTGAGTGATCCACTCGTCTTTTATTTTTCTTGTTGTTATTATTCTGTTTATGTTGGATTCTACTCCCACAGAAAGTGGAATTAAATGAAAAGTGAAATACACTCATTTTATAAGGACGCATTTGTGCAAATGATGCAATTGAATTGATCCGGTCACTTGGGCTTTCAAGATTTTAGATGAATACAGCTGATCCTCTCACCCCAGAGTCTAGAAGCGGGCAAAAAGTCCTCGTGGCTCTCCAGCTCTCAGCTGTACTCTCAGCCTAAAGTGAGCAGGTTGGCAGACTGAGCTTTATCCACCTGTCCCATGCCCGTGGTGGGTTTATCTGGGTGCAGATTAGCCGTGCTGCCGTGGGTGAGGGGCCTGAGCTGGCTCCGTGTGGCGCGGCCGATGGGTTCAGGTGCAGGGTCATGTGAAGGCGGCGGTAGGATTGGAAGGTCAGGGAAGGTTCAGGAGGTGGATGGTCGTGTTTGCAACAGAAGTGAGCTTAAGCTCATAAACTCTGTGGGGCCCAGCCTGTTTCCCTGCACAGCTGCCCAAGTGGCCAGTGCCATATGTTTTGGGGTGTCCCTTCTTCTAGAGGACTCACTCTGGCTAGAACTACTATAATAATACTATCATTATTATTTTCATCATTACTGTTAAACAAAATGTCCTCATTGCAATACGCATACAATATGGAAGACACCTGAGCTGAATAAACAAACAAATCAAACAGTTTTGTTTCAAATATTAGTTGAGCAGACCCATAAATTCTGCTTAGTCCATGACTTCCACAACTTCAGCTTTTTTTACCTTGCCTCAAAATTGGTAAGTGAACTTAAAGTGCTGAGTACAAAATAAATTTCTTTCAATATAACTCAAAATGTATGATTAAATGTAGTAAACAGAGACTTTAACATGTGTTTATCACAACTTTGAGTAGACTCGTTTTTATTATAAATACAATTCTAATTTAAATGAAAAAAATTGATTTATGCCTTTTTTTTTTCTTCCCCTTGCCACTGGCAGATTATACATTTGCAGGAAATCCAAGAGCACATGATTTTCTATGTCTGTCCATGTTTTATGTCACTGGCAACTTTTATTCTTCTGGCTTCTTTGATATTTGGTTATCATGAAAAGTAGAGTTCTGTAAGATGGGATCTGTATGGAAACTAGGAAAAATAAAAGGAAAATAAAACAAAAATGAAAGTAGTAATAAAAAAAATAAAGGGCCAGAATATTCTGTGCTTGATTCTACAATACAATGTGATCATTAGAATCCATTTATCTTTCACTAATGATCCTTTACAAGAGGGAATGTTTGACTATATGACTTCTCGGACATATCCTTTCTCTCCCTCTTTCCCTTCACTGGCTAGAGGCATTGTCAGTGGTCAGAAATACAGCAAACATCAATTTCTCCAGCTTCCCTCAGGAAATGGAAACAAAAGCACACCCATTTTGAACTCCTTTTAAAGTCCTGCAGAAGTAGTGGAAGGTTTGAGGTGGAGTTTCTTAACCTGTCTAAATCAGGACTCTCTTCCTTGACATAAATCAGGAAAAGGAAAAATTCAACATTTTGCTAATTTGTGTAGGACTTTGATGATAATTTGCCTAGAGGCATTTAAGTGGTACAACATGAAATAACAGAAACCAAAATTAATGGAGTTGGAATGGGATTGCATTGTGCGGGGCCCCCACATATGGTTACAATTTGGTGTTTCCTCTATATCTGACAGGATCCTTACGGAAAGAATGCTTCTGAGGAACTGCTACTGCACCCACCATGAAAGCATGGAGAAGAAAACTTCACCCCACAGCGTCTGGTCACCATTCTTCCTCCTCCCATGGTGACTCCTTGTGGGTTTTATTTGTGCTTGAAGTTAAACACAAGTCTGAGTTTGCTCTCATGAGCAGGCTTGTCCTTTGTTCATGGTTTAAATCTCCGGGGCAGCACTGGAAGGTCTCCCTGTTTGGAAACACTGTTGATAGAAGCTCTGTGAGGTCAGTTAAGTTGATCACATGCAGTACCACGAGCCACCTGGGATGCTGTGAGACAGCTGAGGTGCCCAGGCTGATCTGGCAGACACAGTGTCTACAGGAGGCAGATGTCTGCCTGCAGAGGCAGCCGGAGGCCAACCACGCTATGGCAGGACAACTCCTGTGGCCTGTGTTTCAGAAGATGCAGCACACACTTGGTGTCTACAGATGAGCCAGGTGCCTGAACTCCCAGTGTAGTCAGCTGAAACCCACTCAGTGCAGTCAGCAGCATCTAAAAGCTACACACAGAACCAAATGCTGGGTGCTGCCCTGTGGCCTGAACACAGATATTGATTTTCTTTTGAGGTGTTCTCTCATATTTCAAATATTTATATGGGCTGGCAAACATGAATTGAAACTACTGGCTATTAATGGTATCCAAGAGTAGCAGTTAGACACTAGGCAGAAACTCAAACCAACCAGAATCTCCGTTTTGGCAGGAAAATTTTCAGGTCTAAGGAGAGGCTCATGCTCTGTGGAATGAACAACAGATGATTCAAGTTTAGAACCAGCCCAAAAGCAAGAAGCTCCAACTTGGCTCCTCCTGTGTTAAGCTCTGGTGGTGCATCAGCACACAGTGTGAGTGAAGAGCTTGTGCGTCACAATGCTCACGAGGTAACCTTTTGCCAAGTTCTCTCTTCACCTTGTAGACAGAAGCTACACCCCCAGTTAGCCTGTGGCAACCACTGACCAACAGGTTGGCCTTGCTGGAATGCCAGGTAAGTGGAGTGTGTCACGTTAACACAAACCTGGCCAGAGACAAACCTTGCTGAAATGGTGAACTTCTGCCTAAGCAGAAGTCTTTCATGTCACTATTTCCATTGCTCATAATTATTACCATTGGCACAAACAATGAGTTATCCCCCCTTGCTCATGCCTGCAATAAGGCTGACTTTTTCATTGCTGTGCTTAATTATTTCCAGGGTTCCCTGTAGGAGCATTAGCCTGCTTAATATTACACATCTTGAGAAAATTAAATGATCAATATCAGGTTAAGAGCACTCAGTTGTTTTTGCTTGGCTTTTGTAATTGCTGGTGTGATGAGAAAATAATTACTATGTTGAGTTTATTGTTATTCTCATTGTCCTCAGTTGGTGATTTTGTTGTTCAGCTACGGACATGTCTGATTTAAATTGTCTATAATATTACTGTCTTAGAAGGAAATAGAAAGGAAAGAGGAAGGGAAAGAAAGGAGGAAAATTAAAGGCTGATCTAAGATTAACATGGGGTTTACTCTGGCTCCTGGCAAGGTCTGTTTGTAAAGGGACACTCCCAAAGCAAAAATCACCTAGAGTGAATTTGTTTAAAGTGACACTGTCAACTTCAATATCACACTTCAGGATTTGTAGTTTTTACTCCATGTTGTTATAAGTAACACCCAAACCAATTATACCCTACTGATCCCATTGGAACACCTCAGATTACAGTGGTGAAAATAAAGAAAAAGCATTAATCTCTATTTTTTTGGGGGTTGTTTTTACTGCAATTCCTAGCATGCTAATTTCATATTCTGAGTTGGAAGGGATTTACAAGGATCATCGATTGTATCCAGCTCCTAAGCAAGTGGTCTGATACGGGGACTGAACCCTTAATCTTGGCATTATTAGCACTATGTTCTAATAGCACAGTTCTAACCAGCTGAGCTAATCCATGATCACCAACTTGTATGGAAAGCTTACAGACAAAAAGGATCATGTGGATTTGGGCCATGCCCAAATCTTCTGTAATTTCTTAATAGGTCTCCTTCCTGTTGTTTATATAGTTTTGTGATAGAGTAAGAGGAGAGGAAAAAAACACCACCAGTGATTTTTGAAAAAAGACTTTTAAAACCAGAAGGGGAAATAGAAAAACAGAAATCCCCACGAGTCCTCTGCAGGGAGAGGTCAGGGACCTTGCTGTCAGCCATGCAGAGACAAGCCAGTCCCTAGTGAAAAGATGCCTACTATCTTCAGAAGCCAGTGGGAGTGGGCTGATAAAGAGATCCCTTTAACCGTGGTGCTTATGAGTCACTGGTGTCAGCATTAAGACATCCTGGGAGAAAGAAGGAAACAAAACTGGTTATTCACTGCCTTTGTTTAGCTGCCTTCAGAGGTTTCAAGAGACCTGAATACAGAGACACTGTGGCATATGCCAACTGTTGACTCCATCAAATAATAAAGCAATCCCAGTGGGTATTAAGAAGCGTGGAATCATTCTAATGAGTCTGGCAAAATCTCATTAGGATGAACAGCAGGTGATGACAAAATATTTGCTCTGTATGCAAATGACTTGTTTCCTTCTCTGTCTGCACGCGGTTGCATGAGTGCTCAGAGCAGGAGCCATCACATAATTACTTACTGGAGTAAAGCATTGCATATGTGGTGGTTGCATTTCAAATATATCAGTGGAAAAATGGGAAAGATGATAGAAAGGAAAGCCCCCTGTATCACCAAACTCTTGCACAATAGAGGGTTTTGCTGGGCATCCAGACAGTCCAGCTGTCTTTTGAGAAACGGTTTCAAAGCAAGGACACGTGGACTGCAAATTGTCAAAACCTCTCCAAGGGCTGTGAGTACAGAAAACCTGATGGAAGGAGGGCAGGGGGTATACTGAATATCGAGAACAAGGCAAAACGTGGCAGCTCCCGTTGACAGAGGTAGGTTACCTGCATAGACCTGAGTCTGACCTGACCTGCTAGCTCAAAAAACTCCACTAATCAACCCTGAACTATCCAGCTGCAAGCTCAGATGTTGCACAGTAAATCACTGCTTCATCCCTTTCTGCTGTTTTAACATCAGGCTGTGTAGCCCTTGATATCTGTTCTGTTCCTTATGGTGTTTCTGGCATAATACGCTTCCCTTCTCTCCAGTGTATCATTAATAATGTTTCACACATTTGTTTTTAATCACGTTGGTATTTATTTATTGCTACAGTCCTGTTCCTACTCCTCATACATGTCAGAGGCAAAATCCTTGTGTGGGGGAAGTGGAAGTCCCCCAAGAGCCCAATTCTTCTGTGCACACTGGTGGAGAGGAGGACAGGGCAGTTGAGTCAAAGGACATTCCAGATTAAATAACCCAAGCTATGAAAACACAAGTGTTCCTGCAGATCTTCTCTCTAGAGCCTGGCAGTCAAAAACCTTCACTACATACTTTGTCCATGTAATTGTGGTTTTTTCTCAAAAAAAAAAAAAAAAAAAAGAGTCAGGAATGCATTTGAAGCCTTCTTTCTAAAACACCTTTAAGATCCCCAGAGCCATGGAAAACTTCCAGGTTGGAAAGGTAAAGGACAGTGTGTGTGATGACCCTGTGCTCTCACCATGGTCATTGGTTCTTACCTGGAGATAATTTGCTACACACTGTCCATCAGAGAGGGAGTTAAATAAGCTGATTATGAGAAAGAGCCATTTGCTTTCCTGGTGAAGTCCTATAGAGATAGAGTAAAAACAATACACTAGAGAACAGAAATTTGCCTCCCTTGCCATCCAGCAACTTGCAACCAAAATCTTACGGGAGTTGGGGAAAGGGGACCAGTCTCCTAAGATTTCCCCTCCACAAAAGAAAAGAAAAGAAAATTTAAAAAATAGTTAGCTGAGGCTTTGTATTCCAAGGATATTAAAATGAGTTATTATATGATTTTAATAATAGTGACTATTTTAATTTGTTAATACTATTAGATGTTAATAATATTAGGAATCTTTTAGTCTGTAATTTATCAAAAAAGCTTTTCATATAAAAAAGCTTTTTTCATACAATTTCATGGTAGAGTCAATGTCATCATTTCTTCTTTCTTAAATTTGCGAAGTCTGTAAGGGTCACCAGGTACATCATCAAGTGAATTTGGAAATAATGCCTTGTCCTCTTGGCTCCCAGAGCAGCAGCTTGTGAGCACAAGGGCACTGTCTCATTGCTGTGGATCTGGGACCTACAGAGCTACCAGAGCTCTTTCTGAGGCTGGAAGTTTTAGGAATAAGTTGGATAAACATCATTTGGGGTAGCATGGGGGATCTTTAACTCTCTGGGCATGGGGATTGGCAACACCAATGCATCCAACATCTCTCGAGATCCAGATGTGTAGCCTAGGATTTGATGATTGTATCCTATACAGTATTCGTCTTTTAATAATTGCCTTAAATTGAGGTCTGCACTCAAAGTGCTGCCAAAATGACAGCAGGCCAAGAACTACATGAAGCACTGAGAAGCGGGCTCAGCGGGGTTTGCAGGGCAGCGAGGCTTGTTCTCACGGCTGGGTTATGGATGCCGAGGGAACACGTTCCAACCCAAACCGACAGCAGTGCACAGGGGGGTCACAGTCGGCTGGTTCTGCTCAGCAGCTTTTGCTGACCAGCAAAAGCAATGGAAATCCCAAGCCCTCAAAAAGCAGTCGTTCTTAAGCAACCACTTTTTCTTTCCTTTTTAATTTTTTTTTGGGACCCGATAAGCCAAACAACCGAATGTTTGTTCAGTGAGACTGACTGCAGTAAGAAAACTGGACAGCAATGGCAGTGATTCATTTCAAACCCGAAATGTCATCTGATGTTAGTGGTTGTCTGTATCAGCTGACCAAAGGTCAGACACATGCTGATCCCAGCTACATATTGCTCGGGAAAAAAAAAAAATTCCTGTGGAGCCCTCCCAAACGCAGGATAGGTCAGAATGCTCCAGGTTTGGCTCCCTCTACCCCAAACAGTCCTCCACCATACCAAAGAGGCTTAGTGTCCTCACACTCATGCTCTAATAGCATACCCCCAGGCTGTGATGTGTCTTTGTGGGCATTCTGGAAAAACATCTCTTAGGAGAGTGAGGCACAGCTGCCTGTATATTTCACACACTTCCCACTGAAAAAGACAAGCAGAACAACGTATTTTTTTCTCTCACAGTCACAGGAAGACTACATGTTATTCATATGAGGTCCTAGACCAAGCAGCCTAGACAGGAGAGTACAAGCCCTAAGCAGTAGGGGCAGGAGTTGGTTTGTACTGCTTAGTCTTGGCAGTGATCCTTGCCTTCTTTTCTTTAGCAGTAGAGATGGAATCCTTCAGAAACTATGAGGACAGGTTACTCATGCAGAGGCATCTAGTGCTATCTGAGATGCTAAAACTTACCCTGTATGGCTTTCACCTCTTTCTCCTAAAGGAATATGTTGCATTTAAGGCCTTTGGGGTATTTATCAGGCTGACCAATGCTCTTGGGTACCCCCAGGGGTCTGAAATGGCACTACAAGTCCCTGTTTTAAGAATTGCTCGACCTGTGTCTCTGTGCGGCAAGGTGCTCCAGTTGCTCAAGCTCTCATTTGGGTTTTTGCAGCCTGAACTGATGTCTGTGCTTTTGCTGCTCAGTGAGTTTGCAGTTAACAGCAGCAACGACTCTATATTCCCTGCAGTCTCAGAGGTGCCTGTAGAGCAGCCCCACCCTGAAGAACTGATATATACCTCTGGATAGTCTTGTTGTCCCCACAGGCCAATGGTGCTCTCCTAAAAAGTCCTTTGAAAATTAAAGTACTTTAATGAGAAGTAATTAAATTAATACAGTTGTCAAAGTAAAAGGAGACTGTAAGTGGACATCTTTTATCATGGGTTTGGAGTGGATAGAGAGATCCTCTCCATTCATGTCATTCTCCTCAAAAATATAATTCCTGTTAAAGGTGGGGGAGGAGAGAGCTACCCTGTGATTTCTTTGTCCTCAGCCTATTCCCTCTGAGAGACCAGAGCACTTCCCTTTTTCTCTTATCCTCTAGTTCCAGCCATAGCCTGCAACTTCCTGACCTGCTGTTCTCATCCCCACCTACCCTTCTTAACATCTTCAGCATTTATCTCAGAGTTTGCTCTACCCTACCTCTGCTGGATCACTTCCTCCCAAACCACTGTAACTTTGTTCTTCCATTCACTTCCTACTCTTTCTACCTGCCCCTCCAACCTTGGCTGGCCCAGATCCTCAAAGTCGGTCTTCACATATTCTGCAGCTCCCTGAGATCTGTCTCTCCATGAGGTCCACCCCGCACCTATCCTTGAAGGACTTCACTGCTGCTCTTCCCTTGGCCAAAGTAGATAAGTGCACATTTCCCTTTCATCTTTCCCCCACCCAGGGATAGAAATCCACCCATCCAGACCAAGAGAAAAATAGAATATGTCTGGGTAGAAAATGGTAACCCTAATCTGGGGATGAGAAGTGGTAAATCAAGATATAGTTGTTTGTTTAGATAAGCTTCTAGGAATTCTGAACTGTGTTGGAGCATATCCACAGCCATTTCTGTGGACAAATACCACTCACTTGGTGTTTATTGGTAGCTGTAAGTCACAAATTGCTCCAGAGCAGGCAAGAAACGACTCTTGAGAAGAGAACAGCAGCTAATTTGATGAACACAACTTCCTAACTTTTTTCATCTCCCAGTTTTCAATATTGTGCTGAGTTTGCTCTCCAAATGCCTGACTGCCAAATGTCCTTTCACTTTTACTTAACGCAGCTCAGAAGGCAGATTATTGTTCTTTCCTGTTTTCCCCCTTTCTTTTAATCTTTGCATAATAAATCAAAGTGGTAACCACTGGCTCACGTAGGTATTTTTGTGAACTCTGGAAACAAGATTCATCCTGTCTTTCAGCCTGTGCTGAGGCATTTAAACCAGAAGTCTAATTGCCCTTAGATACCCTCACTAATCACTTTGCCTTAGGCTGAAACACCCCATACATGTGTCTCACTTTTCCCATACCCAAACCTAGCAGGAGCCAAGCTTACAAGGTGTATTTTGTTCACCCTCCAAGCTGCTTCTCCTCAGCAGATCCAGAACCCTCTGTGAGGCTGACCCACAATGACCTTAATCCTTTATAGATGCCAGCCCTTTTCTGGTACCTCTGCTTTGCAGGTGCTTGGAATTTTCAGAAGCAGATGTATCTATCCAGCTACGCTGGTTAGCAGGGACGGACCAAGAGGAAATCAGGAACCTGAAGGCACTGTTATTCTTGCAAAGGTTGCTCTGTACCCTGAGCTGTGCATACCCACACTTCCATTACAACAAGCTTAGCTGGGCAGTCATAGGGTGATCTTTACTTCCTGAACAGTACAGCTGCAGACAAGTCTTTGAAGCCTTTTTCTTTAAGTTAACTTAATGAAAACTTGAGCCTTCACCTTGGTGTAGAGTTAAATGTTCCTACCTGAGATAAGAGAATATCTTCCTTTTTTTTTGTTGTTTTTATCCACTGATCCTCCTGTCTCCAGAGAAGACAGAAAACTAAACCATTTGCTCTGTACTTGCTAACCTTACACTACCACACAATTTTTAGTAATGTTGGGAACAATAACTTACAAGATTATGTCCTGTAAGGAAGCAGTGTAACTCCAAATCTTGCATAACTGAAACTCAGGCAAACTTCAGCAAGAGTTTTCTTCCACCAATTATGGAAGAACAAAGCATCTACTCTTTCATATTTAAAAAATCACCTCTTCCTGGAATCTCAAGTCTAAGGTATTTTTACAGTGAAAAAGAGCTTCATGGTAATGATAGCAGAATATCAAATTACCGACTCTGTACAACAGTTCTCTGTTTGGCTCCTGTCTACTTCTTAACAACATTTGGTAAAAAGCTGAATGCCTTCCAGAGACACCTTTAATTTACATGCTAAGAATGTTTATGCCTCTCAAGTGGTCAAATTAAATTGTATCAAATGAACTGTATGGGCTTGACATAGGTTCTAAGGCTCTGTTTAAACTGTTGTGTGTTCATGAAACAATTAAAGCTGAATAAACAGTACCAAAAGAATTTCAGAGAGGATTAGTTCAAATGTTTAACTAAATTAATTTCTTCCACGGTTGGTTTCCATGGGCATTCACTTGATCAGGCAGAAATTCTCTTTCCTAGGCGTTTAACCGAAGTCTGATTGTAAGTCACATCTGTTCTGTAGGGGAAGATAAACAATGATTTTGCCTCCCATGATCATTTGTGACTGAACAGCTCCATATCACACCTCTTGGATAACAGGTGTCCAGCAGCCAAGGTACTCAAGAAAGCCTTGGATTTTTTACTGATATTTGGCTGGGTTTTAAAAATAGTAATTCTGTGTGCATTGACTCTTTTTACAGACCACAGTATCTGAGGCTCAAACATCTCAACTTCAGACTTTGAAACTAAGCATGACTGGAGTTGTGGCATCTCTAGGTGAACACTTTGACATTTCAACAGGTTTTGATGTCAACAGGGATAAGCAAGTCTTCCAACATGGTCTGCTGAATTGATTCATCTCTCCACACAGACCTGTCTTCACTCTCCAAGTCTTCAGAAAAGCCTTGAGGATATGAGGTAGGAGTATAAGAATATTTAAATGAAGAGAGAAAAGAGCGTTTATGATGGTGTTACCCAGTCCCTTCAGAGTAAATAGTCCTCATCCTATACTCTCTGAAACTGTAAACTTGAAATACAAAATTACAGTACAGAAATTCTAGGTAAAACCCAATAATTTATTAACACTTAATGCTTTAGTTGTGCAACAAGATAGATATTTTCTTCATCCTTTTGATAATAGAATAGCTTATGTTCAAACTACGGGGCAACTGGCTGGGCTACTACAGTCATGGGATGAATTTGCAGCCTCTACAGCACTACTTAGGGTTATTATCTTTCTTTATCTGTTTAATAATGTTTTAGTATGTATTGCCAGTGCATGTCTGGAGGAGGACCTGCTAAGTATAAACAGTAAATATTGATCCTCTTGTCTCTTCCCTAAGCCCACCTGCCAATGTATCCCTAGTCTTCAAACCTGAGGTCTGATACTCCTCTTTGGCACCGCACTTAATATCACAAAAAGAAACTACTACAACTGGTGATCTTTGCACTGTACTTAACAACATCGGGAAGTAATCATGGCTAATTGCTATGGCTGTAATTCCAAACCTGACAGCTGGCAGAGAATCAGAGGCCTCAGTCACATTTGCTGAATGTCTCTGTAACACGCTCCACCAGATAGTTTGCGGCAGTGCTCTCCAAAGCCTTGCCCTTTGACTACTTGCATTTCTCCAGTACTTAGGTAGTTGCTGCCAAGGCTGCTCTCCTCTAGAGTAATTATTTGTACAGTGTAATTTCTTGGAAGCCCAGCTGGCAAGTGCTGCTTTCATGCAGGCTGGGCTAGATCTATCTAGAGAAAGGTTGGCAGTGTAAAGTTTTTAGGGGCACCTAGAGGGAATGAGTAAACACTGGTTATAAAGAAAAAGCAGGTGCCATCTGCTCCCACTCAGGTAACTCCTGTTGACTTCAATGGGAGTGTGACAATTTTCACAGCCAATACATTTGCTTTTGTGAAAATACTGTCTTTAATATTAACAATGATTCAAAGTGACAACCCCCAGAGGTCTGAGGGGGCCAGAGAACTGAAAACACTGATGATGGAGTGTGGATACATTTCCATGATAGTCAGCAGAACAGATCAGGTGACATTTAACAACAGTCTGTCTATCTCAGCCATGGGTGCCTGAGCTAAGATGAGTTAGGTATCATTTTCTAAATGGCTTTGATATTATGGGATCAGTTGTTCTCATCACAGAATCCAGTTTAGAGAAAGTACCACCAAGGCAATTGCTTTTGATAGAAACCCTTATGCTATAGGTGTGTAGAAACAGATGTGCTTCTCTGTGACAGGGGTGTTGCCCCTTGGAAAAAACAGCACTTCAAGAAAGAGTATTTGTGCTTCCTGGGATGACATTTCCCTTGGAAATAAGCAGGTGATCATAACCTGAAAGGTTGTCACTCTAGCAGGAGCACTCAGGCAACTTCAGAAAGCCCTGCACCTCTAAGAGGAACAAACACTGAAAGATGGAAAGCATTTCTGATTAAACAGTGGGTGTAGGAAGGTCTGCATCCTATGTCACCAAAATTGGAAAAGAGCAAAATGCATAATCAATCTTCTAGTGCCTGGGCAAATGAAGAGCAACATGGTAAAATGAATCCAGTGGCAGCTCAGGGACAGTGGATAAAATCTGACCAGAGACCAAAGAGTGCCATGAAGGAGCACTGGTTTGTGTTAAAAGGACCGTGGAACCTAATGTTGGCACTTGAAGAAGAATTGCAATGAAAGATATGAAATTGCTGCTCATTTTGCTAGCAAAGCCATGGAATCCTGCAGACACTGTCACAGATCACACTCTGTAGTTTTCTGGTTTTAAAAGTAGTGCATTTCATAGTACAACAGGGCTGTGACCAGAGCTGTGTGCAGACCAAGCTGAGAACTGAATTCAGCTCTGGGTTCAACCTATCATTGGCGAGTTTCACAGAGAGCCTTTAGCTGTGATGGCTCTCCTGGCTTCTTCAGTGTGTGCACTGCATGAACCTGGTTTGCCTCTGGACTTGCCCAGACGCATTTGGGGCTCAGGCACCTGGTCAGAGTCTGTTCCTGAGTCATCATTTCCCAGCTCCCTGCTCCTGGTGCGGAGCCTGCATGCGCAGCACCCGAGGCAGCAGTGAGGTGACACAAGGCCAGAAGGGGCTGTAGATAAGGCTTGGGCACTCAATCCCATGTGGGAGCCTTTCTCTCCAAGAAATGACGTGCATATCGTCAGCTGGCATATACCTCCCTTCAGGCTGTTTTGCTGATGCTCCAAAGTCAGTGGAGTGTACGTGACTGCAGGAGAGGTTAAACTGGTGTAACCAACCCAGAACACAATGAGAACACTTACAGGAGAATTTAGCAATATGCATTTTTCTTTCCTTAAGGTGTCATCTAAGAGATCAAACCAACTGATCTAATGACCCTCTCTTACAGACTGTGGCTATTAAAAGAAAAACACATCTAGTTCTGCATTTGACTCTGCGGCATGCAAATCACCACTTGTATTCTAGCTGGGTTGGCACAGGCAAACATGATGGCTTCTGCTGACTGGAGTTGAAATGTAGTCACCCCCATAAGGGTTGCCCTAGGCTCCTTCTGAGTTAAAGATCAAACACTACCTGTTTTGAGGTAGCAAAGCTCTTTTCTCTGGCTTAATATATTGTCTTCTATTTGTACTGGCATTCCCTCCTTCCAAACTCAGGCCCAGGCACAAGTATTAAAAGATGATTATGTATAAAGATTTGTATTTCATCATAGCACAACACACGGGACTAGGGCAGACTGAATTTGTGATTGTTTTCACAGGCTTTGGAAATTCTGTAATGAATAAGATGCTAAAAGGAAACTAAATCAACAATAAATGCTTGAGATTTATGGGGTTTTTTTTAGGAGCATGGAGAAAGCAAGTAAGAAAGGAGAATGTCTGGATGATTACAGTTCACCCAGCTCTATTCAGGATCTTCACATAGCTGTGAAGAGTAAAGCACAGTGCACTCCTGTGTTGGACCAACTAGGCTGGGCTTTGAAATTGAAAAAGACTAGAGGATTTCAAGATAAATAAGACAGCAGGAAAAAGTAATGAAGAAATTAAACTGACCTTCTTTAGAAATGGGTGAGACAGGATAAACAGCGAGAGATCTTGTTTTGCTTTCATCCTGGAAAAAATAACATTTCTTCCTTTCCAGTTCAGCACAGTTGACTGATTTGGAAACAAATCTGTTTTCTCTGGAAAGATTTATTTGCCCAATGACTTTTTTTTTTTTTTTTTTTTTTTTTTTTTTTTTTTTCCTTCTTTGGCAAAAAGCAATAGCTTGAAAGAACAAGGCTTGTCTTGTTAGTAGGTTTAAAGGGCTCAGTAATTAACTGGTACATTTGGAGGCATGGCATGCAGGATACTTGCTGCAACCTACTTTATTACAGTGTCACAGGAAAGTGCTGTGAAATGGGCAGGAACTTTATAAAAACACAGTTTATTTCTCAGGCAGTATCAGATAGCAGGATTATTTCATTATGAAGTTACGCCAGAGCATTTGCTGAAGTAAGGACACTTTGCCCTGACCTTTCAGAATGTGCTTTCATCTGTGACGTGCTTTCTCTCTCTCTCTCCCTTCCTTTCTGTCTTTCTTTCTGTCTTTTCTAAGTTGGAAACAGAGCGACACTTATTTAGTCTAGGAACAGCAAGCACTTTTTCACATCAGTCCTTTGCAATACATAGTAGGTGCCTTCAAAAAACAAATTGACATCCTGTGATTTGGGAAGGCTGTCACAAGGGTCATTTGTCCCTGAAGTCATCTCCTTTTTCTGCACAATGTTTAGCAACATTATTCACAGCCAAACCTCTTTAACTCCCTTACATTTTTCTGCCTCTGTTTTTTTTTTAATTTTTGATTTTGGTATGATACTGCAGACAATTGCTGGCTTGAAACAAAATAAACAAAAATGTTGGTGGCTCAAAATAGGACTTTAATTCCATGCTGCAGTGTTTTAAGCCCGAGTGACTTGACCTTGTGAAGACCTAAGGGTCTGCATCTTGCAGTAACTGTAAATGATGTGGAGAAGTGCTCAGCACTTCTGGAATACAGCTACTGTTAGCCCATTCCCTGGATGTGCAAGCCAAAATAGAGGCATCTGTATTTGGAAATGCAAAACTAGTGAGTCTCTTCAAGTGCCAAACAACCCCTCGTGGGAGGGAAAAGAGTCTCTTCAAGCATATTTCAGGAAATGCAAAAGATAAACATTTATCTTGTAAAATTATGCCTCTTGTATCTCAAGGGCAACCTAAATACTGAAAACCTTCCCTGACTCCTGTGCAAGTCCACATTCACTACTGGTACCAAGACTGGGAAGGGCATCACTTGCCAATGAGGCAATGAACTTCTCAATTCTTGGATATAACCAACAATGTGTCCAACTGCAGATATCCACATACATTTCCTACTGCCATACAGAACCCTTCAAATTTAGGTCAAGATGCCCTCAATGCATATTTATTACTACATTCGTTTTGTTTCTTTCCCACTATTTCCCATGAGACTCTGACCTGCTTTAATCAAGTAATAACAAGGATCTTGGTGTGGAGAAAAATCACAGGTATATGGATATATGGGTGTACAGTACACCAGGGTTGAATGGAACTTGGAACATAATGAGTTTCATCAGAAAACTCTATCCTCCTTCTCATTTAAAGGCCAGGTCATCGATTTTTAGTTTTAACCAGAGCCCACTGGAACAGCCTGGGAGGAAAGTTGAGACTTGCTGAATCATTGTCTCTTCCTGATCTCCTCACTGCACTGGAGAAGGACAGAGGCATCTGCAGCAGTTCAGTTTCTCTAACAGCATCTTTTCAGGGTTTCCCCAGTCACAACACTTTGTGATTGCAGTGCTGTCTTTTCCCCAGCTCCTCACATGAGACTCAAGTCCCTGGCGCAGTAGACACAGCCATGCAGCCCAGCAGGCAAGGGAGGAAGAGCTGTTTGCAAATCAGCATGATTTGCTTTCATGGTCTCCTCCACAGGGAGAAATGAAGTGCAGAGGGAAAGGCTTATATTGAAAAGATCAAAGTGGATAGAGAGGAACGAGTTAACAGGAACGCTTTTTGAAAGAAATAATCCTCCTGACATCTCAAGGGATGGGTGAAGGGCATATTGCCTTGTCAGTTAAACACAGCCGTTAGTTTCAAGCCCATACTAATTAGCCAGCTTAGAAAAGCACACTGCTCAGCATTTCTAAATGCAGACTGCAGCCTCTGCCACTCCTCAGCACAGATATATTTGTCCACATCCTCTCAATGTAACATGCTGGTACAGAGGCGGCTTGGTTAGTAGTTAAAAGAGAACCCAGGATTAAGCGAGGCTTCATCTGGTATTTTTCTCACTTGCTGCATCCAGGTCAGTCCAGGACAAGCCACTGACCAAATAAGGAGTGGGAAGCCTGCTGTGTACTGGGATCCCACTTGCACAGCGGAGCAAATTGCAGCACTGCCAAGACACAAGGCACTTCCCTGTGACTGCTCTGGCTTGCACCTGCATGAGCAGGAGTTGTGGTCCCTAATCTCTGCTGAGCTTAACTACAGCAGAGGGCAAGAGGGAAAATCTCACTTTGGCCATGCACTGGAAAAGGCATGTGTGAAGAGATAGTAGTATTACACCAAGGGCCTGGGGAGCTAACTTGGCATGCAGAATGGATTGATAGGGAATCTGCTTTACTTAGAATGGCTTTTACAAAGTTTGACTTTTCCTCCAGTCCTTTGCTTTCAACAGCGTAATTCAGAGCTGCTAAACCATCACTAAATTGAAGGGTCCTTGTAAGCTTCAAGTGACTTGTATTGGTTGGGTATGGCATCAATGGGTGTCCATGGTGATTTGTAGATATATAATTTTAACTTGGTAGAAACACTCAGTTAACAAGTTTACCTACACCCCTTTTTTGTTTTTTTTTTTTTTTCCCCCAGTAAACACATAAATAAAATTACCTGGACAAAACTCCATGAAGTTGTGGTGCAGGCTGCAGCTGTGCACCAGCATGAGAAGAGCAACAGGAATCCCTTCTCCCCTGACTGTACCCCCTCCATGGGCTGGGTGAGCACAAGGCTTGTCTGACCTTCATTTTTCTTCCCCTTCTTGCCCTGACATGTGCATTTGGACCAAAACTTCCTCACGACAGAAAATGTGTCTTATTATCTGCTTGTATGTATGTTCAGCTCTGAGTCAAAATAGATCTGTGTCACTACAACAACTGTAAATGTCTGCTGTACTTGGGTTCCAGGTTCTTCTTAAGTAGCAGTGCTGAACACATCCTGAGAAGGAGACCAAAGCATGTTCTTTCTTTATATTATTAGTTAATCTCTGCAGGATCCCTTCTTCTCTCTGCCTTTATCTCACTGTCTTTTCTACATATCCAACCAGTGTATCATGGAAAATCCACCTGAGCTGACTCCAGAATATCTCAGCTGGAGCACATCTACTCTCTTGCTGCAGAGCCCTCTATGTCAGGATGGCTCAGCAGAAACACCTAGAGTTTTATCCAACTCAACCTGCATCCAAAAACTGTAATGATATTTCTCACATCCCTTTTGTTGCCCCATAGAGAATCACTGTTTGGGCTTGGGGGTTTTTTTGTTTGGTTGGTTTTTTGTTTGTTTTGTTTTGTTTTGTTTTGTTTTGTGGTTTTTTGGTTTTGTTTTTTTTTACTTCTGCTCAGTCTTCCTTTTCTCTAGCTGGTCTGAGAAGA
>VWZN01009201.1:906026-922735 GCA_013396955.1 Regulus satrapa | reverse complement strand
GTTTTGGGGGGTTGGGGTTTTTTTTTGTTTTTTTTTTTTTTTTTTTTTTTGGTCTGTTTGTTTGTTTTATCTGTGGTTTGCTTTGTTTTGTTTTCAACCCAAACAAAGGGATTGGTTCATTGACTCCAATGGCATGAGATGTGACTTCAAGCAAATTGAAGTGGTATTAGAGAAGGGGGCAGGGGATGCTTGCAATGAACTTCTTGGAGTCATCTTCTGGGGATTTCCAGTATGCTCTGGTCAATCTGTCATCCGCTTAATTTTTATTAGGACGGTTGGCCTGACATTCTTCTTATATTCTCCTGACAAGGGTCCCCCTCTCTGTCTGAGAAACCCAGAGGTTGTTGCCATACATTCAGTACTTTTCTGTTGGAGAAGTAGGGTGGGGACAGGTTCTTCACTGACTTTGGACACTCTTTAAGTCCCATGAGTTGTGTCCTACTGCTAACAGACTGTAGAAAGTGGGATGAGAATCAAGCTCTGTATCCTGAAGGCTCTTTACCAACTTCACACATCTCCATGGAATATCTGCCTGGAAACCATCGCTGTCCCTGGGACAAGAGTACATCTGCCCACTAGTTGATCATGGCCCAGACCATTCTCCAGTCCAGAGCTAATGACTCTCTGCATGTCTGGCAGACACCAGGGTGCCAACTTCAGTCTCCAGCCTCCAGCATAGTGAATTTAGGTTTTTCTTGATCCTGCTCTTCATTTTGTCACCTAGAAGTAGCAGCAGTGCCCAAAGCTGCTCACACAGTGCAGCCAGGCTACACAGAGCTGTCATTCCCTTCTCTTGGGTGCTGTGCTTGGTCATGGGTGCAGCTCCTGGGATGGCCAGTGAGACTCTTTGCCAGTCTGGGGTCCCCTGCTGTGCCTCCTGACACCAGCTGGTTCTTGTGGGGATGGGGCATGCTGCTTTCCCTTACTTTATTTTTCCAGCCTGATTAGGCATCGCAATTCCAAATGTCTGTAAAGGGAAAATCTCTAGTGGATGTAAACCAGAACCATCCACTTACTCTCTCATGGATGGAATCCATAACTTTACACCAGAAATATACAATCTTATTTTGTGTATAAAAAATTTCCTGTCAAGGTTTTATATCTACTCCATTGCTCTGCTCTGCATGGAAACCCTTGACATAATATTTTCAGAGGTAAATAAGCCTTTCCCTGAATGCTTTTGTTGTTATTGCTGTTGTTGTTGTTGGTTTGGTTTGGTTTGGTTTGGTTTGGGTTTTTTTTGTTGTTGTTTTTAGTATTCATAGATGTCATCCTGCCATGCTCCCATGTGTGGATTCCAGACAGACTGAATTTTGTTTTCCATTTTCAAAAGTTCCATAGGAGAAAGATGTCACTGTAGGAGGGCCAGAGTGGCAGGCAGTCTGAGGCCACACACAAGCATGCCTGCTCTGGATGGGCAGCAGACAATGGACACCTCAGCTGTTTCCTTGGCCATGTGAATTTTTAGTGTAGGCTCCTGCCCTGCCCTGCAGAAGGATGGGAAAGGAAGATTTCAGAGGGCTCCAAGGGCACAAGAGCAGGACCAGGGCCCCAGCCACAAGGATGGAAACCTTCACCATGAAAGCCATCTGAGTGTAGCTATACTCCTAAAAGCCACTCAATAAGAAGAGGTGCTAAGAGGCTCCACTGGTGAGAATTCATTACAGTGTGCCAAACTTTTTTTATAGATGGGGACATTAGTGACAGGTAGATGTTAAATGACCTATCAGAGTCACAGGCAAATGCAGTCTTGGGGTTTCAGAAAAAAAGTTGGGGTCCTACTTTAGCAGTATGAATCATCTGGACACAAATATATGTGTATATTCAAAAACTGGAATGAGGTGAACCCTGAGAATGAAAAAAAAAAAAAAAAGCCTTAATAAATACCATCTTGAGTTTTCTGGAGCAAAGTGCTGCTGCTATTGCTTCTGTGTTGCTGGAGAGATTAGCAGGGTATTTATTGCCTTTTACATCCACTCTCTGGCTTCAGTGTCTGGGTTTGTAATGTCAAACCTGGGTAATTCCACTGCTCCATGTCAGCCAGGCCGAAAGGAACGCAGCACAGTAACAAGCACAGCAGTTAAAGTGCCTACATGCACTTAAGTGATTGTCTGGGAAATGGTAAGCTCTGCTCCCGCCAACTAGTGGAATTAGACCAAGCCTCTATTTAAGATGTAGAGGTTTGTAAGTAGTCCAGGTTTTTGGGTTTGGGGGTTGCGTTTTTCTCCCTTCCCTAGTATTTATGGCTTCCTAGGAGCTAGACAGCCACAAACTCACCTAAATGTTTTTCATCATCTTCCTGTGAATAGAGAGTATTTGGCAAACAACAGCAGCAAATCCAGAGAGCTGGCTTACAGCTACTGTAAGGCTAAGCTCCTGTTTACATCCCAGCTCGGTGGGACAGACCTTTCCCATTCCGAGCCAAACCAAGACTTGTGTGCCAGACCTGTGAGCAGCATGAGGTAGGAAGCAGCACCAACAGCAAGAGGCTTGGCTGTGCTGAGCTGCCAGTGTGGGACATGGCTGGGCCGTACGATTGCAGCTGCAAGGAATCTCAGGGGAAAACGGGATGTTTCCCAATCTTGTCTGCAAAACCTCAGGAGAGGATGTATCCCCTACCTCCCCCATGGTGCTGTTTAACAAGCAGAGGAGCTGGGACTTGTTTAGCTTCTTGTTCTGCCAGCGGCGTTGTCCCAGGGGTGCGACGGTTTCCAGCAGCCAAGAAGTGGCACTTCTCATGCCCTGGGCAAATGGACAGCCAAATTTGGCATGAGAAGATGGGATTCTCCACCTGTGCTTGGCATGGGTGAGACTGCACCTTAAATTCTGTGTTCACTTCTGGGCCCCTCACTATGAGGAAGTCACTGAGATGCTGGAGTGTGTCTAAAAGACAACAAAACTGGGAAAGGGTCCAGAGCATAAATCATATGAGGAGTGGCTGAGGGAGCTAGGGGTGTTTAGCCTGGAGGAAAGGAGACTCGGGGTGAGACCTTGTCACTGTCTACTGCTGCCTGAAAGGAAGGTGGAGCCAACTGGGGGTCCATCTCCTCTCAGGTAACAAGTGACACGATGAGAGAAAAAGTTGCATCAAGGGGAAGCTTAGATTGGATAGTAGGAAAAAGTTCTTCGCTGAAAGGATGGTCAAGCTGCTCAGGGGAGTGTTAGAATCACCTTCCCTGCAAGTGTTCAAAGGGTGTGTGGATGTGGCACTTGGGGATAGGGCCTAGTGGTGAATGGTGGAGTTAATGGTTGAACTCAATGATATTGGAGGTGTTTTCCAGCCCTAATGATTCTATGATTCTATGACTCTTTGTGTTTTATGGGTCCCCTGGCTTGGGGACATGGTGCTTAGAGAGAACCTACTCTTTCCTCCTGCTGCCATAGTCCCAAAGAGGGATGGTGCTTACCCATCAGAGGTAAAGGGGCTCCTGTTTCTGCCCATGGCTTTCTGGTATATTCTAAGTAGAGGCATCAGCCAGCTCTAAGGTTCTATTTCAGTGCATGGTGTTACCAAAGGAAGGAATTGATTCTGCAGATGAAATGCGATGCTATATTTCATTGGAAAGCACGACAGACATTCAAAGAAGTAAACAGACCCACTGCTCCCACCTGCAAAAGTAATTTGCCAATATATTTGCACGTTTTTCTGAAGATTACGTGGCCTGTATTGCATTCATCAGTGCATGTTTCTGAAGTCCTTAAGAGCACAGCTACCTCATTTCCTGGTAATTAGGTAGTCGGAAGCACCAACTAAGCCTAAACAAACATCTTTTACTCCAACAAAGCAAGTTATTGTGTAGTCTTTCGGGATACAGTTTTATGTAGTATGCAATGACTCTAATGTCTATTAATTATTTCTAAATAGTTTAAGCATTATCTGCCTTTGGGTAAATTCTTTCTCTATAGTGTAATCTAACCTGTGGGAGGGGAAAGAAAAAAACAACTACAATGATTTTCCATGTCACCTTCCCAAACATAACAGATTCTTGTTTTAATTGTTATCACCCTCACCATCACACACCAAGCTCCAGGACCTGGAAAAGGTTAGCGGGATGGTTTCCTAGACTCCATCCCACATGTCACTGACTCACTAGGTCTAAAGAGCATGTGTGGGGGGGGGGCCCTTTTGACTCTCAGCTCTCCTCCTATCTACTGCAAGAACGGAGCATGCCTGTTTGCTCTTTGCCTTTACAACAATTTAGCCATTGTAAGTATCTCAAGGCTTTTTTAATGAAGTAAAGAGTTTAGTGAGATTTTATTTTGTGAAGCTACCAAAAATGTCTCATAAACAGATATCCATGAAACCCAAACATATCTACTTATGTAGAACACTCAGTTTTGTTTTACAGAAGAAAATTGTTATTCTCTGTGAGTCTATATGGTTTACTACTCTGTAGTGTCAAGCCCAGAGCAGAATTTTTCGATCAAGTGTCCATCCATTAACTGAATTCTGACTCATCCCTGTGAAACAGAGTGACAGAAAAATAATTCTAAATAAAATAGTTTGGGAATATGATTTTTCTTTATTACTGTACCTTTTTTAGCAACCACAGACTTATAGGAGCTGTCATCCCTTTGACATGACAGAATGATGGGAGAATGAAAGAGTAAAGAAAACATGAAATCTACAAATTAGCTTCAGAAAGAGAATATAAAGTCTTCTCATGGTTATATAGGTGAGAAGAAACCAAATTTTATTTCTGGGTACCCAGCATGTTTGTGTTCCTCAGATATAACTCAGGCAGACTAGAATCAGTGTAGCAAATGTTACCTATCTGATTGCAGAGGAGAAAGTCCCTGCTTACTCCTGTCAGTGTTTATCAGCACTTTTTTGCACAGTGCTTCTGAGGCCAACATTTCAAAAACCAGAATAGAGTCTTTCAACCCCCTTAAGCCAAAAGGGCTTCCACCTTTTCATGAGAGTTTTCTCTTGAAACATTGCAGCCACAAGGGTTCCCTTATGTGACCATAAAGCCCCATGCATGTCTGCCAGCACTCAATAAATTCAAATTAATAATAGGTCCTCAAAGAGTTACATACTGCTTCCAAGATACCTTAATATGTGGGCAGGAGAACGGTCTCCCCACAAATAATGAAGCATGCTCTTGCCTAATGGGATGTTTATAAATAGATGCTGTTTTTTCCTATGAAAGACTGGATTTACAGCTTGATGTGTGCAACCAGCAGGTAAGTTTGTCCAGAAAAAAATGCCCCTGTGAATTTTTTACAGTGCATAGCAGGATTTGCCATCACAAAGAAAATATACTAACAGGCTTCATTCATATTTTTCCTCCTCTATCCAAGTACCACTTGAGCAAGGAGGACTTTGAAGACCTGAGCCAACCGTGACTCATCCGCTGGGTCCTGAGAGGGGGGATTCATCCCCAACAGCAATCCACGTACATTGTGTGGGCACACACTCACTCCTGACTGGAAAGGGCAACCACATGGGGAGCTTTGTGGTTGCTCAGGGAATGACACACTGATTCACTGCCTCACCCGACTTGCCTCGCTCAGCCAATTCCCTTGCTAGTCCTTCCCTCTTTCCACCTCTCCTGAGGCTGCTTCACACCCTTTTCTCACAGGGCTTTCTGCTGCCAGTCCTGGCAGGACTGACTGAAGGGTTACAGCAGTGCTGGAACCTTCCCAGGTTCATGAGTTTGGGCTAAGATGGGTCAAGATATTTTGACTCTGCACAGGGTAGAAACAAGTCCCACTTCTACTTCTCTGTCTTCAGACCTCCATGCAGGATGATGGTACCTAAGATGTGATATGAAGGAGTGTGTCCCTGGCATCTTTACAGTCCCTAAGGAGGTTGTGTGAATTGTTTTATATAGCTGAGCTTGAGTGGAACCATTCAGTGATGTATGCCCAAATGCAAAAGGACAAATTAACAGTCCAGCCTAGGGCATGTATCCATCTCCATTATCCAGCCAGTCCTGAGATTTTTTTTTTCCCCTCAGTAGAGCTTCCCCTTCACAGTGTGGTTACTGTGGCAGGACAACGCAATCAGCTGTACTCCCATGTCCCATTGTGAGGCTCAGGAGATGGCAGCATGGTTTGGTGCAGTCTGTGCCAGCTGTCCCCGCACCACAGGGACAGCTATGGCATGTGGCAATCTGACTGCAGTCTGACTCGCTGTCCAGCCACACACTGACAGCACGTGAGGGGCATCACACATCATTAGACGCACATGAGCAGCACAGCTTTTCTTCCAGAGAGGACACTCCACTGGAGCAGTGCCAGGATCCTTCCCTTGGGTTGTAGAAATGGAGAGACCAGAGTAGACTTTATAGCAGGATGAAGCTGAGCAACTGGGCACCTACCTAAAGAGTAAAATGCTGCATAATGACCACCTGACAGGGAGCCAAAGCACATGTAGACCCTGCTAAAGCATACTTGCAGGGTCAGTGTCCTCACATGTTTCTCCACTCATGTTTCTAGTTGTGTCCCCTAGCCAAATCCCTGCTCATCACTAGGATGTGACTCAGCAGAAGTGTTTCCATTAAAAGAAATGGAATTAGAAGTGAGTTAGGACATGTTCAAAAAGGTTCCCTGGTTTTGGTGATTGGTGGAGACCCAAGTGTGAGATGTCTCTTATGTGTCTAGCCCTCAGGCTGGACACCTGACAGGAGGTTTCAGAGGAAAATGGGAATGGAATGTATTTCTTTTTTTCATGTTATCAAATTCCTATTGTCACAGAACTCATTAAACATCCATTGGAAAAGGACAATGACACAGAGGAAATTGGAGAGACCTGATGAGATCATTGTGTGGGGCCAGGTTAAGACTATCTATATCCATATCATTGTAATGGAAGTCCATGGAGATAAATCTCATATAGTCCTGACTCATATGCCTGGCTTTGGTACTGCTGCCACTTAGCTACTACAATATGGTGTTTGGGCTAGACTGCAGAACACATTAGAGGAGATGGCAATATCATTTGCTTTTGACACTCAACTTTGGTCAGGAGGGATATCAGGGCCTGGAAGAGCACTTGAACCTACTTAAGAATTTGCATGAGGCTGAGGAAACAGAAAAACCATGAGAACAGCTTATGCTTGCAGTGGCTCATGGTCTGGGAGTTAGAAACAGGTTGTGAGACAGCACTCACTTTATCTTCCAACTCTGTCCACAGGGAATCATTCTGCCACAGTGCTGTAGCTTTTACTGCAACTCTGGTACCTTCTCACCTCCTATGCTAACCTTAAACCTGGGTTTCCCAGGTCAAACCAGATATTTCTCCAGTCTACATGAAAGCCTGTTCAAATGACATCTCTTTGTCCTATAGGAATGGGATGCAACTCATAACTATGCAGAGAATACTTAGAAAACTTTTCCAAATGAGGAAATCCTCTGTCAGATCTGCATTTTCTAGATCCCTTGGAGCAATAAGTAGAAGAAACAACCACATCTGAAGGGGTTTTTTACCTTTTTATCAGCTCTGTACCTTCTCCTGAACTTCAACTCTTGTTAACCTCAGCAGTTCTCTGTGTGTGCTATGCTGAATGAAGCAACTTCATGAAAAATCAAACAGGGCCATGACCCCAACTACAGCATTCCCCAGGGCTACAAAACCACATCACTGATTGCTAGCCTTCCCTTTCTGCCACTGTCCTGCCCCAAGGCTAACTGAGATTCGTGCCCTGTGGTTCATCACTCTGGGATACTTACCTGCTTCTGGAAAACAGGTCATGAACAGCCAAGTAACCCCTGACTCTGCTCTTTAGCTGTGACTGCAGCGCGACACGTTTCTCAAACTTGATCTTAAAATCAGCTGTAAGAGGGTATCTCCAGTCTAGATAATGTACTGCAGATCCCCATAACCTTTTCCTTCAGAAATCTTTCCCGAACAGCTAACTTTTGCTATAATTAAGTACATTGCTTCTCCAACCTTCAGTGGCCACAGAGAGCAATTTATTCCCCCATTTTGGCAGAAGTAATTTACCTGGTGACAGTCAAGGGACAGTTCCCATGTGTCCTGGTTTACCCCATCTTCCAGTCTGTAAAGGGAAATGACTTGACCTTCCAAATTTCAGAGAGGCAAATTTGTTATGATATCTGTGGAATCTAGCACCTTCTTGAAAGCAGAAGCTGGTGAAACAGGAGCAAGAGGAGATCCTCCCTTGGCAGTGCCAGCGGCAAACTGCAGGACTGAGCAAACCATGCCCAGGGTGGGTCTGAGCTGTTTTAAGAATAAGGATGTTTGTCAAACCACAACTGGAGGAATGCTCTGCCTATAGGGAGTGTCAAAGAAGAAGACACAAAGTCCAGGCATGAATCAAAAATGGACTGAAAGGCAAAGGGAAATTAAACTACCCAGGTGGGAGTGGTATGAGGCTTTGCTGCCAACAGCCTTGGTAAAGAGGGAAAGCAGGGCATGTCAAGACATGGAGGCAGCACCCCTGTCACCTGCTACTGTAAGTCTACAGCAGAACTATTTACATCTGAGCTAACCATTTGGATTCCTGTTGAGTCAATGCAAAGGAACACACAGCACATTTGAAATGTCTGCCCACAGATGAGATGTTCACCTTTAGATGTGTTTATTATTCCTGCAGATGCTGAGACACCCAGGATGTCTAAATATAGATGTAGATATGCTCAGATAAATCAGAGCCAGAGAGATTCTTTTGGGTGAGAAAAATCTGATGCTACTCTTAAAATGATCCTGTTGTTCCTTCCTTGTTCTTTATGGAAAAGGAGGATGTTTATCCTGTACCTTTCTACGTTACAAGCTCTCTAGTGTTCCTGTCATGTGGGACCTGCTTTCTGATGGATGTCTGAAAACATCCATCACAACACTGAAATTTCTGGCCTGTGTTCCATGAGCACAGATCCACATTCATGCAGAGAGGAGAAAGAGGAGCACGTGAGCATGCTGTACCCTTGTGCACCATTCATCCCAGGATGGCAGGGCTCTGCTTCGAGCATCCATACTCATTTTCTCCCAGAAAAACCTTAAGCTGAGTTGTGACCATCTCTACAAGCTGCAGGTGATGAAGGTCTGTGACAGCCAGTAGCATTCAGTGATGGTGATACGAGTGAACTTGATATCTCTTGTGTACCGTGATAACCCAGACTGTCACCATGCTATCAAACTGCTTGTAGGGAGTCACAACAAACTAGAGAGCTGTAAAAGAGGGGTCTTATAGGGAAGATCTGGAAGGGAGTGGAGAAATCAGCAGCACAAGGAGGGACAGGAAAGGAAGAGAAGACTACAGTAAAAAGAAGAGCTGGAGGGACTGGCCACCACCTCCAGCTCATGATCTGCCAATAGAGATGCTTCACAGATGACTTTTGAGACACCATAGGCCACCTATCCTATTTCCATCATGCAGAAGAAGGGTTGCCAGCAAGCAGCACATTTTTCAGTGCTTTGTCCAGACCCATGGTTATGGTTTATCCTCTGGGACTCACACCATCTTCCCCACGAGGCTCAGCTGGCAGTCTGGCAGCTTCTGGGCAATTAAGCTATAATTTTCCTTCACTCCATTTTATGCTGTTACTTCCAGTTGGTCCTCTTGCCCTGTCCTCAGAAACTCTCTCTTGACCTGGTGTTTTCTCTCCACTGACGCCCCAGTTATCATTACCTCAATCTCTGCAAGCATCAGACACAGTTTAAAAACACTCAGTTTAAAAACTAGTCCTCAGAACCTCGGAGGTGTTTACTCCTTTCTGTTAAAAAGCAGACTTGTGGAGAGTGTGACATATCACTTACACAGTTCAGAGGCAGGGCATTTCCAACATTATAAAAGAGTGGACCGCAGCCACAGAAAGTTGAAACATCACTTAAAAACTCTGCTATTTGAGAGGGTGGATTGCTCATTGCTGCTAAAAAGTACAAAAACACAACATTACTCAAAAAGCCAAAAATAAAATCCCTTGGAAATTTGTATATGTTTCAAAATGCTGATGGTTTTTAAAACCCTTTTTAGATACAAAGATCTCTGTGCCAAACTAAGATCCAGGAGTTTAAAAACAAACAGATAACGAAATGAAGACTGTGATGATTAAAAAAAAAATTTTAAAAAAAGAGCGAGAGAGAAATCTTGTTGCAATAATGTACTTTTCCAGGAAAATTAACCATAACAACAGTGCTGGTAAATCACTGGGTAGCAGCTCCTGCTTACAAACATGATTTTGAAATCTTACAGTGTTGTTATTCCCACAGTAGTATTGGCAGTAGCTGTGTAAAGGTTTTCTAGCACAGAAAGAAATTTCTCCTAAAACCCCTGACTGGGACCTTTTTGAATGCTTCCTAGAGAATTACATTAAATGGATGTGAGTTATCTGCCTAAATTACTTGCAGATCTTTAAAAGTCTGGTTCCAGCTCCATCATGTGCAACTATTTGTAAAGCTGTGAAGGTGTTCCAGGGAAATACGAAGCATAAATATCCTTGTGAGGAAGGCAGAAGCCCATAACTCAGATCTCTATGAGTGAAGAAGGAAATGCTCTGTCCTTTCAGTATCAAAATGTGAGGATCAAGTAGAAGTAGTTTAGGTCATATTCAGCTCTTCCCCCCAAAATCTTCCTAAATCCCAGTTTTGTTACACTTTATGGTCTTCCACCTCAGAGTAATCTGAGTGATCTCTTTTAACCCTGTCCGGGAACTGCCACCACACTATGATGCCACCCAGGAGGACGCTACAGTTGTGAGCAGAGACCATGACACTTGTTTGGTAGACAGGAATGCAGATTTGTCATAAATTATGCCATCTGAACATAGCATCTGACTGCAGTGCAAATCTAGGCTGGACTAATGTCAGCTACAGGGTGTTACCATCACAGTGTAGTAGCTTTCATGGAGGGACTTGTGGTGCTCTGAGATCCCCCAGCTCAGTTTCGCCTACACATGCTGCCACAGCTGGTGATAGGCAGCATTCCTGCAGGCAATTACAGTGGAAAAGATGGGATAAATGTGAAGGATTAACTGTTCTCACTCAGACTTTGACGTGTTCCCTCTGGATCACAGCTTTTGGCACATCTGTGTTTCTGTGAGCAGTGGTGAAAGTACTCTGTTAATGTGATATCCATCATAGGCTGTGCCCGTGATCACACACACATAAACACAGACACACTCACTGGTTCAGGGTGAATTTTTTCTGTAAAGAGGAGAACTCTTCCAGTGTGGTCTCCATGACCACACTCCCACTGCAGCAGAATTCCTTGCCATTAGGCACTGGGCAAAGCATGATGTTACTGCTCCAGTGTTTCCCAGACCCCAGTCTGTTTGCTCACAAAGTCTCAAACCTCAGCTAATCTTTTTAAATGTTCCTGGAGTGGAGATTCTTCCCTATATAAAGATTTTTTTATTTTTTTTTCTCCAGTGTTTGCTATATCTCTGACACTAAAAGTACAAATGGTTTGTATCAGTGTAAGAATATAGGTGGCAGAAACCTTGAAGTTCTCAGCACTGAATTACTAAATTTGTTGTTTTCAGCTTTTAAACTTTAATCCTTGCAAAAGCAAAAATATGCTTCTCTGAGCTGGACACACACGTTAGTTCCTGGTCATTCAGATCCTTATTATTGGCTTAGGGACTTGGTTCAATTCCATTGTTCTGAATCTGCTGGAGTGATTTTAAACTGGCATGATTCCTATTAATGGAGTAAAGGAAAGAGAGTGCTCTTTCCCTCTCAGATCAGTAAGAAATCTTAAGATGGAAGTGGATGAGTCTAGAAAACATCTTCGTATCTTCTTAAGAGAAGCAGGCTGTGGAGGTGGTTTGGATGCTGAGCTGGCCAGAGTGAGATAGAAAGAGAAGGAAATTCTTCCAATAGTACTTGATGTTCTTGGAAAATGAGAGTCTTGGGAAACTGTGGAGCTGAGGATTCTACTAGAGAAAACAATTCTTCTTTCCTCCAGAGGAAGAAGTTCAGCTACCTTCTTTGGAACAGCATGCTTGCCCTGAAATTTGGAAGATTAGATTTCATCAACCAGAATCCAACTCTGGGGTCCACAGCACAGAAAAGACATTTACCTGTTTGGAGCAAGTCCAAAGAGGAAGGTCACCACAGGTATTTGAGGTATGGATCATGTCTCCATGACTGAGAGAAATGGATTTGTTCAGCCTGGAAAAGAGAAGGCTTAAGGGTGACCTAATTTGAACCATGTAGTTCTTGAAGGCACCAGACAAGAAAGGTAGAGAGGGATTTTTTTTTTTTTTTACAAGGGCCTGTAGTAATAGAACAGAGGGGAATGGATTCAAACTGAAAGAGGCCAGGTTTATATTAGATACTAACTATGAGAGTGGGGAGACACCAGCACAGGTTGCCCAGAGAAGTTGTGGATGCCCCATTTCTGGCAGTGCTCAAGGCCAGGCTGGATGGGGCTTTGGATGGAACAATGTGGTCTAATGGAAGGTGTCCCTGCCCATGGCAGGGGGCTGGAACTTAATGATCTTTAAGGCCCCTTCCAACCCAAACCATTTTATAATTTTATGACTCTATGAAATATTGAGTGGGCAGGCCATAGAAATCAGGTCCCTGGCAAATATACCTGGGATTTCAAGGGGACTGGACAAGAACCTGGAGATATAAAAGCCCCATCAGAGACACAACCTGTACAAAACCTCTGTTCTGTACATGGCCAAACACGGAAGAGTCACAGCGAAAGACATACAGGGGCACAGGGGCCACATGCAATGTCAAACAGGAGCAGAGAGAAGGTGAATGAATTTCCAGCTATGTCACATAAAGTATGTGAAATGCCTGCTAGCAGCAAGGAGTGAGGATGAGGGATGGCCATCTTACTGCACTGAGTGCAAAGGGACCTACCAGATTAATTTAGATTGTAGATTGAGGGCTTGACAGCTAAAGATGAATAAATTGAATCCTGCCTGTGAATGCCTACATGTATAAGAGAAAAGAGCAAATGGATTATTTAACATTGCTAATAACAGTGTAATAAGATGCAGTGCTTGAAAGTGGCAGCTGGACAAATTCAGACTAGAAGTAAGGAATGTTTCATAACAATAGAGATAATTAACCATTGGTAATATTTATCCAGTCATGTGGTTTATTCTTCCATCACTGGCAATTTCCAAATCAAAACTGGATTGGTTTTCAGACAGAAATGTTCTTTGTTTCAAGCAAGAGTGGGTGCAGGAAGTTCTGCTTGTGCCTGATACAGCTTGGGCTACAAGTTACTGTAAAGGTAGATAAAACAGCCCCGGAGGCTCAAGTAGAAGAATCTCTTTTGCTGCAGAGATACTCTTTTCCAGCATACTTTATTGTCATTGCATCTTTGCCACGTCAGGAATAATGCCTTTTGTAAATCCTAGCATAGAAATCCAGACAAAACTCACGACAGTTTTCTCTGTGGCCTGTTTCAGAAGATTGCTGAAATCTGATATTGGCTTGAGCTTCAGTCTCTAATGGCAGCCTAAATTTCCCAAACACTAGGTTAGGTTCACTTTAGGTGTATAAAGACCATCTCCTTATGAACATGCCCTGAAACCATTTTCTGGCATAACAGAAGAAGATAATGGTGTTTGATGTCCCAGACTCAGCATCTTCTTTGCATTCCCATCTTACAGGAAGAATCTAGGGGGACGTGAAGATGTACTCAGAACATTTTTGTTTCTTATTTAAGTACTTTTTCACATCTCATTAAGAATATCAAAGGATTCTTAAGAACAAAGTCAGCATAATAGCTTCCCCCTAACAGCTGCTGTTATTTAACCCCGTCACTTGCAGGTATTATGTACTGAAAGGCATTCCAAAGAAAAACGTGTCAGAGTGACACTTGTTTTAGCTGGTGTTTATAAGGGGAGAGGAGAATCAAAAACCTTCAGAGCATAACAGCAAAACAAACCACAGATAAATGCTTTAATCCTCCTTCTAGTTACTTATTGAAAGGTAGTTCCTCACAGATGGCAGCTAATCATGTGGTTAAATCAGTAACTGCTGTTACTAATAGGCATTAGTTCATTATGAGACATTTTCTGTTAGCAAACATTCCACTCACTGTACAATCTGCATCTCAACTCAAGATTCAGATTGACACCAGAGTTTACAACACAAAATAAAGTTTATTAGTAGGGTTATTATAGCTGTGATAATCCAAAACCACAGACAAACAATATTTATAGATAGTGATCACATATTTTTGTAAGACCATTTCCATTTGGAAAGACATTTTTGGCTAAAAAGTATTTCTTTTGGTCTGAAATAGAATGAGGTTTAGTTATTTTAGGGTACTTAGCTTGTGTACTCTAACAGCTAAATTTGGGTCACGGTTTATTGAACACATATCTACACACAAGAAAAACAAGGCATTTATGCCTCTTTTCCTACTGCCACAGCTTTTGTAGCAACAGCCAACAAACCTTCATACTGCAGAACGGGGACCAAATTCTGTCAGTGCTTCTATGGCAAAACGTTCCTTAAGTGACAGTAAAAACTCAGAGTCTATTTTGCTGGAAGTTACCAACTACCCTTCACTTTACTGACTAGGGAGCTGTTATAACAAAAGGAGTCTGAAAAAATCCCCAGATTTTAAACTAATCTAAACAGCTATATCAATAATCAAAGTTAATTATTGAAGCCAAGTTTCACCAGAGAGCTTAAAGAATAACAGCTGTCCCAGGAAGAAAGTCTTTGCCATGCTTGAATGGACACAGTCTATAAGCAGAAGGACATCCAGGAGCAGTTTTGTGCTATGCTTCACCCTGTCTCCAAGATCTTTGGACTTCTTCTTGATGTTCCTTGTTTATACGGCCCCACATGATAGTACAGTCATCTGAGCATTCCCCATATCACAGCTAAGATATAGTTCCTGAAAACAACCAAATGTGTGTGCCTCTTTATGCTGCAAGACTCATTGACCTGGATCTGCAGAATGAGAGGACACATCCAATCTGTCCTGCCAGAAACTGTGCTGTATCCTGTCAGTGCACACAGGCTGCCGACAGTAGTCGTTTGTAGCAAATTTTACCAGCTTCCCCCTTTTCCTCATGTTTTTTTTTTTATTGCCATATCACTTACAATGCATTTAACTGAATCTTGGACCAACTGAAGGCTAGGGGAATTATTCCAGAAAAAATATTACTCTTCTCCTGCTGTGAGCAATTCCCAAGAACAAAGCAATTGGAAAGACTAAAACCTCAGGCACAAAGAGATTAGTCAGGGATTGGTGCCACAGTCGGGACAAGTGTTTAGTCATCCTGACACATCCTCATGCTGAGCTCTTGACCAATAAGTCCCAGCCTTACTTGTTGCCTTCACTGAGGACAGAAATAAATGAGAAACTAAAGTTCTGTAGTAGACATCTGAGTCAAGCACTTACCGCACAGTTGTCACACCCACTGCTGTTTGGTCTGCTCAAACTTAATAACTCTTCAATGCATTACGTGGGTTTCGTAAATGCCGTAACTTCAGTTGAGCTGGCAAAGCAGCACACAGCCATAAAGCAGTGGGCTGTACTCCTTCCAGCAGCCAGGGTGGTCTCTTCATCTGCCCCTTCTCACTATAGGTTTGTGAGTCTCTGCCCACAGAAATTGCCCTGATAAAATACGTGTTTGTCCCTGGCCAGGTCTATATGATAATTTTCTTTCCCACCAGAAAGATTGACTAGGAAGGGGTTTAATTTCTATTTGAACTGTTTTGGTCTCCCTCTTTCTGCTAAGCTTGAGAAAACTGGCCAGGGTTTTACAGGGCTTTAACACTATTTTCCAAACCACCCACCCCTTTTTTTTTTTTTTTTTTGTCTGAAAGCTTTCAAACGTGAACGCCACAAAGTTACATCCTCTTAGAAGACCAGTCTGATTTGGCTTTGTTTGGATTTCAGCAACATGCAGTTTCACTGCCCCACTTTCCCTGCACACCTGCACTTATGGATACTGTTGCAACCAATGCAGATGTGGCTTTCAGGAAAGCCATAAGGTCCTGAAGATGCTCCTGGTACATGACCATTATTCTGCAAAGGCAAGAAATTCAGAAACCTGTTTTAGTAATTTGATTGAAGAAAAGGCAGGAGGAAGTTGCTCTGGTGTCTCTAACAGGAATATCTTAAGGGGGAAAGAACTTTATTTTGGTGCTAGACTTCATAGTGTGTGTATATATGTATAAATGTATGTATGTGTGCAAATATGTAACTACCTATCTAGAATTATAATATATTGTATGCATCCCATAATATCATACCACCACAGACTGTTTTTTTTTTTGTTGTTTTTTTGTTTTTTGTTTTTTTTTTGGCTAACACTGAGTAGAGGACAAATGCTCTGCAGAAACTGCAACATAAAAAACCCAAACCAAACCAAACAAACAAAAAAACCCAACCAAACAATAACAACAACAAAAACAAACAAAAAAAAAACCTCCCCAAAAAACCCCAACCCCCCCCGAAAAAAAAACAAACACATAAGAAAAGTGAAGAGTAAAGAATCACAGTTACTGCTATTTAAATAAAGCGTAGAAATATTGCCCAATTGTTTCCAAATAATTTACAAAGTCTACCTGTCCTACAGGTCTCAGCAATTGCAACGTTTAAGAAAGGAATGAGCTTTCCTCAGAAAAGGAGGGAGTTTCTAGGCACACAGAAAGTCAAAGTGTCAGCTTCCTTTTTGTTATACTGCCAGTGGAGACAGGTAGTAGGGGATAGGAGCAGTGAGCAATGTCACTTGCCAAAACAAACCAAAAAACCAATCCCCCCCCCAAAAAAAAAAAAAAAAAAAAAAAAAAAAATAAAACATTTTTC
>VWZN01009201.1:831028-906017 GCA_013396955.1 Regulus satrapa | reverse complement strand
AAAAAAAGAAAAAATAAATTAACACTGATTTCTCTGTCTTTACCAAAAACCTGACTTCATGCCTTGGAGGCTGTATTTCTGTGGCTGCTGAGTCTGTGAGTTTGGCAGAGAAAGGAAAACAAAAGGCAAGTGGAGTGATCTGACTCTGGCATGCTGTCAGGGAAGCGTCATGTGCATGAGCTGAGATCTTTCATACAGACATCAGCATATGAGTAATTTTCATCTGGGCTCCTCCAGCCCGACAGAGTGGTTACAGCACAAGAGTAGCTGGTGAGAAGGCAGGACACAGAACTCTGGACTACCAGTCACTGGCATCCCCATCAACAACATCTCATGAAGGGCCACAAAGTTGACGAAGGGACTGGAGCATCTCTTACACATGGTGAGGCTGAAAGAGCCAGGACAACTCAGCCTGAAGGAGAGAAGGCTAAGGTGGGTCGTATCCACATGCATAAATACCTGGTAGTGGAGTAAATAAGACAGGACCAGCCTGCTCTCAGTGGTGCTCAGTGACAGGACAAGAAGCAATGGACACAAATCAAAATGGATACTCCTGTGGATAAGTTTTCTCACTATGAAGGTGGTTGAAAACTGACGCAGGTTGTACAGAGGGGCTGTGGTCTTCACAGCTTTGGAGACATTCAAAATCTGACTTGACAAACCCCTGAGAAACCTGCTGCAATTGATCCTGCTCTGAGCAGGGGTTCTTGTCAACTTGTCCTTCATGGAATCAGAGGGTCCTATTACCCTGTGCTCCCATGAAGTAGCTTTGATCTCCATACAGATTCCCCCTTTTCACGGGACACAACGGAACATGGTTGTGCCAGGGGTACCTGCCCCGGGGTCTGCCTGCTCCCCCACCTTCTCCAGGCCAGAAGCCCAGCCTGTTCTCCAGACTGCCTGTGCAATGCAGCAGCCACAACATGCTTCTGCCTATGTTATCTCACCCATAAGCTATGCAAACAGGGAAATGAACCAGCCAAACAGCCGGCAGAGATGGAGGTTTTCCCCATAGCAGTGTTGGCTAAGGGGAATGGAGAGGAAAACAGCCCCTCCCATCCCTCTTGCTGTGTTTTTAAACACAAGGGCAGCCAAAGGAGGCATTAGGAAGCACGGTAGCAGCGCCAGAGTTTCTCTTACAGCATTGCCACTGTTGCCTTTTATCAGCTCCTCTGAAGCACAAACAATTTTAAAAGGGCAGGAATAAGAAGGGTCAGTGCCCCCGATCAGCTAATTAATGTCCTGAATGCAGTGGAAACTCTACCAAAAAGCTGCGGGTACACGGAAGGAAGGAAGTGCCCTTCCAGAGATGTTCCAAATGTCCTTACAGGCATACAAATGGGTGTGATTTAAATTAGTAAAAAGCAACTCCTCAGAAACAACTGCTCATCAATGGGGAGGTGCTGCAAAAAGCATCTTGCTTAGGTTTCCCAAAATGTTGCTTTGGTGCAATTTGCTGGCTTTCCTGGTTTGCAATTTTCCATTCTGCATCTTGTTTAGATAGGGGAGATTTATGAGAGCTGCCTGTAGTCAGCTGAACTGCTTTCTGGCAGGGACTCAGGAGGAAACTGTGGAGATCAGTACACAGAGCTGAAAGTGCGGGTGGCCATGAACTGCCTTTTTTTTTTTTTTTTTGTCTGCGTGTGTAAAGGAAATAAGAAATGCAGCAGTCAACCCTGTCAGACAGGGGAGATATTTCACAGGAAATAACAGACGGCTTCAGACTCATATTTCTCTTGCAGAAATTACTTACTCTGCTCAGGTACCTTGGAAAATAGATGCCCCAGACTAATTTGTGTTTCTTTTGAGTACCTTGAGATATAATTCATGCATAAAACCATAAAGCAGAGGCTGAAGAAGCCCAGGCCTTGTTTGCTTGCATAATTATATATGACCTTGTTTTGGAGGACAGCAGATGCTAGAAAGTTCAAAGTCTCTGAAATAACAGTGTGGGGTTTCTTTTTGGTGACAAGCAGTTGCCAGCATAAACCAGAGCAGAGGGGTCGCTTTCCATATATTCATTTGGAAGGATGTAAAGCAGTAGAGTCCCTGATGGACTGCAATGTTAGAGTGATATCTTTCACTGCCACAGAAGGTGCTCTCTCAGTGTCATTTTCTTGTGCTTCTCCTCTGAGTACAACTCGTGCAAGCACAGACTCTCCTGCAGCTGCAGACCAAGGTACATCTCACGCTGTGCCCCACCAGAAGAACTTCCACAGAGGGACAACATGGCAACAAAACCAATGCTGGTGGCATCTGGGAAGAGTTTCCAATCGGAAAAATAGATGGAAAGAGAGTGTTATCACAGCTTGTTTGCTCTGCATGGCAGAAAAGCTTCCTGGGATGTTTGTAGGGGCTGTAGGCTGAGGAAGAGGAGCTCTGTGTCTCCAAGGAGTGTGAATCTGCTGTCTCAGGAGCTGAGCTGTGAGGCCAAAACATTACTCCAGAGAGAACCACATTGCTAAAAAGGAATTCCTCTTTTGGGTAATATACATCAGATCAAGACTCACATGCATGGTGAGCAAGAGGAGCTCAGCATGTGAATCACCAACAGTGACCGTGGCCTTGGGCCAAGTGCAAGTGACTGAGGTTTGTCCTTGCTGAGGTATCACATATTTTGGGACACTTAGGAGCAGGTGCATGTTACTGGGAACACTGGAATGGTCATTTCCCCACTCATGACTTTAATGCCTGTGTGGTGACCTGTCATTACACCCTCACAGTGACAGATGCGGTGAGGCACACCAGGAAAACCTCATCATGGTGGTCCATCCCTGACAGCCCTTCCACTCACTTTGGGCTGCTCTTACTACCTCAGAAGTCATTGCACAGCCTAAATAGCTCCTGCCACATGATGAGGGCAGTCAGGGCATCCCAAATGCTACAGCTTGGCGAACCCACAGCAGACTCAGTGTCTGGCAGCCACAGCTGAAAAGGGGCAGCAAGGGAGGGCAGCATGTGAGATATACCTCCCTCTTTCTCCACTGCCTGTCTTCCTCGAGACTATGCAGATTGATCCTGCTTTGGCCACCTTGATTTTACACATGGCAGGTTGCAGAAATGCAGCAGCAAGGAGATACGCAGCTCTGCATCATTTTCTTGCTGATGGCAAATACCAGTTGACTTTCAGCCATTCAGTCTCCTGCTCTGTGTTTTACTGGGTATTTACTCATACCATGCTCCTCTTTCCTTGGGCTTATCCCATGGATGTGACTAGTGTGGTTTGCAGGTGCAGGCCCCAGAGAGCAGTACAATTCAGTCCTGCATGAAACACTGCTCCAGCACTTTTACCCTTGCCAGACTGGCTGATATGGTTGTAGAACCAGCCCACAAACACCTCTATACCTACTCATAAACAGTGTTTTCCCCTTGGCTGATTGAACGACCACCATGTATAATTTTGTATTTTGTTGACTGTCATACTGATTTGTCAAAAAATTGTTTTGATTCACTGATTTTATTCAGTGCTTTGGGAACCCACAGTTCAGTTATGACTGCCTTGATTTTCAGTCTGTTTGGTTTAGTCCTTTAATTCACTTATGTATCTTACTTTAATAGCTTTAGGGCATAATATCTCAATAAACCATTTCCCTATTACTTAACTTTATGCCCCCTCCAAATACTTTTTATGTTAATTGACCTAATCCCACTTTCTTCTTTATTCTCCTATCTCTTCTGTTGCATTTTTACAGGAAGAAGACCCACGTTAAAGTGAGAAGACTCAATTTGGCTTTGTAAGAACCTTGAAATATGTCTGTTCAGTACTTTCATTAACAAAACAGATGAGAGATTAAAAGGGATACACAGTGAATATGGAGATCAAAGTAACGGAAAATGCTTTGAAAGAAAGAGTTAACTTTCAGAATTACCTTAACAAATTGAAGAAATTTTCTGAAAGGAAAAATCTAAATGCTATTCAGCAGGTACAAAAGTTACTGTCCTCAGGCTAAAATAATCAACTATGTGATTATACAGTGGCAGAAAATGAGTTGGTAACAGTTTCAGAGAGGAATGTATGAGTGTAATGGTAGATCAGAATCAGCCTGTGGGTCAGGAACTTTATGTTGTTACAAAAACAGATGGTATGACATTGAAATCTGAGACAAGTATAGCATGCATGAGAAGATCCTTCTAAAGCTCACTGGTAAGGTATCAGCTGGAATATTTCAGCATTGTACATTAAGAAATCTTAGAGAAAAATGCAGACAAATAGACTAAATTGTCTCCAAATACCGCTGAAAAGAAGATATGATCAGTCTCACCTCCTCATCCATCTGCGAAAGAGTGGGAAGGTTAGACACTATCTCTGAGATAAACATGTTTATGAAGAGGGTGAAACTGCAAGATCTGGGAAAGTCCTGGATCATCTGCTGCTGGAGACCTTTAAGAACTGGTCAGGCATGTATCTAGAAGGAATGATCCTGGCAGGGAGGGTCCTGCTGTGGGCAGAGGAATAACCTTGATTTCTTAAGCTCCTTCCAGCTCCAGGTCTGCTTCCTGCCCAGACATGAACCCGCATCCTCTGCTATTACCTCTATCCTGTGTGCCACCCACAGACCTACCTCAGCCTTTTTTTTTTTATCCTTCTGCAGTAACATGTTTGCCAGCTTCTAGCAGATCACTGGATGCCACTTCATTTTGCTGCCTCTTGTCTTTCTCTTGTCCCTTTTTCCTTTTCTTTCCCGCTCCACTTTACTTCTTCCCATTCACTGCAATCCTCCATCCTGTCCTGGACCTGACACACACCCTTGCCTCTCTCTGCAAACAGATCAACTGGGGGATGGCAAATGCCACCTTTCATGGTGAAGCTTGTACCAAGGACATGGATCAGAAATCTCTAGTCCCACATCCCTGAATTATTGCTCCAGACTGTTTGCATATTCACCTGTGCTTTGGTTACATTTGGTTAACAAGAATGCTTTGGTTACATTTGGTTAGCTCTTTTCCCCAGCTCCTAAGAATATTTCTTTGCTCGTTTTTTGGAGAGGGCATTGCTTCTGCAGCCTTTGAACTTGATGAGCAGGTGTGATGGGCTTAATATTTTAACCCAATCACTGCTGTGTTTGTCTCATCTTTTAGGATTTTTTCTGTGCCTTTAGGTTTGCTTTTTGTTTGTTTGTTTGTTTTGGGTTTTGTTTTGTTTTGTTTTAAAAACATCTCACACGTACTTCCAAAACAGCCCAAACCCAAAATACTTAGATTCTAAGAAGCATTTTTGAGCACACAATGCTGAAGTACTGGGTTTATAATTAAGCCAAATGAGCAAACATGCCCATAAAAGGAGAGCACCAGGGGCCAAGACTGTGTGTAGACTTGCAAATCTGCCCTGGGATTTTGATTCCAGTAACAAACCCATCTGAGATTTGCTCTCACAGTTTACGCTGTCCTCCGAAAACAAGCCTACAGAGAGCGTGATGCAGCAGTTACCATAGCAGCCAGCACAGAAGAATCCATTAAGTGATCACAGCCCCAGCTCAAAGTGAATTACCAGACTGCAGGTGAACTTTTGCACCTCACAAAGTGTCTCCTGGGGAAAATATGTTGTCGTGCAGGGTGGAACAAGAGAATGCCGACCGGCTGCGCTGACTTGCTACTGCATTGTTAACATTAATTATGTCTGTGCTGATTTTTAAAAAGTACTGCACAGGCTTTTCCTTTTTCCTGTCAGGTGTTTTTGTAACTTTTTTTTCCCCCTGAAGGACAAGACAGACTAGCCCAGTCAATAACTACTAATGAAATGTGCTTCAGGCCTCCCTGCCTTCTGCCACAATTAGATTGTCAGCTGTCCCAAGAGAGACACTATTATCTATGTGGGTGTGGAAAATGATCTATCGCTGTTAATAATTTCTATTATAGCAGCAGATACCGTTCCAAACATATCAACGCCTCATTATGATGGCTTTTTTCACATATGGGAAGTTGAAGGTCCTCCTGGATGTTCAGACATAAGAAATATAAAAATGGAGCTGGGAGGAGCCTGGTGGGTTCCTAAGAGTGTAGGAAAATACACTCTCTCCTCATAAACACAGCTCCTTAGATAGCCAGAAGGATGTACTGCCAGTATGTGCTTAGGAAGAGCTGGTCCTGCACAAGCTCCAGATCCAGACATTATCTCTCCTTTTTGCATAATCTCTCTTTTTTGCCTCCTTTTGTACCACACAACTCTATCCTATTACAGAAATATAACAGCAAGTACTGACAGGTGTGCAAACACCTTTCTCCAATGTTAAGGTCAGCTGTGAATACTGACATCTTGACCCACAGATGACGGCTTCAGGCTTTCAGTGGCAAAAGATCCAAGTTAAATTAGCAGAGTGGTTATTTTACCCCCATTGATGCTCTTCCTTGAAAGTCACTTGAAGCCCTTCAAATCCTCTGTGCTGGTACCACCATAATGGCACATAAAGAGCTACTAAAAACTTCCTGTGAGGGGAGGTAATGAGAAAACTATAGTGTCTGGGAAAACCAAAACAAACAAATGAACTAACAGACCCCAGGCTTCCAGAGAACTTGAGTCAAGCTTGACCTCCATGAAGTATCATTTGCTTCCTGTTTGCTGGCAAAGTACAATGAGGTTTATATTCAGGCCCCACCTTTCAGTGTCTGGGTCTAAAAATATAACAATGAACTTGTGACACAAAGGCCTCGTCTCCTGGGGTGGCAGAATTTAGATCTAACTGCAAAGCACAAATTCTCCTCTCTTTAAGGCAAAAACTACTTTTGAGTAGGTGGATGGGAGTTTTATTTTCTTCTTCCCATAAAAAAAACCAAAAAAAACCAAAACAACAAAAAACCAACAAAAAAAAACCAAACCAAAAAACCCACCAAGCTGTCTATTTTTAGGTTGCCAGACTTGGGAGGATTTCATTAGGATTAGGCCAGACTTATGCAACTGTTTGTTCTAAGTTGTTAAGTCTATCATGACTGTAACCATTTCAAAGCACATATCACTGTAGTTACCTCTGTGCCGTTCTCTGAGTCTGAGCTGATACATGGCTGAGAGGAGACACCAGGCCACATGAGTGGGAGCACACGTGGATGTCTAATCTATGCATCTTTTTAGTTCTGTTTGAATGTTGGATCTCAGCTCCATAGATAAGAAAAGTGGGTGAATTGCTCACATTTAGTTCATGCTCAGATGTCACCAAGCTGACTACTTGGTGGTCTTCAGACAGCTCTTGCTTTTATATAAGGAAGAAACTGGATAGCAGTGTGGCAAACATGGTGAGGTGGTGACAAAATACTTTTTGGAAGACAATTTAAATGCCTTAATTTTAATTATTTCCAAAAATTTACTTTTAAACCTAATGGTGCTTCATTCTGCACTTTCATTTCTTCTGAGAAAACTACCACTTATGTCTAGTGGGAGTAGATGAGATGCATTTTCAGTTTCTCAGCAACAGACTAAAACTGATGTTTGTATGACTCTGGCTCACTTTTTTCCTCTTCTCTTTCCAGAGTTCACTGCTTTGTTCTCTTCCTGCTTTTTCTTCAACTATTTCTGCTTCCCTCTTTTCCTGTTTACTTTTATTTCTGTTATTCCTAAAGCATTTATCTTCCTAGTGGTTATTGGAATACTTGTATGTGGTTTTGCTGATTCAGTGGAGCCCCTTAAAAACTGATTGTTTCCATATTACAATTTTCCAAGAGTCTCTTTACTTTACACTTCCAGAGTCTCTTTACAGCCTTGTCTTGCTCCATGTTTTTCCTGGGAGATGCCTGAGCATGGGCCCTCCTTTGGTATGCACAGGAGTAGCTTTCACCAGTCAGTCCTCCTAAAAAGAGAACTTGGGTGACTCCCCAGGCCATTGTACCAGGGACTGTGAGAGACAGAGCATTTCCAGCTGGCAGTCATGAGTACTTCTAAATGAGAGAGAAATCGCTGGAGAAATGCTGCCAAAGGGTCACACCATGGAAACCTGAGAGTCCTCATCTGTGAAAGGACACAGCCATTCACCCACTCTGGCTTTTCTATCCAGAAGATCCATAAAACTCCCAGGGTAGCCACCTGGCTCACAGTCTTGTCTGCAGCACTTCTCAGCTCCGAATATTCCTAAGTACAGCAATTAATAAGTGCCTGGAGTAAACCAGCAGAGAGATTGCATGATATGGTTAAATAGCAAAAAACTTTGCATGGTCCAGATAAAAAGTAAAGATTATGTATGGTGCAACTGGTTAGTAAAGAAGTTGAAGGAATTTAAGGAGCCAATAACAGCACCAGGGTGGCAGTAGGGATTTTAACGTGGTGCTTATTTCCTGTATGGCAGTTTTTAGTCCTTGCTTACCCCAGCGGTGCCAAGTGTTCCCATCAGGTTCGTTCACCTTACTGAGATGAAAGTTCCAGACCTGAAACAAACCCTGCCAAATCCAGCATTTGTGTGAGAGACAGAAATGTGAATATCAGAGGAAATTATTTTCATCAGCTCTGTGTGTCAAAGCTAGATGATTCTCAGAGCCAAATTCTCAGAACAGTCTGGAGCCCTTTCTAGCCAGCCTGGGTACTCCAGTATTCCTGAGATAGTGACGGTCTGACTTGCTTCAATATGTCCCAGCACCAGTGTGAAGAGCAGAATATAAGTGACAACTCATTTACATCCAGCATGTCACAAGATTTTTTTTCAAGCAATGATTAAATAAAGATCCTCTCTGTCCTGGAAGGATCATAGAGATGCAAAAACTCCTAAACAGATCTAGATATCATAGGAGTTAGAAACCCCAAAAACTCTTTAAAACAACGAACCACCCCTCCCTCCCCCCCCCAACCATCTGTAAAAGGCAGTATGTGATGGGAGTACAAGAGCAACTGGATTTGCTTGTAAATAAAATACCAATCCAAAAGTTCAGTTCTCTCAGTAGGTGTTGTATATTTGTGTAAGGGTGTCTTGTAGAATGTTTGGACAGCTGCTGCTATTAAATCTTTTGCCAAGCACATTTTAAAAAGCTGCCTTCTAACTGCCATTTTCACAAATATATAAGGAAGTTAGCAAGCACTTCAATACTAAACTGAAACCTTCTTGGAGTTATTTTCAAAGTATTTAAAATTCTTGAGTAGCATGTTCCTTTTTATCCTCTATATCTGCCTCAAAGTAATACAGACAGTAGATATATCAGTAATATACAGATGATGGCTTCAAGTACATATATGCAAGAATTGTCTATCTTTGAGATTATATTCAAAAATATTTCACTTTATTAGGGTTTTGGAGTGTTTTGGTTTGTTTGGGGTGGGGTTTTTTTTGTTGGTTTTGGTTTTTTGGGGTTTTTTTGGGTTTTTTTTTAGCATTTATGGTAAGATTATAATCTCAGAATTGCAAAGATAAATGAAGAACATTTGCTGCAAAATTTGGCACAGCGTGAGCTTAACTCTCTATGTTGAGCAGCACCAGCTAATTTGGGACATACTCATGGCTAAGAAAGATCTCTTCAAGATGTGTACTGCTTGTGCAACATGAAATGTAGACTTAATTCCACTGGAAGCCCAGGGGCCTTTGCACTGGGTGTGGAGGCAGCTGGTGCTGGAAGACATGCCCCCAGGGCTTTTTTCCATTGTGTCACTCAAGTGATTCCCCAAGGGAACAACATTTATTCTTACGTTTTCCGAATGCGAATAATATTGTCCTTCCTTTTTTTTGGGCAAATCTCCGTCACCAGTCACCAGTTACAGTGTCAGAATATAGGGCAGGGATCAGGAGTGGGAGGAGGTGAGCCTAAAGCTAGGGACATTTGAAAGCATATTGCTTTAACTATTTGCATGCTGAAAAAGAGAAGGGATACCATCCTTCTCTTCTCAATTGTAGATTACAATTGTAGAATCTACCATCTTCTCAATTGTAGATTACAATTGTTGAGGTTGCTCAACTTCATGTTGGAAGGATTTTTCTACTGACTCCAACCTAAATATGTACTTGCAATAAACATTTTTTTTCCAGTTCCAGCTGTAGTCCAACAATTTCCTCCTACAGGAAAGTTAGACAGAGTCTAAAAAGAAGCCCATCCCCAAGCACTGTTTGAGATTTTTTAACCCTGCAAAGACTCAGAGGTGGGAAGGTTTCTACACACCATCCTGTACCAAACATCCAGTACTGAGATGCTGTTCCAAGATCGGAACATTGCAAGATTCTTGTTGATTATGTTAAAGCTGCTTTGGAGACCAGCACTACATTTGATGAAGTGTTGTCTTTAAGCAGTCTGAGCAGAGGAGCAGGTACCATGCAGTCCAGAGATGTGCTCTTTCCAGTTCTGACACTCATCTCCTACATACACTCTGATCAACTTATTTGCACAGTTTCTACCCAGCTTCATGGGATGTGGAATTGCATTTGTGGTGTGTGTTGACACCTATAAGTTCTCTGTGGAGGGGTTGAGGTGTTTTGTTCAATGTCCTATGTGAAAAACAGCATGTAATGGAGGATAAAGGGCTGAAACATGTTTCTGAAAACATATAATCAAGCTGATTTAGATCTGAATCCAAAGAGAAATTTATTTTGGCAATAAATATTCTACTTTGTCTATAAATAGTTCTTTAGATTGCCAAATACTCTTCATAAGTTATACCCCTGATTTGGCCTGAGTGAGAAATGAAATGTAGTCCTTTGAATGGAAAAGAATAAAATAAAATGTTCCCTTGATGGAACTGACATGACCTTGTACCCAGATGGTGATTTGTGCTTTATGACCCACCAAACTAGTTTACCATGTGGTCAAAATTGCATTAAACATTTCTGCAGTCCTGAAGTGCACAGTAAGATGCTCTTCCTCCAAGGGAAGTAGCTCATCCTTTGCAGATGTTTGTGTTGCTATCACCATGGCAACCAGAAAAGATGAAAGTCAGAATATGAAGACAAAATCAAAACCGCTGGCTGAAGCATGGACAGGCAGTGAGATTGTAAAACCAGGCATGAGCTTTTAAAGGAAATTACTGTTCTGTACCAAAGAAACCTGGCAGAATTACTCGTGCCATAGTCTAAAAATAGCACTTGCAGCTATGGTTCCTATAAACTCTGTTAGAACAGATGTCAGGAATGGGGAATTCTGCCTCTGGCTGGAGTGGTGCTGCTCCATCCTGCTTCACAGGCAAATGTGTCCTGCAGCCTGCACTGCTTCCAAGCAAAACCACTCATGGTCCCATTTTTGACAAGGATTTCATGAAACAGAGCTATGAGCAGCTGGCACTCGCTCTGCCTGAGCCATGAGGACTTTTTTAAATAAACCCTGAAATCTGGGTCCTTAATGTGACACTGGATCCTACTCCAGTAAACTTGGTTGAGACCCATTGTCTAATTCTGTTTGAAATCAACTCCTTGGTCAGCCAAGCCAGGATTTTGATGTAATTTCCTGTAGAAAGAAACTTTGCCCTAATGCCTAAGTTTGGAGAATGAACCCACAGAATTCCACAAGGATTATTTTCAGGAGAAGGGATGAACCTATATTTTCCATAGAATAGAACAGAAGTCTGATTATTGAAATGTAGCTAGAAAACCTACACATTTCCCACACCTATATTCTATTTAGGCATGGTTTGGCCTTAGATTTGAACTATGAGTTCCTATCTAAAATTAAACCAAGTCTGGCTCAAAACAGTGCCTTCTCACTTGTTCCAAGTTCTACCTCAGATGAGTCTGGCAGAAATGGTAATTTGAAGACAGCTCTCAAATCCATCTGCAAACCCCAGGACAGACAAATATTACCTCTTTTCACCATCATGTTAGAGGGAATAAAATTTGCTTAAATCAGTCTAAGATAATGCTTCATCTCATAAAGGGAAGGCTGTGTTAGAATAGACTGCTTTAATAAGACACAGAAAATTCAGCAAGATTCTTCCAGGTCGTCCACTTCACTTATTTGTCACAGGCTAATAAAGAGAGGTTTTTTTCTCCTGGAGAATTTAGGGATTAGATAAACAAAGCTCAATGCCACTGAGTCAGATGAGGACGTGCTTGTTAAACATTAACAAGCATCCAGCCTTTTCAAGTGTCTGCTTACCCATACCTCTGCCACAAGCTGCAGGGTGGGTTTTTGCAAGGTTTTTGCACGCTACGTTAAGCAAGCCTGGCTGTGTGCAGTCACCAGGATTAGATTCCTTTGGCTCTCTCATTCTGGTGCCTAATGGAAGGTAAGGCATCTAATTGATGAGAATAAGAAATGTTTTTTCCTATTTTACTTTTCCTGAGTGCATCCACCACAATGGGCAAGAAGAGTCACCCAGACTGCCAGTAATCTTTATTGCCAGTTTATGTTACCCGGGCCAGCAGCACCTACTATGCAACCTGCTGTGGTGCCAGTGTCATCTGCTGTGCCCAGCAGACAGCACATGCAAACCTTTTGTACCTCCAAGATGGGGAGTGTCCTGGTTTCAAATGCCAGGTGTTAACCAAGGGCTCCAATACTCAAAATTCCCAGAGCCTTCCTTTAGCCCTAACACTGAGGTCAGCCTCACCTACATGCAGGCACAGACCTTGTGAGTGGTCCCAGACAAAAGGCTTCCTTTGAAATCCGCCCAGTGGCGCTTTCTGGATTGCTCCCCAGTGGGCAGTTTATGTGTGTGCCCTTCCACAGAATGGAAGCTTTGGTCTCTCCATGCACCACCCGTAAAAACAGAGACGGTAAAAGAGAAACAAATTATGTCAGAATTGCTGAAGGCTTAATGGGAGCGTAGTGAGGCAAAAGTCACTGTATTTGCATTTATTTTCATTAGTTCTCAGATTTACAGGAGATCCAGAGAAATGTAATTCAATAGTAAACCCAGTTAGTTACAGTATCCAAGCAGAGTGAAAATCCCCTCAAATTGGATAAAGCTTGGTGCTGCCAGCATACTCCTGAATCCCCTCTAGTGTATTTCCAAACCACATTCCTCCTTTAGTCTGCTGAGTGCCGCCCAAAGGATCAACACTAAATCAACTAACCTGCAATATACTTCTTTGTCTATAATGCATTTATAAATTTCATGGAATGATGGATTTATTCTTATGAAATTTAATTTGAGTCATTTTGGGAAACATTTCCATATTGAAAGGAACTCCTGGCTTTCGTTGTACTTATACTTTGCTCTTACTGAACTGCAAATGCTTTGATTTAAAGGAACATAGCCAAGGTAAAGCCTGCCTGCACGAAAGTGATTTGGTCCATTTCCATTTGGCAGGAAAAAACAGGCAGCTGCTGAGCCAAGCAATCTCATCTCTGCCAGCCACTTGAGGATGGGCACAGAGAACGTGGACTTGTAAATGATGCTGAGTTTTCCACCCAGATTGCCTCTGAGATTGCTGTGTCATGGGAAGGACAAAGCAAGAGCCTGGTTGTCATTTCCAGCAGGCTGAGTCACGAAGAGAGCTGCTGGCCACCTCTCTCCATCCCAAGGAGCACCAGTGCTGACCTCAGCATTGCCATCCCTAGATTTCTCTGAATGGGGCTCCTCAAAAACATGTGGGTCTGAGTGAGATGATGGGTGCAGCATAAACTGAGAAACACCTTCGCAGCATAAACTGAGAAACACCTTCACAGCACCAAAACTGATCAGAAAAAGCTTTTTTTCTTTTTTTCCTTAAAAAACCCCAAAAAACCCAAAAACCAAAACAAAAACCCAAACAAACAAACAAACAAAACCAAACAAACAAAAACCCACAAAAAACCAAAACCAAACAAAACCCGTTCTGTATGGTTTATATGATTACTGGTCTCCCCAGAAGATTTCTGACAACCTCTGCTCCCGCACTGTTTTGTAACACACACAATCTCAGGTGCAAATGCATCCAATTTTGGTGTTACTAGAACAGAGAGAAGACAGTACAGCAGCAGTTTCCAGCTTATGGCTCATAAATTAATACTGCACAGTCTGCAAAAGGTAGCAGACTGCAATTCAGTAAACATAAATGCAACTCAAAAATCCTAAGGGGGAAAAAATAGGAATTACTGAAAACATCAAAGTTGGTGATTTAAAAGAGAATACAAGGTAAGAAGTGGGACTGGGGCTTATATTTGAAAGTCTAAAAGAAACTAGACTCAGGAAAACCCCTCAGTTAGGCTTGGCTATCAATCCAGTTTTCTATAAAGGAAGAAGTCACTATTAAGTGCTTAAAGTAAATATGGACATAGATGGTTACTAATATAACAGAAGATGAAATCAGAAGTTTGTAAATGCAACAACAGAATGAGGAAGATATAGGGGTTAGGAAAAAAAGTTATCTCATTTGACTGACCAATCTGACCTCCTGTCTTTACCATGATCCATACTGTCCTTCCACACGGACACATATCACCTCTCACAGCTTTCTGAGACCAAAGGTGACATGCCAGGAGTGGACTGAAGCACCCACTGAGGCCCAGGGTTGCTGCTGCTGTGGCACACATATGACAAAGGCTTCATGGAGCTTGTCATTTTCTCTGGTCCCTGCTCCACAGGCAGAACCCCAGCACAGGACAGCAGCACAGAGCCACGGCGTGGGCAGGACAGGAGACTTGTGTTTCTGTCGCTGCACAGAGCCCAAATCACCTGCATTCAGTGGCTCACAGATGCATGAGCACAGCCAGGAAATCCATGAAATCCAGGAGGAGCTGGTAGAGGAATCTGTTTGAGTCCCCAGCCTCACATTTTTCTGCATCAAGCCCCAAGAATTAAGGCAAAATCAGAAAAGGCGTTGGAAAGAAAACAGCTAAAGCAATAGAGCAGTCAGTTTCACTGGGTTTTCTAAGAACTGGTTAAAGACCAGTTTCTAAAGAGATTTTTGGGTGAGTTTGCTGGCTTCACAATAGTGTCATGAGCAACAGAGTGGTGTTTTATCCTCTTCTTATCACATATACACACCTAATTCACATCAAGAGCCCAGTGCTGTTCTTTCTGGTTTCTCACCACTTTTCCTACACTCCTGGTACCTCTCATGTTGCCTATTTTTTCAGCATTGTGGTTTTTTTGCAACTGTCTATATGGATAGGTTTATGTCACGGAATAGATGAGCTGCCTTCATGAACATCCTAGAAATGGTTTTATAACTCCTCAATGATAAATGTCACACAGTCTAGTTACACTTAAGCCAGAAAATGTCTTGAGATCCCTTCCAGTGCTCCATATCCCCATTTCTGTGAAATAATGGCATGCATTCACATACCTGAAAATAACTCCAGCTACTTATAAACTCCTCTTATTCTTCCAAGAAAGGTTTTAATATTTTTATTTATTCACATTTCCAATATTTTATTATTACTTTCTAAAGATCCAGTGTAAAAAGAAGAAATGTGGTTTCTAAGAAGCAGATATGGGACTGCCAGTGCAACCTTGGTTTGCCAGTGCAACCATAGTTTTGGATATCTGGAATTATTTGCTAAGTAAAAAGTTTTACTGTTTTTATGATACATTAAATATTCTCTTAAGAAACCCTTTAATTAAGGAAATGCATTGTTTTGGGGCAGAATTGATTTATGGGCTAAATCATCATATATTTAAAGTGTCAAAGATCTGAAAAAGAAGAGCATAATTTGTAACTAGTAAAACTGGTTTACAACTTTTTCTGGGCCACAAATTATCCTTTTACCTATCTACCTACCTACCTACCATCTGCACATCTATTGCTTGCATACTGGTTAAATATTGTTTGAAAGTATTTCAGCATAAATAAAATTAGCAATGGGTGAAATGGAATGACTTTAAATGGGCTTCTCAGTTTCAAATCTTCACAGGAACTCAAAAGGATTTTAGAAATATGACTTGATAGAACCTTGTTTCTCAGTCTTCTATAGAATGTTGCTTTCTCACAGGACTGGGAATAGTAGGCCATCCTCAAATGAAAGGAACCACTTAGTTAAATTGGGGTCTTTCCACTTCTAACTTAGTATATATATGACCAGCAGAAGAGATCATTTAAAAATCTTCCAATGCCAAATGCAGTAATTAACATAATACAAATTTGGGAACCTAGGTGATGGCAGAGGACTCAGTCTTTTCTGCAAACCACTCCTGAAGTTCCTGGGAACCCAGCGTTAGGAGCAGGCCAGGATCAAACCGTAAACTCTCAGCAGTTTTCTTTATCTCACAGGAAGTCTGCTTCTAGGCCATACGCAAGCAAGCCCTGGGGCTGTTTGTTTGTGTTCCTTTCCTTTCCACCACGTAAGTAGTTTCGGTGCACATGTTCCTGTCTGCTTTGGACACAGGGGAATTGTGAGTGTGTTTACAAGTGGACTTCTCTAGCAGGAATGCTGCAGCACCCAGTACAACTCCCAGATTTTTGAATTGCAATAAAATCCACACGTAGCTGACTTCAGAGAAGTCCTGTCTGTCTTTCCACCTTGCAGCTCTCCCAGATGTGCAATACAGGCAGCTCTCACTGTGTGGAAAGAACTGACAAGATCAAGGCTTTGGGCAACATTTCTCTCAGGCCTGCCACTACTGCCTTTCCACAAAGATTTTAGGCAGCTGTACCTCTGCCTGCACTCTGTGTGTGCAGTGCTCTGTTAAGCATTTTTGGTTAATGCTGGAGCGCGACTCCAGACAATCGGTGAGGTGATCCTGGGGTCAGTGTCTCAGGGCTTGTCTCAGAGAACTACACAGGTTGGGAGGAACCCCAAGGGACTGTCAAAGCAGGGTGAGCAGTGAATTGAAACCAGAAATGAAACAGCTTGATTCTTCTGACAATCATCATGAGAGCAGACCCGTTTCAGGCTTCCTGCCGTGGAAAGGAACGGCTGTACAAATGCTCGTGAGAAAGAGGCGGCGGGAAGGAGATATGGTCCATTTTAGGAAGAGAGATAAGAAAAATTTCAGGCAGTTGGGCCCAAAGGGCTGTAGTGGAGGAAGGAAGGGAACATTGAAATTAATCTTGGGCAATTGAGATAAGAATCATGGTTTCAGAAAACATAATTTCTTTTTATTTTTCGGAGCTTGAAGACTGGGAACAAAATGTGATATATGGCTTAACTCTTCTCTAATTTTATGTTTAATTTTGTTTAATTTCATTCAGTCATTTACACTTAGACAAGCTGAATGAAGAAAAGCTGTGCTGCTGCTTGGGTAACCTTTTACTTCTGCCCAGGCTAGGTACAAATGGAAAGCACAGCAGATACAAAAAAGAAGAGGAGCCGAGGCACACTACTCAGGTCTGCATAATACAAAACAGTCTTGAGGAAAATCACACACACAGATTAAACCCAGATAGGATCAATTGCAATTTAGCCACCACAAAGAAAACCCACAAAAACCCCCCAAATCAGCACACAACAAGAAAACCTCAAAACCCAAAAAAAGACATTCTGTCTTTCCTTGGACTCCTTCTTCAAGCAGAAGTTGCTAACTTCTTTGTTTGACCTCCAAAGTCACTAGATTTTATTCTACTCAGGCCTGATATTTCAGGATGCCAGCTGAGTTAATGCTCTCTGTATAATCACAAATTCCAAAAATGTATTATTTTGAAAGGTCTGAAGCACTTGCAGAAATACACCTTGCCACTTGCACCTGCCTAGATCCAGCTTAGGGATATCATTAAAATAATTGCATTCTCTTTAAGACAATTTTTATGCAAGGCAGAATATAATATCTTCAAAGATCAAGAACATTTTATTGCCTGCTCCCTTTGAATGATGCATCATTAGATCTGCCTACCTTAGATTTGGCCTTCAATGCTGATCTCACATAATGATTAGCAATTGACAGTGCCCCAGTTTTATGTCCCCATACCTTTTTGAGTTAGGTGATGAAAATGAGGAACTGACTCTTCCTCACCTCACTAAGCCCTCTATAGTCCCATTTCAGTAGGCGTTATATGTGTCTGCCAATCTGGGCCAAGGACCCTCAAGGTCAGGTCTTCAAAGCTCACTGGCACAGACAAGATTTGCTGGGATGCTCAAATGTTTCTGCACTGGGAAGGAGCTTCAAGGGGATTTAAAGTGAGATTCAGGTATCTTTGAGGATGCTCTCTGTTCCTTGCATCCCCATAGACTCTTCTGTAGGGCCATCCAGAATGAAGCGAAGAACTTGAACTGTACCTGCTCCCATTGTTTCCATAATAATGAGACCGAGTTGTCTGGGTCTATTGACCATATAATTTCTTTCAGTTGTTCAAACCCCCATATGGTTTGCTGGAGTAGCTCTCCCCTTTGGTTAAATGGGTGATTAGCAGTACCTACAAATGAAAGTACATTTTGAAAATGCAGTGACTTTTGTTCCAGTGCAATAAAAAAAATCCACAGTTTCTGTTTCAATTCTTATTCCAAAAGTACGTTCCTGATGATTTTTGGCAATACAGTATATTTGCAACCAGTATACAGAGTTCCATCAGCAAATAACTACAAGTTCTGCACAATTAAGTTTTTGTACTTTATAGATACTGACAAAGAGTTTTGTGAACTGCCAGAAAAATAACTCCTGGGAGAATGGAAGTAGGAACATGGAAACATTCATACCGCATTTGAGAAGTCTCTAGCTGTGAGTTACTTTTGGGTGGATGGATGAGTAGATAAATCAATACGCACATAAACAACAACAGACAGAGAAGATACACAGTTCACTGGAGTTTACAGTTCTCTGGAAAATTAAGTCTTGCATAACAGCTCTGGGTTTGCACACAGCAGCCCATGGCACTGCTATTTCCTATGTGCTGTGGCAGATATATCAGTCCTAAAGCACAGCAGAGCTTTACAACACATGAACCTCAAGATCAGAGTTTGCCATCCTATCCAGCTTTCTCATCCAGTGGGGCAGCTGTTCAGCTGATTGCTGGCAACCATTCCATTTAGTTGTTTGTCACAGCTAAAATGCTAACAATGGCAAAGGCTTTCCAGATGAATTTGGGAGCATTTTCTGTTTTGAGAGGTGCTGAATTTCCATGCAATGATTCCTCTGAGGCAGAGGCTTTTTGAGATAAAATATAACTTCTGAAGCCTCAATAGACCTATATCCTGTTCCTAGGGTCCCTGTGCTAAAGGGATTATGTGTTATCCCCACTGCACAGAAATATTTTGCAATTTAGTTTGCTCTTTTTTGGCAATTTCACTGCAAATGGGCAGTGTCACAAGGGATGGTATGTTGGCTTGCAAGACCTTGAAGATTGTTCCTTTGTTTCTAGGTGCTTCCTTCTATTTGAGTATCCATATGTAATTTCCAATGTTTGTTCCATTACAATGGTTTTGCTAAATAGATAAAAATTACCCACACTGATTTACATGAGGTAGCCGATCCATAAAGGAAGAAGCAATTCCACAAGGTCATTCAGATTTTACTCAGTCAGAAAGAAAACCAGGTCTTTGTTTAAATTGGCCAGTGTAATAGCATGGGGGATACCGTGGGATCATATTCCCTTGGAAGTGCAGATGAGAGACTTTCAGACTATCAGAGCTTTTGTCCAGCCCTCACACCCACTGGGGACACCAGAGCCTGGCAGGGGTGGGTGGCACATACCCAAGTTTTATTTCAGCACAGAGTGGGAGCATACACCTCAGATATGCTCTTGGGTACCCTAGGATAGAAATAGACTGAATTCCCTACCAACATCATTCCTTCTCCCTCACACTCATTTCTGTCAGGAGCCACATCCCAGACTCAACATGAATATATGTTTTTCTGGTTTGATTTTCTATTAAACAAAAGATACGCTGTGGTGCTTGTCTGATTCCTACAGCTACAGCTCATGGGTTAATGCATAAGCAGCATATTCCTGAAGTATTTAAGTTGCCATTTCCCTTCACTTTGCCAAGGTAATGAGGTGTTTGATGAAGAGAATTCAGCTGCAGAACTGCAAACATACACTCTATAGGCTAGAGAGAAACCACAGCAGGCTCGTGCATTTAATATTCTGATAAATTGGGCATTTCTGCACCTTACATCAGATGCTGACACAATGCTGCCTTGTTAATCCAAATAGAAAGTGCTCCTTCAGTAATGAAGTCTAGGCCTGTTTGGGATAAATTAGATTTGCATCACTAATTCAAAACACCAAAAAAAAAAATCCAAAGGATGCTCTGGAAATAGAGGTTGTCTGCTCATCTGTTCAGATAAGTGAAGCATAAAACCTCAACAATGTGAGGAGGTAATGGAACAAGCTGCTGGCAGCATGTTGCACTGGTTAGTTAGATTAAAAGAGCATATCTGCTGTTGATTGTCTTCTGTTTTGTTGTGGGGTTTTTGTTTTGGTTTTTGTTTGTTTGTTTGTTTGTTTGTTTGGTTGGTTGGTTGGTTGGTTGGTTGGTTGGGGCTTTTTTTTCCTAAGAAACATATTAAGACATGTATTAAAACAGTTCAAAATCACTGATGGGTTTTGTTATCAGTTGCGAGGTATAAAATTGCTGATAACTCCAGGACCTTCTTTCTCTTTCAAGACTTTGAACAACATAATTAAGGTTTCTTGGAAATAAATCAATACTTGATATCACCCCTGAATAGCATGCTGGCCAGACAATCTGCCTGCCTTATTGAGACATGGCTTAAAGTCACTGGTGTCAAGACTTTAGGCTCTCACCTTTTTCATTGTGTGTTTTCTTTGTAGGGAAGGTTTTCTTGTTGCAGTTAAAGCTTCAAACCTTCCCTTCACGAGGCACAGCTGTTGCCTGGCAGAACACAGGCACTCCAGAGGAGTGTTGTCATCTACCCTGATATAGTTAACCCTTGCTGTGGGTCTGCGTGGGAGGTGGGCTGTGACAATTTTCCAGCCATCTTCAGGGGCAGTTCATTGCACACTTTGCCTCTCCTTTGTCCTTCACTCTCCAGTAGCACACACAGAAAAGGAGGATGCAGTAGACTTTCAAAATGTTAGTCAGCTGGGAGGGGAACGGGGCTCCGTGGGGGTGTCTAGGGAGTACTATCCAAGGCTATTATGGCTCTGCTTTTAGTTGGCCCTAGTAAACACCTCTCCAGGATGGGCAGTCACTTTAATAGAGATTATTTACCTTTTTCAAAGGGATTTCAGAACCGGACATGGTTTAAGTAAATTCTCTAGAGACCTGAAACTGTTTAGCCCGAATTTTAAGGGAAACAAAATTGCACTTCTGAGCAGTTAGGTCATACGTAGACCCTAGGATTCTTACTCTTGCTTTGAAATTATGCTGAAATAGGAGGATTTACTGAAGTCTGATGGCTTAGTTTAATAAACAAGAAAGCCCAGAGGCCTCGATACTGAGCTGTCTAGGCTGCTTGGCCATTTTCTTTTCTATAGCAAGGCAAGGGACAAAAAAGGCCCAAATTGTTCATGCTTTCTGAAAACTTCCATGAAACTGCATTTTCCTTAGGAGGAACTCCCAGTAAAGAAGCGCCCAGCAGAGAGATCATTTTATGCCATGTGTGCTGACACAACATAGCTCCAACCCTCTCCAAGCCTAACTTCATCCCAGTCTACCGTTTAGACATCTCAGTCTCCAGGTGCACCCAAGGATCTTCTCCTGGGAACAGTAGGAAAGTCTCTGCCCCTTCATACTGCTTTTATGAAATCACATGGACATTTTCCCCGCTATCATCTGATGATGTAGTTGGCAAGAGCTCTTCCTGCAGTCCTGTGGAGGTAGAGGAAGATGGTATTTAGGAGGTTCCATTATGAAGAAAGAAAGAGAGAGAGAAAGAGAGAAAGAAAGAAAGAAAGAAAGAAAGAAAGAAAGAAAGAAAGAAAGAAAGAAAGAAAGAAAGAAAGAAAGAAAGAAAGAAAGAAAGAAAGAAAGAAAGAAAGAAAGAAAGAAAGAAAGAAAGAAAGAAAGAAAGAAAGAAAGAAAGAAAGAGACCAAACAGAGCTGTTTCAGCTGGGACAGATTGGGACTGAAATGTGTCTTCAGGCAGAATGGGGTAAAATAATTATCCTGATGACATAATTGAGGAAAATCAGGGTCAAAAGCCTGGATAGTGATCACAGCCAGACAGAGGTTACGCATAATCATTTTTGGCCACATCCACCGGAGCACTGCAGGAAATCAGTTTCTTCCCCCTGATGCACCCAGGGAACTATGCATCTAGATTAAACATGTGTTTAATCCTGTGCTGTCCTACACATGGTCCTATGAAGACACTCTTCAAAGAAGCAAGTCTGGTGAAATTCAGATGTGATTTATGAAGTCAGAATGCACCAGACTCCAACTGCTGTTCTTGTATGGTTTACCAATTTTATCACCTAATCCAATGGACTAAATTTGGCATGTTATTTAAAACCGCAGTGGCTGTGGAGAGTGAGTGACCTCCAGAAGAGCAACCTCAACTGAAATCTCCCACCAGTGACCACAGCAGTGTCTGCACTCCTTTGTCCACCTCTCATATGCCATCACAGAGCAGTGCTTGGACAGAGAAATCTGCACTTGGGTCTTTCCTCCTCCTTTTCTGTGGCACATAGAACAGCATAGAACCCATCTGGTTTAAAGCCCTTATGGCGAAAAACACTGTAATCTTGCTGCTATAGCACCTAACACTGAATTTAACAGCTCAGCAGAGAGGTCTCAGCCTCCTGAAGAAAAGCGCATCTCTCCTCTCATGACAAAGGAGATTTGAAAAGCTGGTGAGCATGAACTGAAATTTTTTCTGTTAAATGCAGCATCAAAGCCTTTCATTAGGAGCTAAATGGATAAAAACAGTGCATGAAATTGAAGTTGATAATTACCTAGTCAGTCCCAGTGAGGAGCTCATAACTGCTTTAACCTTCGAGCTTTGTGCAAGGGTCGAGAGGAGAAGCTCATCTCTCTAGCTGTGAAGCACAATGGAGCTCACATGGTTTTTACCTGAGGATATGGCAGTGCAGCGAGCTAAGCCCTGGCAAGAGAAATAAAATTGCAGATCAAAGGTAATATATTGAAGAGATTGGTCCTAAGCTGCCTGCCAGAAAATTAATGTGAAGAGCTAATTCCCTCAGAGATGCTCAGAGCCTTGTCAGCAGTGCCCCAGCATGCCACCCAGGATCTGTAAGGGTTGTTCAGGGGAGGCTTTGTGAGTCTTTGTGGGTAGAAAAGACAGAACTGATCTGTCTTCCGAAATCTTAATTTCACTTCCCTGGAAGCATGGATATTTTTTAGGCCACTACTGTTACTTGGTATTTCTCTAAAGAGAAGTATAGGGTTGTTCAGTTGCGGCCTTGGCTCACAGCCCCTGAAGCTAGTGGAAAGCCTTCCAGAAGACTTTTGCTCTGTCCTCTGGTGAGTGATGGGAATCTTGAATGGGGAAAGGTCTTTGCTTCATGATTCAAGGATTCACAGAATTTAGGATTAAGAAGAACCATTAGATGATGTAGTTGTGCTGCCTGTGCACCATATATACCAGTTCACCCATATACGCTGGCAGTGGGCTCAGGAACCTCTGCTTCTCTCAAGTATCTCTTCCCATCTCATGTTGCAACTAGGTAGAAGCATCTTTTACTGATTCTACATAATTGCCTACTCTAGTACAGTCACTTCCCAGCCCTTTCTTTGCTAAAATTTTGACTTCATATTGCCAGGCATTTTTCGCAGCCCATGAGTAATTTTTTACTGCCTTTCTTTATTGTGTCCTCCCTTATGAAACTAATGCTGAAGTTGTGATTACCAGCACCAGATATGCTTTCACAGGGGTGAACCATGTTCCTTACTTGTGACCTGCCTGTTCATACAAACAAGAATTACTTTTTTTAGCTCTCGTTACTCCGCAGTTGCAATGAGAGCTTATCACTGCTTTCAGAAGTCTGTCCTCTCTTTCTCAGGTAGAGCTTGTGTTTTTGTAGGTAAATTTTGCTGAGTTTTGCTCTTGACTTCTATACTTATGCTTTATGTTTTAAGAAGCCTGATACCTGAAGAGCCAACCAATAAAACCTCTGTGATTTAGCATTTGCACCAAAACTTGTGCCAGCCATTAATTTTTATTTGGAGTGATTTCATAGCTATTTCTGGTCTGATCTCAAGAGTCTCAATTTAAAGTTTAAAACCTGAAAACAGCCTTTGTTTTTGTCTTCTGTGAAGCTGCTCAGGAACAGCTAGAACAAACTGACACACTAACCTTGAGCAGCAAAGGTTTTTGGATGGTTTTACAACCACATATCATCAGGTCAAATAGTCTGCAAAGCCAGCCAAAGCAGATATTTTTTTTCCTGCAGTGTTGTATCAGGATATGGTGGGTGAGCAAGACAACAGTAGAAGGGCAAAGGCCTGAGTGGGAACCAGCCCAGCCCACTGCCATTAGTGTGCCTCAGATGCACTGTAATCTGCACTCTCCCCCAAATGCCATGCGTAGGAGAGGCAGGGATGCTTTTAAAATAACTTTAATTGCAGTTACAGATATGATGTGTCAGTCCGGAGTTATGATTTGCCATTTCCCAGACAAGTCATGGTTGGTATCTGGGACATAAAATCATGTAGAAAGCAGAGGTGGGACAAAGGTGACAGGCTTTTGCCAGCCAGTGCTGGCAAGACTTGCTGGGATATGTGAAGGAGAGACTCTGAGTCATATGAAGAAAACCGGAGTGAGAGAAACCACCATTGGCTAAATAAACAAATCTAACATATTGTAAAGCATCCTGGTCACCTGCTATAACTAAACTGAAAAAAAAAAAAAACCCTAAAAGAATCCCTAATTGAAAAAAAACCTAGTTGTACCTAATTGATACATGGCACCTAAAATTTCACCAGTGTCTTCTAGGAGTCCATACTTGTGTTCCCATTTTTGTTTGATACACTGATATGTTTAAGATTACATTTGTCTTTCCCATGGCTTGTTCACTGCAGTTTCCTTCTAGTCAGCTAGCCTTTCAGCCATTTTCTTCAGAAAAGCTCTCTGAAATCTTCTGTTAACTGAACCTTGAATCACATCCTTTTTTATTCAGATGCTCTGATTTCTCTCTGCATTAGCAAGAAATTTTGAAGTCATCAGCCACATCAGAGAGAGTGCTTCCTTTATAATGCCTTGACTTTCAATGCTACCTCCATTTATGATCCAAGTTTAGCCTGTTCTCTATAACATTTTTTCTGTTAATCCCTTTCTTCAGTTCACCTAACAATTGCCTATGTAGCCCCCTTTCAAATGCTTAACTTCAGTTTAGACAGGAGGGATTAACTTAATTTTGCCTCAGAAAATTAACTGTCCTACCAAGAAAAGATCACTGAAGTCTTGTGTGCTGCATTTCTACATTTGCCTGTAATCCACATTCTTTTATTTATTTCTAAGGACCTGTGGTTGGTTGAGATCAGAAAAACAAGCCTGTGTTTTTCCATGTCACATTTTTCACGTTTCTACAACATAGCTATTACCTTTACTGTTCTCTATTTCTGTAATAATATCCCTAAATTGTGAATTTTATTTTAAAACTTTGCTACAAAACCTGGTGTTGTTTGTTGGTTCTTCCAAAGTCCAGTGGTGTAGGTTATCCATTTATGAAGTCATAAACACATGAGCTCTATGTAGTTAGCCTAATTTGCATTAAGCACTGCCTTTCTCCCCAGGTTCTTGAAAACAGAGGCAACACATTTATTTAGGTTTTGGAAGCAAAGTTTCAATATCTTTAATGTTCACCTCGTAATACTCAACTTTCTTACCTCTTCGGTTTTTTTTGTATAATCAGTGGAAGTGTCATCCTTTTTCACAACCTTTGAAGTCTAAAGTTCACTTGGGCTTTGCAAAATCTTGCTTTTACCTCTATAACTTTTAAGAGAATTTCCTTGCATCCCTTTTCCTATTTTTCTTTCTCTGTTTCCTGTTTGTTTCTAGGATTCTTCATCCTGGATTATTCATCCACTTATGATAGCAGTCCTTCTCTGCTGGTTTTTCTCTCTTCTTTCTTGAAACAGAAGTTTAAGGTATTTTCTACAGTTGATTGAAACTCTCACACACACATTCAAATTGTGAGGTTAGCTGTCTTAGATAATTAACTCCTTCAGTCCATCAAGGCTTCTTCCTTTTAAATAAATAATAATTTAAAAATATTACTTAGCAGCTTTTCCTTGTTTATACTGCCTTTTAACTGAAAGGTAAACTGACTCATAGTCCTCCCCTCCACAAATATTTGCCATGGACACCTGTTTTACAACCCAAGATGCCATAGAGCTCTTCCATTCCTGATTTTTTCACTGTCTTCCTACTCTCCTCATTCTCTCCTCTGTAGAAATAAGATATCCTAGGAAGCATCTGATTCCAAGGCCAGAAATTCCTAACCCAGTGAACGGCTGCTCTGAAGCGCCCCCTCAGAGCCCTGCAGTCTCAGTTTAGCACATACACCAGCATTCCGCCAAGGGACAAGGTACTTGGATGCATCCAGGGCAGCTGTGTGCCAGAGCTCCTGCCTCTGCCAACAGCTCCTGTGGCTCATTCGCACCAGGCTCCACCATCAGCAGACTCTGCAGAGCGGTTTGGGAGACATGTACAGGTGACTTGAAAAGCTCTGTGCTCCTTGCTCTGACTCTGCTGGTGAAGCACAGGCCCTAAGACACCCCGGAGGACACTACCTATGTTTGAGATGCTTCTCCAGAAAGGCAGGCTGCCCTTGTGTCATATCTGCAAGCTTAGTGAAGATGTCTTAGATGACTTCTGGTGTTGCAAACAGCAGCAGACAGCTACACTTACACAATTGAATCAAGCTCCAGCTTTCCAATAAATATTTAAGGAGCTTTGTCATTTTTATTTCATGAAGACATATACATTCATACACTCGCATTTTTATGGCAGGAGTCTGGAGAAGACTGAAACAGGTTCAGCCTTTTCTGCATACAAAAGTTTATTTTGGCCACCTTTAAATATTGTTCCTAATAAGAAGAAATTTAAAATAAAAGGTTAAAGGGCAAGACTTAAATTGTCTCTCCTACACATCCATTTGTGCAGACTGCAAGAGGAAAGCAAAGCAAAGGAAGATACAGCAATGGCAGGAAAACAAGGCAAAGAAAGATAGAGCAATAGAGAAAGCAATGTCAGTGGTAGGAAAAATTCCCAGATTAGATGAAAAGTACAAGTATTCATGAGAAAGTGGGTAAAGTACTTAGTGATATGAGTCTGCTGAGTCATGGTACAGACCTGAGTGCAATGATGAGGCATTTTTTATAAGAAGGATCTAGAGGATTTTACCTTTCAGTGTGCAAGTTGTTTTGTTGAAAACTTTTCAGGTTTACCTTTCATTTCAGTGTGAAATCTTGAAAGGAAATATAACTGATGTTTATGTATTTTAAACCAATGAGGAGGAGGAAGGGCCAAACACAAGAGACAGAAAGAGAGGGAGAGAGAGAGGGAGAAATGGAATGGAACAACTGCAGTGAATCCTAGCATAAAAATATGTAAATCTATAAAATACAGACTGGAAATTAAAGATATGCCCTTGCTTATTACAGCTGTGAAGCTGAAAATGGTGTGTTCCAGAAAACCCTACTAACTGCAAAACAGAACATGACCAGCTCAGGGGAGGTAATGTAGGATGTGATGGCAGAAGGCTTTCCTTTGGCATTAGGGTGCATTTTATAAGCCCCCACGTCAGTCTCCACTCTAGGCAACATGGAGGTGAAACAAGGATTTTTGTCTTGCCTGCTTTGCACAGAGATGCAGCCCAGAGACTGGCCAGGCTGGCAAGCAGTGGTGCTGCTGGCACCTTCCCTTTCATTGACAGAGGAAAAAAAATCATGAACACCATCAGTGACAACACATCAGGCCACAGACTAATGTTTATTTGCTTTTTCCATTTACAGTACTCAATAAGGAATGTTAATGGAAAGTTGTTTAAGCTTAACAGGCAAAATTAAACCCTTATTCATGGGGTTTTGGAACATTTTTGTTTGAAACTTCCTTCTTGTTCCTCTCACCCCCTCCACTTCTCCCCTTCTTTCCTATTAAACTGAAGTCAATTTCCCTTATAAAGTCCAAGGCTTTTAAACCCAGCCTAACGTCCATGATTCCTATCTTTCACTGAATAAACATAATACTTTATACCTTCTGTCAGAGGCACAGACTTCTTTTATTTGCAGGGGAGACTGTAAGCAACATTTTAAACACTGCTTTGTGCACAACGGCCGATTAAAGCTGGAAACTGTGAGAACTGGGCTGCTCAATCCTCAACCTTTATCAGGAACTGAGGACATAATGAAACCTGACATATCTGGCTTCTTTCCTTGATCAGCTCCTGATTTCAGAGCTGCACAAAGAGGAACTAAACAAAGGCAAAATGGGACCTGTCCATAAGCCCAGGGACTGATCCTGCAAAACCTCAGGCAGCTCCTAAGTGCTTTATATAGAATCAGGCCCTAAGTGCCACTGCCAATAACCAAGAGATAACCCATTCAGATAGGTAGCCAGGAGCCCTGGGCAATGCAGAAAACTTGTCCCCTGAGTAGATATGGGAATGCAACTCTGCCAGATAGAATATCCACAAAGCACTGCTGAGAAAGACAGACATTCCTCGGTAGGTATTGCCCTGACATCAAATGCTCCCCTGGAGATGGACCCCCTTTTCACAACTCACTTGGAAATGTCCTAAAAGGAGGGGATGCTACCCTGGGTTGCCATTTGGGGTGATTTACAAAGAACAAAATAGTCCCTTTGAACCTGTAAGTCCTGTGTTTGCTCTGACACTGATACACATTCCTGAAGCCCATTGAAGAAAATAGAGAAACACAAGGGAGCCGGAGCTCCTCATTGAAATGTCTCCCTTGTCCTGTTAAATCGAAATAAAACAGGGCAGAAAAAATGCACACTAACTGAGATGCAGGAGTTTAATGTGCCCTTCTAGACACACATGTTTCCAATATATTTTACAACAGCCACAACAAAATGTAATTACTCAGTGTGGGCAGGCAGGCCTCCGATGGCTCAATAAAAGTCCAGACAGGCTGTGCAGAGCAAGGCTGGGGCAAGGCCCTCTGTCTCCCTTCCCATTTGCATGGTTGTTCCCTGCCCTTGTGTGTAGTTGCTGATGCAGGGCTGGGGCAGGGAGGGGGTGAGAAGATGGAGAAACCTGGAGGTGATGGAGAACAGATCACACAGCTCCTTGCTTTCCCACCTGGCACCTTCACCAGGTCACAGCTGCTGCTCTGCAGAGGCATGGCAAAGAGTAAAGAGCATTTGAGTTTTAGGGGTGAGGTGTGAGGGCTGTACTGCATTATTGGATCAGCCTAATGAACAGAGTCTGCTCTCTCTTTCCTACATTAGGGAATGATCATTCACCGCACAAAGACTGCACTTTAGTCTCTTGGGCATTAAGAGATTGTTCTGACAATCTCACCTTCATTTTCCAGCAAACTGAGCTTGTGAGTCTAAGCAAGTCCTGACCACTGCAGTAAAATCATGAATTTGTCCAGAGGTCTGGGAATGATGATGGGTTTGGAAAGGAATCTGAAGACAACCTGTGAATTTCCCTGTGGCTGAAGAAAGTAAAGGATTTCTTTTTCTTTCTTCTGTACATACCACTAACTTCTAATAAAAGTGCAGATTAACTCAATTTAAGGGAGCACAGTGAACAGCAGATTTTATGTTATCTACACACTATGTTACATTGCACCTGCAATGTCAGACTCTGATATAATACAGAATCCTGTTTCCTAGAAAAATCAGATGCAATCCCAAGTCACACTGACTTTCCAAGCATTCATAAGTACAAAGGAATGATGATGTGCAGTCCTGAATCATGTTGTATTCACAGCTCTCATAAAAGGCAAACCCCTCGATGATCTGAAGATTAAAAGCCCCTGCTCCCCAGAATAAAAGTTCTATTCAGTCAATATCCAATAAACTCATTTACAAGCCTACTTGTTGAAACTAGGCTTGCAGGACAGACTTGTCTAGGACATTGCTTATCTTCTTGGTTCTACTTGAAGACTTGGACACTGGCTTTTATTTCAATATTTAGGTGCTGCGTTTATAAATATACATCCTGAGAAGTTTTTAGTCGATATAACCTCTCATATTTTTCTGCTAACTAGACACTGAAAATCCAGTTGCAGTCAGATGCTCACCTCTTAACAAGAGCTGTGGTTTTGAGTGATACTTGGTGTTACACATCCTCTGTGTACCTCTGCTTTTTTAAAAATTCATTTGGGTGCATCATTCAGCATCTCAATTCCAGTCAGTTCTGGGTAATAATAATCATTTATTTCATCGATCTCTGCTGCATTTCTACTCGGGATAAATAATAAGACAGCACTGTGTTGTGGACTCAAACAGGGACTCCAGCCTCTAACAACAATTGAAAGCCCCCACAGGGGTGTGGAGAAGTCAGAGACAGCAGCACATCAATTATGAAGCCCTGAACTTTATCTACTGCTGGCAAAAGAGAAGGTTAATTATCTAAAAATAAAGCAACTATATGCTGGTGTAGGAGGGTGAACTAGGAGGAGGGCTTTGGAACAAGCAAGATAAGGTTGTAATCCAGAACATTAGAAAACTGAGGCTGAACAAGAACTGTCCATATAACCTGTCATCCACAGGCAAATAAAATTGCATGGCTGAAAACCCTTGACTAAAATAAATTGGCTACATCATGTCTTTTAATAAGCCTTTTCTGGTTCTGACAGTGAAACCGACAGGTGCCCAGGAGCCACAGACATTCTCATACCCACTTAGTTACTTCAAGGCATGACTATTGCACCACAGCAAACCAGAAACCTGAGGAGTGAGTTCAGAGCTGAATTTCTGTAAGTGTTTCTGCTGCCAGTTACTTTTTAGAGATATGAGTTTGAAATCGTATCTCCAAAGCACTGTTATGCTCAGTGTTTTTCTCTCCATAAGCATCCATGAACCACTAAAGCTCTAGGAAGTGGAAGAGGCACAAAAAGGTTTGGGGTGAGTTTCACCACTGCAGATACCCTGGCAGCTTTCAGTGTTGGATAGGACTGCTCTGCTCAAGAAAAAACTCAGCAATCACCAGTGGCTCTGCCATAGGAATCCAAACAGGAAGGGCTACTCAAAAAAAATGAGAAAGAAGCTACACTCCTCCACTTTGTCTGCCTTATTTTGAAGGCCTGCTGGGTAGTCAAGGACCTCACAAGCTCCAGCTACGTATTTATAGTAAAGAAGAAAGAGCAGCAACTCCTCCAGCCTGGGATAATAGCCAAAAGAGTATGGGGCATCTGGAGTCAATCCCACTGAGTGAAAAGGAAAATCACCAATAATATTGATAGGATTTTAATGAAGTCTTTAATATAGACCTTAAATACATCTTAGAGCCTGGGACATGCTTTCATTATTGTTATTTTTTAGTAAGTCCTTGCTTTCACTGGAACAAAATTTTGAGGCTCCATTAATACTGTGGGTTTTATGGTGGCTGAAATAATTGACATCATTACAGGTGTTTGCTGCATTCTATGCACTTTCCTCCATGAAAGGAAGGGGGAAATAACATCCCTTTATAAATAAAAGACCTGCAGCTAAAAGATGCTAAAATTACTCAGTTAATTGCACATTAGTCTATGGAGTTGACAAATTTCTCATCTCTTATCTCTGAGGAGGTCCCTTGATCACATAGGAACTCATGTGGGTTGAAGAAGCTGATTTATAAAATGAAAAAAAAAAATCCAAAACAACATGTAAAAAAATGAAAAATTTGGATTAGGTTTTCAGGTCACTGTACTAAATACTGCCACTGACAGTATTAGATATACATTGCTTCAGCTTAACTGAACTGAACATGAACCCCATTATGTTGTTCATATTTTTGGTCAGGGCAAATACACATGGGCAAAGGTAGATGCTCGAGTATTCCCATGGGGTCACAAGAACAGGTCTGCAGGAAAGGACGGCTCCCACTCACATCATTCCTCTGGCAGGCTTATTAGCACAAGTGCCTACTCATCCTGTTGTGATGAGGAGGTTAAATGAGTGGGCAATACAATCCTGTATGGACAGTCTTGCTCCACTGACCATAGGATGGAACTACTCTCTCACTCATACATTTGTTTTAATTTTTAAAGAACTGTAAGTTGTCTTTCTGAATACAGACTTTTCCCAATCACTCATCTGGGAATGTGACAAAAAAACACACTCAGTCATCTGGGAACAAGTGTACCATAGCTGGTGTGGTGAGCTGACCTTGCCTAGATGCCAAATGCACACCCAACCGCTCTAACAATCTCCTCCTCAGCAAGACACCAGGAGAAAATAAGATGAAAAAGCTCATGGGTCAAGATAAAGGCAGTCCAATGAAAATAAAAACAAACAAACAAACAAGAAAAACCCAAAAAAAACCAAGCCAAGATTATGTGCAGGAGCAAAGCAAAAGCAGAGGAGACAAATGCTCTACTTCCCATCAGCAACGTCCAGACACTTCTTGGGGAGTAGGGCTCCAGGCTGCAAATGGCTGCTTCAGAAGACAAACACCTTGGTAGTGAATCAAAGCCCCAACCCGTTTTCTACTTCTTTTTATTGCTAAGCACAATGTCATATGGTATGGAATATTCCTATGGAATATTCCTATGGAATTCCTACCAGCCCTTGGGGGTGTTGGAAAGACAGCTTTGGCGCTGTGTGGGTGCTGCTCACAGCGGCCAACACGTGGTGTCTTACCAACACCCTCCTAGATACAAGTGCAAAGCACAGCACTTCCAGGGGAATGTTAACCCTGTCCCAACCAGAGCCACTCCCTGGGCATCAGTGGTCACATCATGTGGGACACCTTCATCCGATATGTGCTGATGTGTCCCTGACAAAAGAGGAGGAAAGGAACTAGGATTAGTTCAAAGTTTTGGCTGGCGGGGATCACTGTAAGACTATACTGTGTGCACAGACAAACTTACAGTACAGGAATGAACAGCTGTATTTTTTCAGATGCATTTCCCTGAAAGCTGTATGCACTCATTATGTCTGCATATGAGAGCCCTTTTATTTAAAGACATCCTTACAGACTTAGAAAATTGTGCCCACCTTAAAGATGTTGACATACATGAGATGAGTTAAATCATGGCAACATGCATGTAAAACTCCTATAGGGAAAGAGAATAATCCAATCCTAAACTTCTACATGATTACTCATTTCATTGGAGTCTTGTTACTTGAAATGCAATATTATTTGCTAACATGTGCCTGTTACTAAAACCCTGGGGGTGTGAACACTCTCCTACTGTTTTGCTGGAGTGTTATGTCCTTTCCCATCTAACACAAGTAGCTGGAAAGGTGCAGATAGATCCTCCTCCTTCTCGTTCCTAAATATACAGCCCCCACAGAACACCTCTTTTTCCATCTAAATGCCCACAGAAATGAATTCAGCACACAGCTGGGGCACTGAGTGTTTAAGGTTAAGGATTGCAACAGCCATGCAACAGGGAATAGCTTTGCTGTTTGCCAGGTATCTCAGACACATTCTCCTCATCCTTAACACCAGTCTAACACATAGCAGACACTTGTGCCTATTTACAGAGCCTAAATGCAAATAGCACCCTGAAAGGGCCTAGAGACAGGGGAAGAAGACAAAAGCACAAGCACTTATTTGCTTATCAGCACATCAGCTCCAAGAACTTCTTTCACCTAATGAGCCGTGTCTAAGGACCCACTTTTTACCTAAGATTCATGTCTTTAATACTCTTTCCTGACAGAAAACCTCAGTTCTTTTACTTCCTCTTCCTTGGGGACCCCAGGATTCTCTTTAAGCCACTTCTCACTCCCGGTATTATTTGTACTAATTTATTCGGGAAGCATTTTCCACACCGCTGCCCCAGGGCTAGTGTCTGCCTTCAGCTGTCTAAGGATGCTGATGGCTTTTTTGGCGGGCAGGAGCCATCCTTTCCCAGCCTGGCAGCAACCAGATATCACTAATAATGACCTGGCTGAACTGTCAGCAAGTCATTAACCTTTGTTAGGGTAAAATGCTTTACCACCTGGGGAAATCATACTCCAACCTCATACTGCAACTTGCTCAGTAAGTCATTTCCTGCAACACACATGCTGACTAGCACCTTTCTTGCAAAGAAATATAAACAGATTCAATAGATATTTCTCATTGCCAGTGCTAAACATGACAACAATTACTATTTTGGGGTCTTACTGGTGATACCATTCTCAACCATGATGAGACTGGTCTCATCTAGGTCAGGAAATTTACGGGATTTTTGAATTTGACCCCTCTCCCTGTTGGAAGTCATTAGCATCTGCCCATGTGCTGGCCAAGCATCTGCTGACTAAGGAGTTGTTTCTTTCTAAAAGAGTTCCTTTTTCTTTAAGGAAGCTGTTGATTTAGAAGCCAATGATGAGCCATCAGGAACTTTGTGAGTGATGGCTAACCTTCACTTCATAGGCACAGATGCTGATTTCATACTCTAGCTGGAGGTGAGAGTAAATCCATGACATCTTGGAGCCAGTTGAACTACTTGTATGCAGTAATATTTGTGGTGTTTGCAGTAGTGCTGGAGAGAGGTGGTGACACCAGGAAAAAAAATCCTTTTTTACTCTGTATATTTTAAGTAGACTTGCCTTATTTGGTGTCTAGTAAGTATTTAGCTTATAAACACAACAGTCCATATGCTTCAGCCATGTGAGTGAAATGTTTATGTAGGTGGTGGGTTGATCTCACTGAAATGCTGTCATTATAAATCAGGTATTGGCTCTGCCATATTCATGCCTAAGACACAGCCCTGTAGTGAGTGGCTCACTCAGCTGCTCCTAGGTACTGTGATTAAGGTGGGGTGAGCTGCCTTTTGGGGGTTCCCTGTGAGTTATAGAAGGGCTCTCAGGTGACAAGGTTAGAGGGACAAATGCTCACAGAGATGTGTGCCTTTTGCCTCCTTTGTGGGGTACCAACGAGAGTGATCACAACCCAACATTTCATGCCTGCTAAAATGGCCAGGATTTTCTTTACAGGGGATTTCATCAGACATATCCCTCCTTTTAAATTATTATTATTTCATAATTACTACGACCAATGGCCTTAGTGACAGGTTTGCCAGGAAAATAAGGGGTCCCTGAAACAGCCTCTCTGCTGTGGCATTTGCAAAGGGAAATGTCCCAATGAGTGTGCCCTCTCCCAGCTGTTCCAGTGGCCATTGGCAATGCCAGCTGCTCAGGCTTGCATGCTAAAGCTCCTGAGATCAGCAAGGCAGGGATTTTCCGGAGAGCTACCCAGGAATTAAGTGTCTGGATTCCTTTCACATTCCACAGGTGCTAGTCCAATGAGCTGTGCCTCCAGTTCACTTTCTAGTTCAGCTCTGGTACTGGAAAATCTCTCCACTGAGAGGAACATACCCACTTGCCAGCTGCTCGGAGGGTGCCAAGTGCAACTTCAGCTGGGTTTATCAGACAGACAGCCAGGCACTGGCACAGAACTATCTCAGGAATCTCAGCACTCTTACCACAAACGTATCTTGAGTTTTGATTCCAAAATTATGTTCTTCTTACGCAGAAGAAACATCAGAAAAATTATGCAGTCCTGCTTCTCCCAGGGGCGAGCCAACAGCTACAATAGCTAAAGGTACCTCTTGGCTAAGCTTTTCATATTTCAGCATGGTAACAGCTGAACACTCAAATGCACAACTGAAAGGAGCTGGGGAATGAAGTGAAAATATCTCCTGATGGTCTGTTGAGTTACAAGCCCTGTCCTTGCCATGGCTAAGGAAGGAAATCAGTGGCACCAGGTACTGTGCATAGCCTTTGGTAGCTAGAGGCATAAAGTCCTAGGAGGCTGCTAAAGTGCCATGCCTCTCCTTACCTCTGAGAAGACCTGCTAGGCTGGTGAGGCATCATAGAGCAGCAAACAGGGTGCAGGGCACTTACAGGCTCTTGTCCTGCCCGGTTCATGAGAGATGGAATCAGACAACCTCTCAAGCAAAAAGACTACAAACAATGGAGTTTCAGGCAGCAGCCAAGGCTCTGTAGCTAGGGCCATACACAACTCATCTCCTCTGCATTGGAAGGAAGGTATATACAGCAGCTGCCCTGCTGTGTTTGCATTTGTAATTCAGGGAACAAAACATATTAGGAGAAAGGGAATGGAAATGCAGGCAGAAGAGAATGAACCAAAGCACTGCAGATGTACCTGGTTTTCTCCATTAACTCTAAGAAAATTCACTGGTGGCCCCAGACACCAAAAATCATGTGAGGTAAGTCCTACTCCAGCTGTTCACGGGCAATGAGATACATAAGCAAAGCTCAACTTGAAGCTGGTCATCGAAAAATGATGATTCAAAATTAGCAGGAAGCCAGGGATAAAGAGGAGTCAGGCTCTTCAGAATTTTTGGCTTGGTCTCATAAATGCATTGTATAGTTAGATACACTGTAGTTGCAAAGTCTAATTGAATAAATCACAAAATGGTTTTGGTTGTTTGGTTGGAAGGGACCTTTAAAACATCTTCTAATCCAACCCCCCTGCAATGAGACAATTCCAGTAGCCCAGGTTGCTCAGAGCTCCATCTGACCTCACCTTGAATGTTTCCAGGGGTGGGGAATAAATAATGTAATTACATTAGCCAATTCCATTGAACTTTTGCTCAAATTTTATCAGGCCTGTAGTTAGGCCACTCTCATAATCTGTTCTGTTTGCTATTCCCATGCTCTTCTCTCCCAGAAGCTAAAGAGAGAAAGCTAATTTAATTTTTTTTCATAGAGTTTAACTGGAAAAGCCAGGATAAAAATTGTCTAGGATCTTATGACATTATCTAAGCTGTATGGGTAATGAATGGTACCAATACTGATTGAATGGTAGGAAATTTGAGATGGCTGCTATGAGATACCCTCACATAATTCATATACATGCACCTAACTTATATTTTAATTAAATAAGAACTTAAAACCCCTCTAGGTGTTGTGCTCAGAACTCATCTTTCCCTGAGCTATGCAACAAATAATTTCTTTGCAAATCAATGGGAGACATGAACTTCTAGAATGTAAGGGGGGTTTTATTCAGTCATAGTTTATTTACGCACTAAATATTTTACTGTATTTTGACTACAGAATAATTTGTATTCTAAATAATAATTAGTTTTGTACAAAAAACTTCACAAAATTAGAATATATAAAAAACCTCATGAAAGATTCTAAATAAGTAACAAGTGTTAAAATTAAATTCACTTGGGAATCCAGTCAATTGATTAGGGAATTTTCAAATGCATATTAAAATTTTTCCTATAGTACATACTTCTCCAGTCAGGAGTATGTCTTCAGTGTTTTGGGGTTGGGGGTTTTTGTGACATATTTATAAAAAAAATCCACAAGATTTATTTTACTGAATCAGAACAAAAAAAAAAATGTTTAAATGCACATCCTCCCTATGACTGAAAATCTCAGCTGTGGAGAAGGAGAGAGATTGAAAAAGGCTTTATATGATATTGGATAATTGGATTATTGGATTATTCAGTGTCTGTCTTTGGGGAGAGCTGGTGTCATACACTCATATTTGTCCTTGTTTTGCACTCTGTGTGTGGGCAACATTTGTGTACCTCCTGTATAAAGTCTACAGAAATGTAAATACAAAGTCCTTACACCAGCTCTATGGACTCTAGATCCTGCTAGCAAAGAGCATGTAACCAAATCCCCTTTAATTTTGGCAGTAGGGGTGGGAATCAGTCTGGAAATTTGATTTTCTTCATATCAGCCATAAAGCATGAAAAAGCACAAGCTTCCTAATTTACACATTCTCAAAACTGCAGGCATTTCTAACATCATTTCTGCCCTTTATTCAGTGATGACAAGTCCTGAGGGGGTGAAGGAGTAGCATAAAGCAGTGACTCTTGGTGCACTCTCTGGCCTAATTATCACTTAATCAACCTAGCAGTGTCAAAAAAGAAATACAGAAATGTCAATCCATTTTTAACTCTTGGCTCCCTTGTGCCTCAGAAGGCTCCTTTGTTTTAAGAATTCTAAAAACAATTTCTGTGAGTATGAGATTTTTCTTAATACTATTTTTCATCTCTACTACTACCACTACTACTAGTAGTTTTTAGTTCCTTCAAAACTTTTTGTACGCATTCCAGAGAGCAAAGTGTTAAAGCCCAATGCTGCTTCTGAGTCATTTCCCAGACTGTTTGTCTCCTAACTGGGGCAAAATAGGAATATTAAGCATGATGAGCAATGAAGATAATTGAGCACAGCAAACAAATCTTTATTTCTTTTGAGACACCTCACCTTGAAAATACACTTGGACCTACTGGATCATAAGAGAGATGAAGAAAACAGAAAGCTATGCTTGTCCCAGAGATGTAAGTCCATCACAGCCTCAAATCCTCTAGCTTTGCAGAAATTAATGCTTTCTGATGAACTTTTCTTTTTTGCTGGACTACAGCAGTAGATTCTAAACAACTCCCAGAATGTTTAAGGGGCATTTGGTAAAAAAAGTTTGTATGCAGAGGTTGTGAATGGCAGGAGCCAGACATTAACAGGATGTTTCTATAATGTAAAATTAAAGACTGCCCTGCCACTTGCCAGCCTTTCAATGCCTATATATGTTAGTTTTAATACCTACATTCTACAGTTAATTGAAAATTACACCTGGTGAATTGAGTGTGGGCTAATAGAGTGTTCACACTGTGATGTGGAGACTACAGAGCAGTTGTGAACAGTGCCACAGGAGGTTCCTTCAACCTCGTCACCCTCCATCATTGTTCTGAAGGCTCCAGGGTCCTTCAAAACCTCACAGAAAGCCCTAGCACACTCATGTACATCACTTCAATGTGAGTTGAAGGGTTAAAATGTTATCTAGTCTTGAAACAGACTAAGAAAACCAAGATCTTGTTGATACTTGTTTGGATGCAGCCAACGCTCCTGGCTGCTGCTACCCGGAGACTTCTTGGCATGAATACAAGGAGATAGTGCTGGATGCCATTCAGCATAGAGCTGTGAGACTGGGGAAAAATGCCTGCCTGGCCTGCTCTGAGCCTACAATATTAATTATTCTGTCATTGTACCATTCTACAGTATGAATTATTCTGCCATTTTATCAGCCTACAGTATGAATTATTCTGCCATTGTATGACCCTATGAAATGCTAAGGTCTGGCTACATACAGGTTCAGGACAGAAGCTGGAGCTCCAAGGCAGCTACATAGATTTGACAACATTTCCAGGTTGTATTTATCTCTGTCCTGAAGTCTGTTCTCCTCAGACACAAAGTGAAGCCTGAGAACCTCTGTCTTAACTATGAAGGGACAACAATTATGGAGCAGTAGCAATTTATTTTCAAACCCTTGGCCACAACACTTCAACCCAGTACCCATAGCCATGGGCCCTGTGGTCAAAGGCACCCTAAAGAGCTTTCCAGACATGTTTCCATCCAGATGCAATTACAGAATATGATCTGCTAACAGGCCCACCTGCACTAAGGTTTGCATATTCTGCAAGAGGGGATCCAGCTCTATTACATGCTTTTCAGAAGCTAATTTCAACTAGCACCTTCCAGAGCCTCTAAGTAGCGGGAAGCTCCAGGTTCTTCCCACAGAAAACCTCATGTGTGTTTTCCAGGTCTGTCACCTCCACGGTGGGAAGACAGAATTCAGCTTCCTTTTACCAATATTACTTATGGCTGGGTGGCATTTGAGTCCCAGACTCATTACTAAAAGGCAGCTGAGTCTTGGGAGACCTGGATTTTGCTCTGCTTTCAACTTCTGTAGCCTTGAGAATTTCAGCTGAGACAGGTTTTCTGTGTTTGACTTTCAAGTATTACCCATACAGGAGCTTCAAGTTTCCAGGAGGTGGGAATTGTTCCTTCTATGGCTGTTGCTGAAGCTTAAACATACAGTCATCACTTTGAATAACCAAAAGGAAACATTTGTTTCTTTCTGACTATTTCCATGTTTGGGAAGGGCTAAGATGAAGCAGAATCCCTGGTCAGACACTGCCTTCCTACCCTGAGTCTCATAAACAACTGGTCAGGTCTCCTGCCAGCATGAGAGTGGAAGATGGGGCTGTCCCACCTTGCTTTAATCCCAGTGTTTCCCAAAGACATAATGACATGATGTGGCTGCTGACCCTCTCCATCCTCATTAGACCCTGAATCAAGCACTCCTTAAACCCTTGTTCCTGGGTTAATTAGAGTTGCAAATCTGAATTACCAAAAAAGATAAGAATCCAGGACTTCAGTGGGTTATTTAAGACCTAAATGAATGGCCAAACAAGCCAGAAAAGCTTTAAAATGAGATATTTAATAAAGCCATAAGACTTACTTGGAACAAAACCCTTTATTGAGTTTTTTCATTTACCTTGTAGGCAGGCAGGTCTCTTGGGTATTCGGGTGATTGGAACAGCACCCACCAGATCTATTATTTGCAACAAATCCAGGTGCTTGCTTGAAGCCAGCATTTAACTATGCAAATTAACATTTTTGTGTTCAAGGTAAATTCCAGCAGCTACTCATGTGTACCAGCAGCTGCAAATACTCTTTGTTTTCACCCAAACATGTTTTTGCATGTGCATCCATTGTGCCTGTTTATGAAAATGTTATTTATAAATACTCATTTTATATTTTAATAACTTCTATTTACACCCCTCAAGAAGACCAAATTACCACTGCAGTAACTGGGTCAACACTGACAAATACTTAGGCTGAGACAGAACAGATACTTCTCAGCAGTGAATGTCAGCTTAAACGATTCCTACCCCCCGCTTCTTCTAGAAGTATCTGTGTCAATACTATAATCTTATAATTTCTTTTTCTTCTGTAGCCAAGTAAACATCTTTAATTAGACTCATTTAAAGTGGATTATGCCTTACATAGAGGCCTGAATTTGGATCGCATCCTAACAACTTCAATTTTCCTATAATTGTATCATAATTATCATTAATGTCTGGATCTGTAAATTGGTGTTGCTAAAGCTTAGATTATTTCTCAGATTCATGCAACAAAGATAAGAAAATAAAATAAAATTGCCACCTCAATCACTTTTAAAAAAAACCCCACTTTTCTGAATTTATATCCAAGAGTAATGGTTTTAGTAGTCCCACCATTGACCCATTGAGGCTATTTTATTGTTTTGTTAGCCAAGATGCCCTCAGCTTGTCAATTCTTCTTTCCTGATGGATCAGTGAAACACAGAGGCATCCACATTTTCCTACGGTTTTCTTCAGAGTAACAAATGGCTAGGGCCAGCTCCAGCTATGCCAGATGGTGCTGTACACGAACATCCCTCTCTCACTGGTTATCTGCAGGGACCCTGCTACCCTGCACAGTCCTGCCACTGTTCAGGTCAGTCCGAAGCAATTACAGGCTGATATCCTGTTTGTTGAGACCTGCCACGGGGCACAGCTTCACCCCACACATTTCCCTCAGCGTTCAGGTGGGAGCCATTCAAAGCGCTGTTCAAAGCGCCCAGTGCTTTATCTGTAGCCATGACTGTCCACATCTGATGGATGTATGCAGGATTTGTGAAGTGAGCTCAAGTGAAGACCTTGGTTAGGAGAGCAGCAGAGGTGGTAGATTTACACAAAACATGCAAGTTATATTATACTGATAGCAACTCCCATTTCCAATCACAGGGGCTTTTGTGGTGACTTATTTCAGTCAACTGCACAGAGTTACTTTTGGGAGCTTCTAGGACACGGCCTGTTGTCATCTTATCAGAAGGCAATTTTTCAACCACTTCATGTTGGGTTAAAGGCTTTCCAACTAGATTAATTTTTAGCCTGAAGATGTTGTATCTGCAAGCTCCCCTTAGGATAGAGAGAACTTTTTACTTCTGGAAGCAACCAGAGATTTTTGGTCTTCTGTGAATTCTTTAAGGGCGGCTCTTAATTGAAACAGGCTGATGTACAAAACTGAAGGTTATTTGAAAGGCTCGAGTATTGCTGTGTTGTTGTGTTAGAGAGTTGATATCCCTAAGATTCTTCTCCTGCTTTGGTTTGGTTGTTCTGCTATTTTAAATAGCACCTGTGACTCCCAAGGGAGAGGATGGACTTAGTTCTCCCTGTTAATAATTGCCGCTAATAAATACCCATTGTCAAAAAGCAGCTAGACTGGAGGATACCCTGCCCTCTGCAGACTGCTATTCCAGAGATGACACCACTGCCGACTAAAGCAGAAATATCAGTCCCTGCTGAAAAGAGCAGGTTCCAGTTGTCCTGGGCTTCCCCATATAAATACAGAGCTGGACCAAGAGCAGTGGGGTCCTAGCAGTGAGCCTGTGAAGAAATTGGGAAGTCACCAAGGTCCAATTGGTTGCTGTAGTTTCACAGGCAGAAGAGAGAGCAGGGCTGTGCGCTGCACTGGGTAAACAGAAATAGTCTGGTCTGTAAGGAATGCATGACGGTACAGTGAGTCAGATTAGTTCCTAGAAAGAAAAACAGGGGGAAAATCTATTTTTTAATGCATCCTTAATTAGGCAGCTTTTGCATTGCAGAAGGCAATGAAGTCAATTCTGGAAAAGGCTCTTCTGGTGTCTCCACAAGAAATCAGTGAACAAAGGCAAGGTGCCCTCTCCCCTGCCTCTCTGCAGAGTCTCAGCATTGCTCCCCTGATGTTGGAAATAAAAACAACACCTGCAGGAGCTGAGCTGCCTGGAGACACCATCGACTCCACTTGATTTGTTTGCTGGCTCAAAGGCAATCTGGCAGAGCCTGTCCACCTGCCAGGCAGCAGGGGCTCGTTGTGTCGTGCCAGCAGTGTCTTGAGACCTGCCAGCACTCCTCTGCTGCTGACCAGCAGAGCAGCCACTGGTGTGGATGTGCCGCAGTCTTCCCCTGCCCACGCTGCTGAGGCTCTCCAATGTCACCGACCCTAAACTCCCTGCCCATGAGCTCAGGGATGGGCACTGCTTGTCTGGTGAACCTGGAAAGTGAAAGAAGTAAGACAGGTACCCTGCTTCACACTCCTTACCAAGCCTCCTCTGCAGCTTGCCCATCTCACTCTGGGAGCTGCTACTCCTGCTGACGGGGAATGACCAGGGACAGGTGTGTTTACCCCTGAGCACATGCCTGTGCACATGTGTTGGCTTTCTTTAATCCAAATTCAAGTGCCAAATGTGATAGCTCCAGCTGGGTCTGTGGAAATCCCTCAGGTAGCAAGTGGGAGCACCAAAAGATCAAGATCAAATTATTGATATAAATATTATTTTGCCTAATTTATTAAATGCTCTCATCTCCACAGGTGAAGCTGAAGGAGCAGCCTCATTTGCTTTGCAGCTGCTGCTGCAGCCTGGTTCTTCAGCAGCCCCTTCACAGTGAGACAGTATCTTGAGTGGTATGGGATTTCAGCTCACAGATAAGCAGCCAGTTTACTTCCCATGGAGAAAAGAGAAGAAAGACAGGGAGAAATCCGTGGTTTCATCAAATCAGTTTGATATCTTCCTCAGCTCTTGGGCTTATCTGCAGAAAACCATCACCTGGAAATCTCACATTGGGACTATCTGAGCAAAAACCTTGTTTGACAAGGAATTTGATAGGGAAATTGAAATATTTCAGAATATTTCTGAAAGGCAGAACGGGAAGTTTTGTAGCCTTCTGATACAGACTGCAGAATATTAAAATAATTTGAAAGCAATCTAAAATTCACCAAGCTTCAGACCCACTGGCAACACAAAAGCTTAATGTTTCTGACCAATCTCTGGTCAGCCAGCCAGCAGATGTTGGCTCCAACAGCAAGATTCCTCCCCACTGCCTTGACACTAGCCAGCTTTGGGAAACCTGCCTTCCCCCTCTCTGCCTCCCTTTTCCCCCAGACATGCTTTGTCTCATCTCTCTTGAGACTCTGTGTTCCCCAGGGTAGACGTGCTCTCTTACCCATCTCAATACAGCCTCCAAAACTGCACTGATTGCAGTTTCTTGGTACTACTTATTGAAAATGAGTCAGAGAAAATGGGGTTGGAAGAGACCTTGAGAGGTCACCAAATCCATCTGCCTGTTCCAGCGGAGTCAGATGCTGATCTAATCTGTGTTGGACTTTTGCCACCTCCTGCTCTGGGAGCTTGATGGAGGCTGCACAACTTTCCTTAATAAACCGCTCCATGGCTGCACTGTCATCTTTACCATGAGAAAGCTTTCCCCAGTAACCGAGCAAAAATTCTGTATTGATAATTTAAGCCACTTCCATTTTGTCTTATTCTCCAAGGACATAGAGAGCATGCCCTTTTCCTAGCTTGCAATATTTATCCTATTTGAAAACTGGTACTTCTTTTATTTGAAAACTGGTACAAAACTGGTATTTCTTCTGTAGACTAAACAACCCCAGAGACTTCCCTCACATGTAACAGTGCCAAAAGCAGCAAAGTCTTGACAATAATTTTAGTCTCACTAAAGGGAACTCTTGAATGCAAGCAGACAGTGAATTTTCCAACAGTGGAATACCCATCCTGGCAAGCAGAAGAGACGATCCCTTCTGCACACCCGCTGATGTCCACCACTGTCTGGCTCCACATTAGCCTGAAACCCAAAGTGAAACTCAGCCACTCAGACCTCACAGAAAGTTTGCACAGATGTATGCAAATCTGCTGGCTTTGTGCTGCATTGCTGAGTGGCAGCTGACTGCGGGCGTGATGGCTGGCTAGGAAAGGTGAGGGAACAGCAGCCACATTGCACCTGGACAGGGAGACACTATCTGCCCCAAGCCTCTTGTGGGAGTTGCCTGGGGCCAGTTGGCAGGGATGAGGTGGGATGGGGTGGGATAGAGGAAGGTCTGAAGGGCAAGGAAGTAGCAATGTGAGGAGGAACATAAAACTGGAAAACCAAGAGCTGCGAGATGTCTGTACAAGCCATCAGATTGTGAAGGAAAGTGAGCACTACTCTTGTCTAACTTAGCTGTGGTGCTCGGATGAACAAATGGCCCCATTTCACTGCTTCCTGTGGTGCACGTGCTGCTTGTGTTGCCTTATTACTCCTGCTCTGAAGTGGTGATGGAGCCAAGGTGCAGCATGCCAAGGAGTATGACAATTCTCTGTGAATTCCCTTTCCTACCTTCCTTGACAGCCCAGTCTCAGTGCCTGGTAAAGGCTTGGGAGAAAACAGGAATAAAGCAAAACATTCCTGCCGCCAAGTCAGGGGAAATGAAGCCAAAGACTGATGCAACATTCAAAGAGTACATAAATGACAACATTAAAATGCCCTTCTGTACCTTATTTGAAGATACAGAAGCTCCAAGACATTTTGAATTAATATGCTATTAGTCACTGACAGTCTTACTTAAAAATGTTTTCCTCAAATTCCATACAATTACAGATGGGTACCAGACGCAGTGAACAGCAGCCTTTGAAAGGGCCAGGTAATCTCCTGAACAGCAACTGCATCCAAAGGGACCCCAGTACACATGGCAGACTAGCTACAGGGATGTTTCCCTGCCATTTAGATGGCTTCAGGACAGCGTTAGGAACTGGCCAACAGCAAATAAAATGTAAATGTTCTGATTTGATGCGCAAAGCACAGTCCTTTTTCCTGGCATTTGCTCTCCTTTTTACCCTGGATAGACCAGGGTGAGTCTTGAGATATCCTTAGTGTGTTCACCACAAGTTCAAATAGAAAGTCCTTTTACTGTCTGTGTTTTGTAGTTCTTATCTAAGAATTATCTCTAACACAGATGGAAAAAAACTGCCCTGTGGAAATCATGTGTTAAGCAGAAGTCCTTGCTGATGAGCAGCTTGCAAGCATCCAGTGTCTTTCAGAGCCATAACCACTTGTGACCTTTTCTCCATGTGACTCAAGGTTACTCTGGGCTCTCAGGTTAAAAACCCTGTACCAGCAGAAAAAATCCAGATGGAAGACTGCTTGTCTTCACCTTCCTCTGAATGTCCTGTCAAGCAATTTGCTGCTATTAAAAATCCAGGCAAACAAAATAACTGCACACACAAATCCTGTTTGTGCTGTTGGGCTTCTTTACTCTAAATATCACTGGGTGGAGGAACCCTGACCAATAACACAGTGGAGTTCTCTGCTTATCTGTGTCACGGCCTTGGCACCTGCAGAGGCAATGAGCCATTTTCCTTCAGTTGTTTGGCCAAACACAGATTTTAGGGGTATAAACCTGAGCAAATGGGCAAAAACATTACTCGTGCTTCTCTTGCAGTCAATGTAAAGAGGAGGGACTCCACAAAGGGGGTGCATCCCATCTTTCCTGGATGCCTTTTTAAGCATGGTGGTGACTCCCATCTTAGTGACATTTTTAGACCTGGCTGCTCCTGCTGTGGCAGGGAAACTTTCCATCTCTTGAAGGCTAATGGACCCATGCTCTTTCACTGCAAATTCTCATCTCTCTCACTCACTCCATTTTAAACCTGGAAGGTCTCCATGAAAATTAAAGGCTCAGTTTCATAAGGTTCTTCCAGCTGCTCAACACAAGCCCTCTGTCAACTGGCTAGTGTGGCTTTGAGTGAGTGGACCAATTTTTTTGTTGTTGTTGTTGGTTTTGGGGTTTTTTTTCCCCATAATAACATAAAGTGTTCCCTTAGGAAGCTCATTCTCCTGGTGTCTCAAGAAGTCTGAACATGAGCATGTGTTTGCTTTGAAATCACTCAGTGACTCAACTCTGCAATAGAGACCAGTAGTGAGGGAGGGGTTTGGGTGTGGTTTTGTTGGGTGGAGTTGCTTTTTGTGTGGCTGGTTGGAGTTAGTTTCTTGTTTCTTTGTTTTTTCACTTGCATTCTACACTTTGACTCTAGCCGGCCAAGTGGAAAGCCAGCTAGTGGCAGCTGAATTTTCAAGTCTCTCTATGTGTCCACCAGAGAAGCTCAAATCCCAAAGCCACACAAACAGACCAACAGCATTAAGAATGGAAATCCTGTTCAGGTCCCAGTGAGGCTCATTCTGCAATGTCCTCTCTGATAGATCTTAGCAGGGTTTGTCATAGTCACCAGATTTTTGTCTTTTAACAAACATGACGTATCTTGGCTCCGTTTCCTCCCTTGCTTATCACTATTTTGTTAGCTTGAAGATAACTTCCAGGAGATTTTCTCTCACCTTAAAGTCTGATCAAAGCAAATTCCTGGGGCTTTTAAAAAGAAGTTATAGGGGAAGAGGGTGGGTGTCTTTCTGTCTGGTAACAGTTTATTTTAATCCGCCTGTTTTCTCCTTTTGTAATCTATAAGCACTGGTGTTTAGAAGGCTTGCCAGTTATGATAGGTTTCCTTGACGTTACTGTAACAGGCAAGGCTAAACACAGCTGTCTGGTGCCTGGAAACCTTAGGAGTCCTGCAGGACCTAAGTCAGAAAAAATAAACTGAACTTTAGACATACTCAAGCTAAAGGGCTTTTTCAGCCAACTCCTTTGTAAATAGTAAAAATTCTAAGTAGATATGGTGGGACAAATTTGTGTCTGGGGTCACTTCAGTAGCTGTTCTGGCACACTGCACAGAATTCATTTGCTGCAGTTCATCCTCTACAAAACTCCTTCTGCTAGGAACAGACAGTACATAAATCAGAAACCAAGGCTCAACTTTGCAACTTTTATGTTCACGGTACTGCACAAAGAAGAACAGATAATAGAAAAGGCATGCATCTAAATGTCAATATAATACTGCATTTGATGAGTTTTCATTAACTGCCAGAGCTGAAACAAACATTTCAGGATAATATGTGCCAAAACACTTTGAAATATTCAGAGAGCATATGAAGATGCATGCTGTGAAAAGGAGATAGATGCCATCCTGCATCATCTTTGATTTTCTAGATTTTGATTGTTCATCCAAGTTTTAGAGTAGACTGATAGGCTTCTGAGTGATATTCTGGAAAGGCAAACCAGACGTTGATTATTATCCCTGAATAACATCAATGGAAAGTGAGTCCACACCTCCAGCAAGCCCAAATGCCCTACTTCTCCCCATGGGTAGTTTGTGGTGGGTTGCTATTTTTTGTATCCCACATCTAAGCTTAATTTGCAGGGCAGAAGTAGAGACTTTCCCACAGATGGATATTCAGAAAAGGAGCTGAATTCAGACACTCTACAGCTGTACCTATCTTAATGCACCTGAGCACAATTCCGAGCTCCTCATCTGGATGCATGCACCAGACATGGCCTAGCTCAAGTGATCACCAGCCAATGAGTTTTTCTGTCCCACAGCTTTCCACAGAGAGGCAACCCAAACCAGGAGGTGAGAACGGTCTGCTCTGAGCAGGTCCCCAGTGAGGGAGGCGGGTGGCTCAAACTGAATCCCATGCACGATTGGACAAGACTGGTCTCTGGAATAGCCTCTCCTCCTCCTCCTCCCATAGGAAAGGGGATCCTGGGGACACTGTGTTCCTATGTGCTAATGGCAGGTGATGTAAATACTGCCTCTGTGCATCACGTTGGCACGAGTGTAATTGGCCATCTGAAACCCTGCAAGGATGCAATGTGTCGCTTAAACCCTACGTGAAGGCGGGGAGGACAGCTGCAGAAAAGCATTGCAACACAATGACAAATCAGGGAATGAGCTCAGAGGCTTTCAAGAAGGGCAGTCATGAATTGGAAAAGCTTCCAAGCACCATACTTTTGTTTTATTTTCAAATGTACCACATCATGGGAATGAGGCATGGCTCTCTAATGTTTCTCCTGGAGCAACTGGAATTGAATGTTATTTTAAAAAACAGTATGTGCAGGTGTTCCCCAGATATAATAAATGTTTAAGTATTAATTGCCTGAGAGGTAATTTCTTTAGCAAACACTTCATCTTCTGATTCATACAGCAGCTCTTCTGTTGCCTCTCTACCTTTAAAAAAATGAATATGCCAGTAATGCCACAACCATATTATGCACAACTTATACAAATGAACATTCTTCCAAAATAGCAACACCTGTTGTACACATGCTTCTCCCAAAAGCCCTTAGATGACTTGGGTGAGTCTTCAGCCAGGAATAGATATGTAACCACGAGGTTTAGGTGATCAGTACAGGTATTAATTTGTAAATGAGTGAATACTAAAAGCATTAATCAAAGTATAAACCAGGTGAAATCTGCAGGATTAATTATGTTCCCCACACCAGCCAGTGATTCTCCCTGAACAAGACAAAGAGGACTGGCTAAATTGATCAGAAACTGGTCCCTGTGTACAGCTTTCAGCAACCTCTCAGAGTAAACAGCAGACCAGGCTGATGTCAGACTTTAAATGCACAAACACATATGTACATTCACATACATGCTTCCTTCTCACAAATGGAAGTCACAATCATAATAACTATCAGGTTTTTGGGAGGTTTTATACCTACCTTTAGTGCTACTATGTTACCTTTTAGAGCCAGGTGAATTCAGCAGAAAATACCATGGCAATATTTTGAAGTGCCATACTGTGTTTTGAAAAAGAGTTTCTTCATTAAAAATGCATTAAAAACCACTGAAATCTGAGGTACGTATCAATATTATAGTAGGCACTTGAGGTTTACTTTCCTTAGATTGATCTCACTCCTGTGTAAAGTCTGCCTCGGTAGACGCCAGCTGTTTGGTTTTTTGTTTTCTTTGAAATTGCTGTGCCCACATTGAAAAAATCTGCTAAAGAACATCACAGTGAAAGCAACACTCTTCTGTAGGAACTTATATATTTCCTAGGATGTAGAAAAAAAAAAAAAAAAAAAAAAAAAAAAAAAAGCTTGACATTATTCTTCCACCTTCAAAGACATGTCTTTAATCAATAAATGTATCTGATTCACTGCTGGTTCGACACCACTGAAACAGTAGAGGAGTTGCATGTTCTTGTATATTACTTGAATTTGTTCCTAAACATAAATATGAATAAGCAGAGCATCTGCAGCTACTCCGGATGCACTGAAATGACAAGGACTATCAATCCTCATGCTTCAGGGTACCTAATCTGATAACCAGCTGAGGTCAGGGAGAAATATCCCCCACTGGTATAATATTGACTAATTGGATTCATTATAAGCCTTTTATGTCTTTCTCTAAAAAATCTTACATTAGCCACTAGATGGACCAGTGGCCTGCTCTGGCATGGCAATTCCTGCATATCTAATCCACAAAACAGTTGGCAATGGGTGCTGCTCCTGTAATTACTGAATCAGCAGCACACCAGCTGGAAGAGACTCAGCCTGCATCCCCACAGTGGCACGGAGCCCTCCAGATGAGGTCTTAGTCAGGAGGTGGGAAAGAAGAGGAGGCTTTTTGCCATGGTGAGCACATTTGTGGAATATCTGATTTACAAAGGTCTGATATATATGATGTACAGCATCTGAAGAACGCATCAGCTGACCTGGAATCCAGAGAAGGGCAAAAATTTAGAATAGAATAGAATAGAATAGAATAGAATAGAATAGAATAGAATAGAATAGAATAGAATAGTGTAGCATTGCAGAACAAAGCATAGCACAGCACTGAACACATCTGAAGGTTGTATAAAGGAACAAGAATCCTGGAACTGGAGGTGAGCCAGTGCTTGTCTGTGAAGCCCTAGCTAATCAGATGCCAACCTACTTCTTTACTGCCACTGCAGAGAAGGAGAACAGATGGGTGGGCTGGAATGAAATACAAAATAAAAGCAGGCTCCTATGGTCAACTTTACACAAAGGATGATAAAATCCCTCATTATATAACAGAAAGCCAAAGTACGTTAATACTTCTTTAATGGCGTTTCCCACAGAAGCAAAATCTGCATCTACTTGTTAGCCACAAGGTGCTTGGGTGATTATCAGTGAAAGGGAGCAGAAGGCTGTATGTGATGCAATTAGACGGTTGCTCGGAAAGCAATTTCACTGCTGAGATGAGGTCCGTGCTATCAGAAACAGAGGTTTTCCTAGACTGTAAAAATTAGAAGACAGAGCAAGAGGTTTCTGTTATCCAGTTAGCTGAGTCACAGGTCAAGGTATATTTTCCATCCAAGGCCATTCTTTCTAATATGTCACACTTCAGTGACACTTGAGATTCAAAATGGAGCAATCTTTTTTGTCTGGCTGCTTGCCAGGGTAGCTGGAGACTTCAGGGCAGTACATTGACAATGCTTACTCAACTAAAAGCAACTGTATCTCTTTCTGTCCTCTGGAGGAGAGCAGGTTACAAAACAGCATCTTCATATGCCATTATGTGAAAAACACACTACTCAAAAAGGAAAAAAAAAATAGTGCACTTGGTTTCCCTTTACATTTATCATCACCAGTGAATGTATCAGTTGGAATGAGTTTCCAGTTTCTCAAAGAGGCTCTCGGTAGATAAGCTTACCTGTCATGAATCACATACACAGACTGCCCCATAACCAACAAAATAAACACTGCCACACCTGTCTCTAAGGAACAACCCTGTTGACAGTTGTCTTGCCATTGCAATGCACGGCAATATTCAGGCAACTGAGACAGCCCCAGGAGGCTGGGGTTTTTCTAAAACATTGTGTTTTCTTCATTTGACCTATTTAGTCATATTTGGAAAAGTTCTGAGGAAATTCTTCTAGAAAAATGGGACTCTGGTCTTGTTTAGACTAAAGTCTATTTCTTGTCTGGTAGTCGATGGTTAGCAGGTGAGAGTGGCTCACAGGCAGCTCAGACCACCCTCGTAAGCTGAGCATGCTACATATAAATACCTCCACCCTGTGATGGTACAGGGCTGCTGGGTCTTCTGCCTCTCTCATGATCAAGAAAATGAGACAGAAAATGCAGCATCTCTGTCTCTTACCTTCAAAATACCAATGTGTCAAAAAGCAAATGGGACATCCACCTTTCCCTTCCTTCTGACTCTTCAGGAAATGTATGTGGTGACCTATGGCTCTTGATCACTTGGGAGAATTCCAGTATTCTAATTATAGGAGGGAGAAACATCCTCAATAAACCGATTGGGGTAAACTGGCCTTTGTGTATCTGGGACTCAGATCCTAAGCAATACTTTTTGTTTTTTTGCTGGCATAGGCTGTGAACATCAGAGGAGAGTCGGGGGAAAAGGACCTGGCCTTTCATTCACAACACAACTTTTGAAACCACCTTTGTCATCTGCCTTCCTTCAGGTCAGCCTCAAGAGACAGCTGAGCACTCGTGACCTCTGAGCAAAGTTAGAAGCACCCTGCGGACAGAGGGGACCGCCACAGCACTTGTCCCCAGACAGATCTGGAAAGGTGGGCTACGAAGCACCTAGATGGTTGCAACCATCAGCAGATGTGAAAGGGCTGCACAGCCGGTCTCTAACACAGCAGGAGATTCCCTGACCCCTGGCCTCGGGGCAAAGGAGGTGGTACAGAGACACTAGCAGGCATGTGGGTAATGTTGACAGGGATGAGGGATCACTGACTCACCACTTTTCATTGTTTTTCAATTTGGTTTTGGCAGGGTGTTTGTCTGCCAGGTAGAGAGCACGGGAGATTCAAATCCCACTTTACTGTGAGGGGACTGGGAACGAAGGGGCTGGCATATTTAGTTTCACTCCTGAAGTCACCTACACAAACTGAAAGGGACCACCAAGAGGGAAGTAGAGTTCACAGTTTCCAAACTGCATTTTTCCCCATTTCTGATTCAAGGGGGGATTCTGTTTCAAAAAACCCTTTGTTCTCAGGCACAAGAAAGTGACATTTGAGGTTTTCTAAAAATAAATATGTAGTTAAAATGAATCTGGTACAATTCGTCTCTTAGCTCTGGAGAGCACATAGAAGAGGGGGACGAAAGGAGAGGACAATGAATTTATAATCTGGCTTTTAGCAAGGTGTAAATTTACCACCCAGACTCCTACCCATTACAGACAGGAAACCAGCTGGTGGAGGGTGCAATGAGTTTGTTGTTCCTCCTCACACAATGACTATGTGTGTTATTGATTTCACAGGCCTAACCATGACTGGTATATTTTTTAGATCTTGCCTGTTGCCTTTTTATATTTTCAGATCAGCTATGCATTTCATCAGCCTCCTTGCCCACCAGCAATCATAAAATGTGAGTCTTTGTGGGAAAGCAGAGATGTAGAAAAATTTTCTTATGAGACGGTGGCTGGGATTGTTCCAGACACCTCCAGCCAGCTGCTCTCCAGGCAGCAGCTTTGTGATAGAAGAGACAGTAAACATCAGCTTCAGAAAGTCAGACGGTTGGGCCCTTTGGCTGCAAGCCCACTGAACAAGTTCTCCTGACTACTGAGGCATGGCTTGGGAAATAAAAGAGCTCTTTAGTGCTGATAGCTTTGGACGCCACTGTGCAATATAGCTGTAATCAGTCCAGGGTATTCCTACTTGCTTTGCATCTTAGGCTATAAAAGAAATCCAAACACATCAGTCCTGCCCTAGTGCTTAGTTTTCATTAAAGTATCTCCTGCTGTTAATCCTGCCCGGTCCAGCCTTGGACAATGCAATGTCACTGGGCTGCTGCATGGCCAGAGGTAACTAGAAATGATATAATTGGTGGAGTGGAATTATCTCTTTTCCAGTGCACAATGCGTAAACTGTACTCCTTTGCATAAACTCTACCTACAGAAATTCTGCAGTTTGTGCTTTCCTCCTGACTGTCTGTAATGTCAGCTGTGTCAGAAGAAGGCAGCACTGATGTGAAAAGCACTTTTTACAGATGAGGCAGGACTCTCTCTCATATTATTGAGGTCCTTACAGTTGAACTATAGGAAAGGCATAGATGGAGACCAAAGAGTGATCAGCTCCTGTATATGGGGAAAGTAAATAGGCTGGGATTCTCCAGCAGGAGAAAACAAAATAAAATTACATGGGATGTAAGCTCCTGCAGCTTTCCAGATAGGTCAAAAAGTGTGTAATTGCTCACTGCAGGGGAGGAGCTGGGGACACTGAAATTAAATGATCAGGCAGAACATTTCAAGGAAACTAAAGAGAACACTCTTTCACACACAGCATAATTCAGGAAGGAGAGTCACTGCCATACATTTTTCACTGCCATAAATTCACCACCATAAACTTTTGGAATACCAAAGTACAAACAGGTCAACAGAAGAGAGTGTGAGCATCAGGTCTGAAATGGTAAGGTGGAGAATAGCTCCCGAAGTGCCTAATGCATGTATTTTATTAGAGGTTAGGTAGGTCCCCCTTCCCTGACCTCTTTCTTTTATTCTTTTACAGTAGCTGCTACCAATAACTGTTAAAGACATGATACTGTCTTGATGGGCTTTTGATTTGACTCAGTGCAGACACTCTTATGAGGTTTAATGGACCGGCACCTCTTTGGAACAATTCCAATGTCTTCAATGAATATGAAGCAGAAATGATTTCCTACATGTCTGACAATTCCTGCTTTGTTTCCATTTCAGCATTTCCTAAGGCTTAAAAGCAGCTCTTAGCCTCTGAACTTTTCCTTTAATTTGGTGTCTTGGTTCTCTCAGTTATGCTCTGCATTACATTTAGACAAGCATTAAAAAGAAAGAAAGAAAAAAAAAAAGCAGTAATGTTGTATTAAATTGTCACAACAAATACTGCCAAATGAGGGGCTGAAAGTCACATATGTCCTGGTGATTGGTTGAGGATGTACTGCCTTACTGCCACTCTGGACCTGAGCAATTTGAAGTCCTTGTCGAGGGGGCAGATAAGCTGTAAAGGGCAGATATGGGAAACCCCCTGAAGCACTGGTACAAGGGCTGGGCACGGCCAAGTGACCAAAGCCAGCTGGGTCAAGTCTCAGCCCCCTCAGCTCCTTCAGCCCCCAGCTGTTTCTGTAGAAGAGGGAGGACCTGGTAGGTCAGGCTGGGTGTGTACATATGTGGGGGGTGTGTGTACTTATATGCACAATCTCCCAGTTAATGTCTTGGTTCTGTTTTGGTACATCACAGGACACAGCAATGCAGTGTTTCAAACACTTCAGTGTTTCAAACCTTAAAAAGCTGCAGACAAATGGTATAGCCTGTTGAGGAACTAACTGATTCTAACAGTTTTGTTAGACTGGTTTAATCATAGGATGGCTCCATTTTGAAATAGCACCATAATATATTAAACATTTATATAATTTTTTGCTTTTTAATTTTATTCCTTTGCTCCTCTTTTAATTTCAGGGCTTCAGAATATATTCACCACCTCCTGGGACCCTTTCGTGAGTTGTCAGTTCTGCAATTTGTCTAGGTTACAAATCAGTTTGCTTTGCAGGTTGTAGTTTGAACCAGAACTGCTAGTGGGAAACACGAATGAAATGAAAGAGACCCTCCAGGCACCACATGAATTTATAGCACAGATTGCCAGTGCCACCTAGAAAATAGAATGAGATCAAACACTAATTTGTCTATGTCTGCAGGATGCTCAAGAATCGAGCATGGCCAAAAATGGACACATCGGCCTTTTTTAAAGAATGAGTTACAGTTCTTATAAATCAACAGAACAGAAGGATACACAGTGGCCCTCTCAAGGCATTATGAGACTTATATATATGCTTGCACATATTTACTGCATATATGGGTTTCTGTAGGCAGGTTTTTTTCTTAATGCAAATTGCTTTAAAATGTTCTCAGCCTTCCTTTATTAACAGATATCCTTGTGCATTGCAATTCTGTGTGTGAGACCCATTGGTGACCTTCCCTTGCAAACCAAGATGCAATGAGTGTGGTGAAAGCTGCACACTTTTCCATGATCCCAGTCAGTAGATTTATGATTTAATAACCAGAAAAAAAGTCAGTTAAAGAAAACCCTCCAGCTCTGTCAACCTGCTAAGAGCCGCTGATTGCTCCAGAGCTCAGTAAGAAGTCACAGTTTAATAAACTCCACTTGGCATTGCCTCGCCAATGCTGCTTTGTACATCTCTATTGCCCAGGAAGTCTGAGGTTGGTTTTATTGTTCTGAGCCTTTTGATTATGCTCAAGTTAAAATGAGGGATTGCATATTCCAATTTGTGGTGACCCTGTCTTGTGAAAGGGCCTTGCTATGAGCAAAACTATAAATGAGGCTTGTGACCCTGTGTTTTAAATCATTTATTGTCACTACAATGTATATTCTTGATTTTGAAAAGCTTCTCTACCTGCACACTTAAATTTATGCTTAAGACTATTTATTTTATCCAAATAAAACCATGTATTTAAATCCGTATCTACACATAGGGGGTTGGCTCAATGAATTTGTAAAGCAAAATGCAATAACTGAGGTTTCATAGCAAGCCAGAATGAATCTGTGACACTGTTCTAAACAATATGCAAATGGTGACATACATCACAGCTAATGTCATAGGAGGAAAGGAGCACTTCTGGCACAGGGAAAAGATTGACACTGACAGGCAGGGGGGATACAAAAATCACAAATCACACCAACAACACACACAAAGGTTGAAGCTGTCACCATGCTAGGATCTCTAGAAAATAAAATACAAAACTCTCCATCTCTCTAGCCAACATCAGAAAATGAGGCAAAAGTGTGAAACCAAAGAGGAGTATAAAGTCACTCCAATTGCTCCCAGATGCCCCAAGCAGGGAACAGGGAGAGATTAAATCAGCTGTATTGAAAGAGAGAGAATCCAGTGCATCCAAAGCAGAGCAAGACAAAAGTAAATTGAAACACACATTAGTGGCATTGGAAAATGGACAGTCTTTTTTTTTAAGGAGAACATGATCTGAGTACAAGTAAAATGAGTTCTCTGTTAGATTTCATTTAAGAGAAAGAAAAAAAAAAATCATGAACAGACCACAGGAACAAAAATCCTGATTTAATTTTAACAAACGCCACTGAATGATGGAGAGGGAACAGAGAGAGGGAGAGTTAAGAGGAGAGGTTAGTGTAGATTCCAGAAAAAAGAGCCTTTTCAGTAGTTTCATTACACCTAAAACAGCATCTGCCATTGCTCCAGCCATTTGTTTTCTCCTCTTTGTGCACTTCATATTTATTCTTGGATCATATTAAGTTTTGTGTATACAGATGCTACAGGATCTGAAAGAATTAGGAGAAATGTGTCAGAAGTCATCATTTGCTTCTTCAGCCAAAAGTATCCAAATAAGTGGTGGATATCCTATTTCTTTAAATGTTTACTACCCCAGACACAGAACAGACAACTGTGTATGAGCCTGTCCTGGCAAAGGAGTGGAGAGGCTAACCTCATCTACCCTTTCAGTCTCTGAGCTTTGATGATTCATATTTTGCAAGAGCAGCTTTGCTTATAAATAAGAGCGGGTTTAGCAAGTGAAACCAGTTAGCCTTTAAACAATTAACGCATGCCTCCTAACAAAAGGCAGAGCTTGGATCCAAAGAACAAACCTCTTTTGCTGTGAAATGCTTGCCAGAGTTTAATTTCACATGTAGGACCAGTAGCACTCACAGCAGGAAGGCAAAATGAGTCATATGGGGATGTTGGGAACTGGGATGAGAAAGCATTGCAAAGGTACTTGTAACATAAACTGCTTATCACTCTGTACTTTGTGCTCTAAACAGAGATGATTTTGGCACTCTATCCTGTTTCAAGGAAAGAGAAAAACCAGGAGGGTGCTAGACTGAAGGCTAATCCAACCAGAACTCTTACCATCCTGAAAGGTAGCACAACTGTTTCTTGTGCAATGCTCTAAGACTAGATAAAATTAAAAAACAGATTTAGAAGGACTGTTGCCCTGTTACTGTACAGACTGATTTATTGCAGAAAGGATGAAAGAGAAAAAACCATCATTTTGGCTTGACAGAGTTCCTATCTGTTTTTAGAGTCCCTTACACTATATTGCATCACGAAGTGCAAGGCAAAGGATGTACACATATCCTGGCAGTTACAGAAAACTAAGGAAGCCTCCATCCAGTTTATCTCCAGTTTGTACTCCCTTATCATTTATATCACTACCAGTTCGACTGAAATAAAGGGAGCTTTCTTCCAAGGAAGAAGATATTTTGCCACCTCAGGGAAAGAGTACATATCCTCAAATCAGCTTACACTGGCTGCCACTTTACAGGGGCTTTTGTTCTGAGAACCACCTGCCCAAATGACTCCACCAACCTTGTATGGAAAAAAGACTTTGGGAAACATGGGGGTGTCTCACTGAGGTGGAGATCAGTAATTTCCCTTTGTTTATATGAGCATGGCCCAGTGTTTTTCTCCTCTGGCAGAGAGCAGAGACAGCTGCAGGAGAAAAAGCTCAAGGGGCTTTTTCTTCCCCTGTCAACCCCTGTAGCAGTCATCCATCCCAGGACAAAATGGAGTAGAGACATTCCCCTCATGATCCAGTGATGTTTAACACCAGTCTGTGCTGGGATGAATGGATTACCTCCATGAGGACCTGGGAACTGAGGCCAACAGAAAACCCTTGGCAAATGTGTTCAAACAGACACTGTCCTGGCCCTAAGATATACCAACAACCAAGATTTCTCTGACGTTTAGTTTGGGTATTTCAAACTGGGTGCAATGGACCTGTTTTCCTTGATGCATTTCCCACTGCGGCACGGGAGTAGTAGTCTAGTGGCATTTCCCTTTGCTTTTGCCCGTCCACAGCAAGTTCCTGAGGAACTGAGCAAAACAAGAGTTTTGTCTGGCTGGCTTGGGGCTGAGCAAGTGACGTGCTTGGGGAATGTGACTGTCACATGTGGAGACTTTCTGCTTTCACAGATTACAGACAAGGGAGAAGAACAGATCACTGGTACAGTGCTCCATGGTAGCCTGGGGAATCCAGAGATGGAAAAATAAAGGGATATGGTTCTCTAGTTCACAGCAGATTTTAAAAAAAAAAAAAAAAAGTTGGAAAATGGGTCTGTATTTGTAGACATACTACAGAACACATGGATCACTTCATTCAGCTGCAGGAGACACAGGAACATCAATATCCTAGATTTAGGTTTGCTTATTATGCTTTGGGTATGGGATTTAACTTATTAACTTCTGGCATGCATACGTAAGCCAAACAGACTCTGCTTCCTAAATTATGGTCAACAGGAGGAAAGAGGCACTTCCAAGCCATTGTTCACCTTATCTATTGTAAAAGACTTCTGCAGGCTGAGAAAAATTGAACTTGTAGTGTCTTTCACCTGCAGTAATTGTTCTCTAATCCTCACAAGGTAAAGCATATCACAGACCCATAGTGAACCTCCAATAAATACAATCTGCTAGAAGTATCCCAGTAAAGGTAATTTCTTTACTTCATTGGACAGCTTATTTCACTAAGCAGTACTTTGTATATTATCCCTAGAACATCACTTATCCTGCATCACAAATTAGCACCGAAGGAGCCTGCTGGCAGGGTCACATGTCGATAAATGAGATTCACACACGTATATCCTGCCCAAACCCCCATCTGCCTTTCTGTCACTGTCCAGACGCACTGCAGGGGCAATGAACTCTGCCTACCAAAGTGCCTAAATGTGCTTGTCCACCAACCTGCTACCCCATCCCACCCCAAAGTCTGACTTGTCATATATCTGAATTTCAAAATGCTGAGAAGGCAACACAGCCCATCTTCTCCTGCCAGCACAGGATGATGAGGAGCTCCAGATGCTCCTGGGGATCACATGCACCCTTGAAGGGCTCCTTTGAAGAGGGAACAATGGGGCCACCACACAGTGCCTGGGCAGCCTGCCTTTCTTACTCCAGCTGCCAGCAGATCAGAGTAGAGATACCAGTGTGGCACATCCTGGGTTGGCAGAATCTCCACCACTTTGCATTGTAAATGCATTATGCAAAGATGGATAGTGAGGGAGCCAGGTGGGAGCTTCATGCTAAAACACACAGGACCTGGCAGGTCTGAGGACTGCAGCTGATGGTTTCAGGGAGGAGTTGTGTTTAACAGTTCTAAGCTGGAAGGACAGGTTAGTCATGCACATGGTCTAAAGCAAGGAAGGCAAAGAGATGAAAGCTGGGGAATCCCAAAGAGATGAGAGGTGCAGCTATACACATCCCAGGAAAGAAAACCCTGAACTTCATTTCAGGAAGGGCAGCTTGCTCTGGTGTAAGAAGAAGCACACAACCTTGAGTGCTTGTCCAAGGGAACATCCGTGAATGGTGTATTTACATTCCTCCCCATATTAAGAGTGGACACATTTTTGTCTTCTGCTTAACCAGGTGAGCAGCTGCTTACATCTGATACAGCCTGATGCAGGGGTGAGCTTGGCCATGGCAAAGAGCCTTTGTTCTGTTGTCCTCAATGCTCTTCTATTTGTGCATGTGTGTATGAGGCATATCCCATAGACTTTTGTCCTGATAGGTTAGAGGTGCTCACAAATTGAGCAGATTGAAATAGTACCTATTATTAATTTTCTTACTGTATGTGGCACAAATCCATGGAAAGCTTGAAGGTTACTGGCAGTCTGCTGGTCCAAACCTTTTGAAACCGCTCCTCTAGGAGTCCTCTCTAGGTGATCATAGGAGAAGTTATAATTTGTGCAAGAGAACAAGCAGGGCAATCACCACCCAAGTGATCTGAAATTTGATTATTTCAACTAAGTCAAAGCAGAGCTCTGTCTCTAACCCATGCCTAGTCATGTAAGTTAATTTCCATTACATATGTACAAACAAGGATTTGGCACTGTTACCAGTGGTACTCTTCTGGGTGCTTTCTCTTTTCCATTACTGCAGACAGGACTGTCTGAGATCAAGAAATTGCTGATTGTGCCTTGCAGTAACTGAGGCACATCCTGACACAAGGTAATAATTGCTGGGAAGCTCATACACAATATGTTGTATAGAAAAACTTTTTTTGTCAGCCTACATCACTACGTTGTAGCAAAGTTTTGGTTTCTACATGCTAGGTAGACAAACAAGAAGAGATTCAGAGTTTGGGCTGGCTCTGTAGTAAAGATCTGTCCTACTCATGCAGAAATGCTATCCAGATCACAAAGGATCAGAAAAACTGACTACAGGTTCTCTGAATTTCTGTATGAAGCAATCACAGTTACACAACTCATAATTGACTTTACTGCACTTAAGTCTCTGTTCTTTATTACAGTGTTGACTAATTGAAGTCTTACTTTAGAATAAAATCCCACTTCTGGTAACATTGCGGTGTTAATATAATTATTCATTGCCTGTGTGCTGTGTTTGTGCCAGTGCTGAAGAGCAGATGTTATGAGTGAAATCTGAAGAACTTATTATAAGCAAAAATAATTAGCTTCCTGTTCTGTAGGAACAAGTCTGTTGTCCACCAGACTAATTAGAACTTCAGTCAGTCTTGTGTCATGTTGCAACCAAATCTCTGAAATGTTATTTTTTAAGGTTCAAAGACTTGAGAGTGAGGCAACTCATCTGGATATCTCATGAAAAGGCTGACTACTTTCATTTATCTCTGTATCACCTTATTCACTGAAGTGTCATTATACAGCTAAGAGGCTTCTATAATTATTTTTTGTCCTTGGTTTTTTTATGTAATTATAAAAAAAATCCTTTTATTTCTGTGGAGTCTACAAGTTCCTGTGTGCATAGGCAGAAGAAAAAAATTCTAAAATACAGGAAAACTTGAAGGTGAAGTCAAAAGCAACAAAAACAGTGTAGTCCACTTTAGGAAAGATGTTAATCAATTCTAGAGCCATCAAGTAGACCAGTGAGAATGATCAAACATCTGTGCAGGGACAGGGCAACATTTTTCAAGCACATTAAAGATGGCTCCAAAGAAAGGAATTAATCTTCCTCCAAGTATTCGTGTTAGATAGGACAGGAATTAACCCATAGCAATGAAGATTTCCCTGAACCATGAGGAAAAAGCTCTCTAATTGCAAGGACAGTGAAGCAGTGCAATAGACTTTCTAAAAGGACTGCAGATAACATTATTATCAAGGAAGTTAGACATCTGCCATCACTATGCATGCTGCTGTGGGATAAGATTAGATGACCCTTAAAGATTCCTTCTGCTTTCTGACTGTATGGGATAGCTGGGCTGTCAAGGCAGAGAAGTAGACGGACTCTGGGACGGGTGAGAGTCAGAACAAGAGTAGAGCTGTCTAGGGTCACTAGGACAGGTGCTGGCAGGAGGCTTAGTCAGTATATGTCAGGAGAGGAGCTGCTTTAGGACTGGGTTTGGGTCTTGTGGGGGTCTAAAACACAGCTTTAAAGAACCTATATTGCAAAAGAATTTGAGGCCACATGCGATGTTCAAAAAGCATATCTGACTGTCGTGCCATGCAAACACAAGAAAGGACAATAGCTACTGCCAGAGAAGGGTCCACATACAAATTTGTCAGCACTAGCGTGTTGAGAGTCAATCAGCCTCATAAAAAGCTTTATCCCAAAGCACAATGGTTAGTGGATAATGGTGACTCACTTTTCTGAGCAGATCCTTGCTCACCGCAGTTCACAAGTAAAAACTCAGCCTAAAATCCTGAGGGTAGGATTTGTCACTGTCACTGTGAAGGAGGGGAGTGGGGCCAGACACCCAAATATTTTGAGATGTAGTCCTCTCTCCAGAGAACTGCCAGGTGCTAGACTGAGATATCACCAAATCTTTTACTATATCTGCTCAGAAAGGCAGGCCAAAAGTGCTGGGAACAGTTAATATGAATCTCTCCTCAGATCTCTGTTGTGCAATGCTGGTTTCTGTTCCTCTTCGTGCAATAATAAGCTGCAACTGCTGCTTCAGGGATTCTACAAAGGATGCAGCTTATGTAATATCCATTTAGAAATGACAAAGCTTTCTTTTTTGGGCCTTTCATGTAGTAGTCCACCCACATGCAGGCGGTGCACACAAATGACGTATCACCCGGGGGCCGAGACTTGCTGCAGAAATTGATAGTAAGCTATTGTTATTCTAATTATGTGGCTGTATTCCTTAATTAAAGCTATGCCACAGGTCATTTACCCTGGTGCAGAGTCCATGAACATTAATCCTGGCAGTGTTTTGGAATCAGAGAATTCTCATTAGCATAGGATTGGCTGCGAGGGAAGTATAATCATCTGAAACCCTTTACAAAGGAATGTAAATTAGCATCCATGCCTCCCATGTACTATTGACATAGTGAATTATTTTACTGGTTAGAAATGAAAATGAGCACGGAGCAACGGCTCTCATAACTGCAGCTCAGTCTGTACTGTGTTTGCAGTGGGGATTTGGGTGCGTGCATGTGCGTGTGTGTGTGTATCCACAGCCAGAAACTCCAATTATCATCTCTGAAGGCTTACCAGCTCTTGAAGCTCAAGCTCCTCCCCATGCAAAGCACTGCAATCTGTTTACACTGAAGTAATAACTGAGAATAAAAGATAGACTTTAGAAAGCCTTATTGAGTTTGGTGTTATTCACTTAGAAGCATGGAGCCCCATATTAGGAGTGGTTTTAGGTTTGGGAGTGGCTTCTGAACCATGCTGTAATAACAGGAATTATTCTTCAACTTGTCTAATCAAGCAATGTTCAAACCTTTTTTTTTTTTGGTCACAAACCATGCTTCAAGAGAGATCTTTAGTTTGGCAAAGATTGAAACAGGTCCCAGGTGGAGGGGAAAAAAAAAAAGGCTGCTTTTTATCAAGGACTGATTCCACAGGTCAGCAAGAACATCACACACAGGTAATCAAAAACCACCCCTCCAAGGAGACAGGCAAACAGTGATCACCCATGCTAGAGCTGAAGAGAGGGGCACCACACTCAGGGAGAGAAGCCAGATGTTCTGACTGCTGGTCCCCTATTCCATCTATCCCACACCATCCCTTTTGCATTATGTGATTATAGCAGGGTAGAAATAATAGTCTCAGTTCTACAATAGGAATTGTTCTTCTACAGAGTCAAGTTCTTCTTTACTTAGAATAATTACTTCCCTGGCACACTTCCCATCCTGCTCAAAAGCCAAGCAATGGCCATGGCTAATAGCCAACTCTGGCCAACAGTCCTACAGCTATAATGTTGGAAATTCATTTGCAAAACAAAGAATTATGCTCCTGATAGTAAAGTATAGCCAGGACATTGAGCTGTGATGTAAAGCAATATAATATTTTAGTGGTATGTGTTAAAATGCTGTACTACTCTACAGGGATATAGAGTGGTTCTTAGAGTGAATAAAAGTTAGGAAGTGGCAGAAAAAGTCCTGTTTTCCTCAAAATTAAAGAAGCTAGTTCTAAGGTGTGACACTTCTGGCATTACTTACTGGAAGAAGAAAAAAAACCACCCCAAAAATTGGAAATAGTACATTAAAAGTTAGCAAAAACACTTCAAGGTGATCGCTGATCTTAAGGGTGGCATTTAGACAGTGGTAAAGCACTTTGGAGCAAAGCAATTCCATTTCTATTTAATTTATGCTATGATATTGATAGGATCACCAGTAGCACAGTATCCAGGTAGTTCACAACACAGAGATACTATTACCAATGTTACAATTTTACAGATGAAGAAATGAAAGTCCAAATTCTCAAAGCTATTAAAGTTTACAGATAAGATATCTTGAAAAAGTGATTTGCACTATGGTTGGTCAGGAAATCAAGTTCAGGTTTCTCACTCCCTCAGCAGCACTCACATAACTGGCTCAAGGTTTGCTTTCTGTCAAATGGTTTTGCTTTTGTTGCAATATAAAATAATTGCAACCAGGACTGTGTGGTATTGCTGAGTCTTACTCTGTGAATTTAAGCACTGTTCAATCTTACTTGCACTCTGAGGAAAGTAACATGTATTCTTTGAATGTTCAAAGTGAGTGTGTGTGTGTGTGTGTGTGTGTGTGTGTGTGCACGCACGCGTGCGTGTGTGTGTGTGTGTGTTAACAACTCACAGCTGATTTATTTTCCCAGGCATATCTCTGCTTTTAGCAGCTATTTGCTCCTGGTCTCCTGTCATCGTCATGTGGTAATTGGAAACCAGCCTACTGTCATCAGAATTATTTGATCTTCAGCGTGAGAAAACCATGATGGTTGTGGGTACTTCCACTGAGTATCTGAATGTCACAACAAAAGGGAGCTGACAAAGAGAGGTTGACTCAAACAGAGGTTCAATTCTGAGGCGTTTAATCTATTTTCTGGTTTTTGCTAGGGGTAAAAACAAGGTTGGAACATCAGCTAACAAAAATTAAGACAGGGCCATAAAGTAGTTTTGGAAAAATTAAAACAATCTCAGCTACAGTCTACAATCAAACTTTTGCTCCAGATAAGATATATAAAATGTCTGGGATTGATAGGCAGCAGTTTCTGGCATTCTATGGCATTAATGAATATGGCAAAGTTGAGGCAGCAGAGCCTTTGGAAAAGGTGATCACCTAAATCAATCAGACATGCATAAGACCATAAGACAATGGGTGATTTATCATATGGGACTTAGAGAGGTGGTGAATGTTACTGCAAGTGCAACCCTGTCACCCTTGAGAGGCAGTGGTAATCAGTCAAGATTCCCAATGACTGGAAAAAGGCATGTCACAAATGTGTTCTTGAAGAAAACCAAGAAGGAGGAGACTTCTTGAGGAGGTGAGACCTGCCCCACAACATACAACATTTCCAGGCACTCAAAGGACAATACGGTCATTTGAATCAGCCAGCATGGATTTTCTGAGGGTCGATGATGTCTCTTACCTGCTTCTCCTCTATGATCAGATGATCAGCTCAGGGAACAATGAGAGAAGAGATTATGTTAATTTTGAAAGTTCTTGGATGCAGTCTCCAAAAGCAGCCTCACAGCTAAATTGGTCAGGCGTTGATTCCATAAGTGAACAGTAATTTGCACTAAAATTTGGCTGAACCTTTGGGTTCAAAGGCCTGTTATGAGCAACATGAAATGCAGGAGGATATCTAGGTCATAGAGCAATGGTGCCCACCTGTTCAATGGCTTTATCCATGACATAAATGATAGGCCATAACCCACTCTCAGCAAATTCATGGATGATACCAAATCAGAGAGAACAGGTGATAAGCTGGAGAGTTGAAGTATTGTTTGGAAAGAAAACAGCAGGCTGGAGATATGAGTTGACAAGAACCATGAACTTAAAAAACGTGCTGCATCTGGGACACAGTCATTTCATGGCTGGGTTGTCAGCTGGATAGAAAGCAACTTTGTAGGGAAGGATTGGGGTGATACTGTGGAGAACAAGTTTAATATGAGCCAACAGTGTGCCACTTCTACAAAGAGGGATGGCCATGTACTGGGATCTATCAACAAAAGCATAGCCAGCAGATCAGCAGCACTATCACCCTGAGCAGCAGATCACTCTTTGCTCACAGCCTGGTGAGACTACACCTAGAGTGGTCTCCAATTTGGGATATACAAGGGGAAGCCCAGAAGAGAGCAACCAAGGTGATCAGTGGGCTGGAGCACTCAGCATATGAGAAAAAGCTGAGAGATTTGTTGAGGGGGAAGTACTGCTACAATTGACTACAACTACTTGAAGAGAAAGGTATAGAGAAGACTTCCTTCTCAGAGCTGCACAAAACCAGGAAAAAGACACGCTGCAATGTGCTTGTTCTGATTATGTGTAAGGAAAAAAAGCCACTCCACAGGTGATAAAATACTGGCATAGATGCCCCAGAGGAGCTGTCTCCAAAGGTATCACATTTGGAGATACTCAGAACTTGACTGGACACAGCTGGTGTAGCTTGGTGCTGCTTTGAGAGGCAAGTAGGTCTAGATAACCTGGTGATGTTCCTTTCAGAAGAAATTATCACGATTTTGCAATCCAGGTGATCCAAATGACTTGCATTTGTATTTTGAGAAGATAGCAAGTCCTAACCTGAAAATTAAGGAAGACAGAAAACCCATTTCTACTACTACAGCTGAGTTTCAGCCACAGTGATAGAAATGTGCTCTTCCTCCTCTCCCAAATTGCCTTCTCAGTTGTGATATCTGAAAGAAAAATGACTGAACAGAAATCAGAAATAACCAAGTTTTACTTTATTTACATAACACTCCTGCCAAAAAAAGCAGATGACCATTTCAGTGTGCTTTATTAGATATGCCATCTAGGCTCACATCAATTTGCATCACTTGTCATTGCCTCCTGGGAGGGTCCTCAGGATACATCCAACTTTTTTATGGAGCGCTGGCACAGTCCCTAATATAGTCCCAAATGGGTCCTCCAGTGATCATAGAAACAAAAATGCAAAGGTGTCCTAAAAAAACCACAATACACACAAAGGGCTTTTACTCTCCCAAGTAATTTTGGACAGACAGCTAGGTAATTCCCTTGCCCTCTATTTTTATCTGGGAAAAAGCCCTTAAAATGCTGACTACAAGGGCAGAAGGGTCAAACATAATTCTCAGAAAGCAGCTTGGTTGTGGGAGGTGAGTCCTCAGTTTCCCTGCAGGGAGCTAGAACAATGAGGAGGGCAGGCAGGGAGCCTTGGGGTGGACGTAGCTGGCTGTCCCTCCCCAACTCTTGCACAGGGATCCAAGTGAAACTTTTGCAGCCAGTTGCTGTTTTCATACCTGTACCACAGCATGCAACAGTGAGTTTACATGGCTCAGACCACAGAGGAAAAAAGGCAGCTGTTCCCCTAAAAGAAGTGTTGTGGGGCTAAATCAGTGCTGCTCAGCAGATAATTCTGACTTCTCCTTCCCTGCCTTCATTCTCCACCCAGAAGTTTGCAGCAGATGAGTGTTCTTGATAGGCACAGTGCTGTTTCAGAGACAGGGGGATATCCCTACTCAGACATCAAGCTCAAGGCTGATCAAAAGTTAGACAAGGCTGCATTTGGCTCTTCTGACAGTGGACTGCAGCTGGCAGGTCTGTTTCTTCCACAGAAAGGGGAGGTAGGGGATGGCTGCTCCTTCATGCTCCATGGGGCATGAAGGGCTGTGGGAGGAGAGGCTGCCTCTTCTTCCAGGTGCAAACACATCCCTCATCGCCTCAGCCTTGTCCTGGGCTGCCATGGCTCTGCAGCCTCCACAGAGTAGTGATGGGCAATTTTGCAGGTCTGCCAAACAACTCCCCTCAGCAGCTGCTTTGTTTACCTGTGCTTTGTTTACTGTGGAAGAAAATGCCTGGCACCAAGGCAAGCATCCAAACCCAAGCTGACACAGCTCATTTAGGCTTGGCAGGGAGTAGCCCTTCTGGATTCAAAGCCAGTGAAAGGATGGGACTGGGAAAAGGACACTTTGCTGCCTGTATTTCTTTAGAATAGCTTTGTTTGTTGTGCTACCAGTCTTGGGAAAACAGGCCTTTGAGAACAGAAGGGCAGAACTACAAGAATTTGACTCTGATCTAGAGAGGAGAGAGAAAGCAGGCCACATTCTATTTCTGTGAGTTTGTTGGGGCTTTTTCTTAAAACAAGAAAGACAGAGAAAACAATGGATATTATTATACAGCAGGGATGTGCAGACATGGTCTCCCATACATGTCCATGGGATGTCCTTTCAGCTCATTACTTCTGGGGCCAGCCTGGTCTACCTTGAACTTGCTGAAACAGAGAGCAAAGACATTGCAAAAAAACCATTGCAATTGTACTTCATGCAAGGTCCACACAGAGAACACAGGGATACTGACTTCAGTGGGATTTACAGGGTAAGCTGTATAACTCTGGGAAACTGGACTTGAGGGTCTCCCCTCCAGATGCTGAGTCCTTCCCCCAGGCATGGTGTCTGACTTTGATTGAGGCTATTGATTACTGGCTCTGTGTGTGTGTGTGTGTGTGCGTGTGTGTGTGTGTGTGTAAAATATATGAAGTCATCTGACAAACAAAAACTAAACATCCCTCAGGCTGTCAACCGCAGAAGCATCTTCTTTAAATGTATGTAAACGAAACAAATTTCATTATCAAAATGCTGGCAAACTCTCTGTCTTGCTTGAAGGTCTTAGAGTCCTTTGTTTCCAAATGCATTAGTGGTGAGCAAATGCATCAGGTTGCAGGGGCAAGCCTGCTCTCTAAAATGGCAAAAAGTCATGTCCAAATTACTCCTCCAAGACACACAGATAAATAAAGACAGAAATTTCAGTTCTGGGCCAGGAAAGATGAAGGAGGGAAGTGGCTCTGCCAGGCAAAGCAGACAGACTGGCCACACAGAAACTCATAACTGTGGGAGACTCCCAGTTCCTGAAGTAGGACTCACATATCATGACCAGGTGAGATGGTAGAGCACCCCTGCAGTCATTCTTGTCACCTCAGTCTCCTCTAGAAAGGAGATGTGGCATCCTGTATGTGTCCCTAGTCTGCATGATGGGACCGCTGGGTCTCATGGCAGATCTCCCTATGCAGCCCCAGGCAGCCCCACATCAGCCACAGCACTGCTCAAATAAGGACTGGGAGAACTACTGGGGATGATGTGTGGTCAAAATCTGAAGGAACTGAATTAATGGAAAGTGCAGAACCGATTTCTGTTTGACAGGATTTGAAATGTTTCCCTTTTCTGTCTGTTTATATTGTTCTTAACACTTATTAAATTGGCTTAAAAATATAACAACTCATCGTTAAACATCCAGATTACCAGGTTAAAAAAAAAAAAATTGCAGAAAGTGAAAATAGACATGATTTAGATATCAACCATTTGCTAGAAACATTGTTCATAGCATGGCAAACACAAACACTGGATTAATTTAAAGTTGAAAAATTTTTCTGCTAAGTTTATTAAAAAAAAAAAAAAGAAAAAAGAAAAACGTCGTTTGAAACTTTTAAATATTGAATTGATTGAGCATCTGGAAGCACAAATGTGATCTCAGAACCAAAAGCAAGCCGGGAGGGGAAAACCAAACCAAACAAGCCCTTCCTAACAATCCAAGTCCTGTGAACGATGAAAAACTCCTTGCTTTGTTTGGACACAACCCTGAAAGGTTTAGCAGCATTTCGAGTTACCAACCCATCCTTCACTGAAACGCGTGACGCGAGCACCCGTGTCTGACAGACCCGTGTGGGTAACCCCGAGATTTGGGGGGCTGAGATTACGCCGAAATGCTCTGTGTGGGTTTTTTGGGTTTTTTTTTTTGTTTTTTGTTTTTTTGTGGGGTGTTTTTTTTTTTTTTTTTGGTAGCCCGTGTGCCCAGCCGGGGCAGAGGGGGCACCTGCCTGCCGTTCAGAGCAGCCCTGCGAGTGTTCCCGCAAGGTCGCGGTGCGGAGCCCCGGGGGTCGCGGCTCGGGTCCCGGGCGGTGTGTCCGGGCGGACGGTGCCGCTCCGTGGTGCCGCTCCGGCACTGCAGGCTCGCCGGGCCAGGACAAAGGCAAGGGGAAAGGCCGGCGGGGACAGTGATAGGTGTGTTATCTCGGGGCGGGGGGAAGGTCCAGCAGCACGGCTCCAAGGATGCTTCTGAGCTCAGTCGCCCAAGCTGCCAAGGGCTGGCCAGCCGGGCTTCATTTCATAAAACGCAGGTTCAGCGCGATGGGGCTTAAATTCAGCCTGAAAGGGCTCGTTGCAGGAACCAGTGAGTCAACCAAAAAAATAGTCTCCTGAGCAGTGAGGACCCCATGTTACAGAGAATCCAGATCGGCTAAGAACCAAGTGAAATGAAGGGAAAATTCATCNAAAAAAAAAGAAAAAAGAAAAACGTTGTTTGAAACTTTTAAATATTGAATTGATTGAGCATCTGGAAGCACAAATGTGATCTCAAAACCAAAAGCAAGCCGGGAGGGGAAAACCAAACCAANAGGCAAGGGGAAAGGCCGGCGGGGACAGTGATAGGTGTGTTATCTCGGGGCGGGGGGAAGGTCCAGCAGCACGGCTCCAAGGATGCTTCTGAGCTCAGTCGCCCAAGCTGCCAAGGGCTGGCCAGCCGGGCTTCATTTCATAAAACGCAGGTTCAGCGCGATGGGGCTTAAATTCAGCCTGAAAGGGCTCGTTGCAGGAACCAGTGAGTCAACCAAAAAAATAGTCTCCTGAGCAGTGAGGACCCCATGTTACAGAGAATCCAGATCGGCTAAGAACCAAGTGAAATGAAGGGAAAATTCATCTTTTTTAGGTTTTTTTTGGTTGGTTGGTTGGTTTTTTTGGTTTTGGTTTGGGTTGGTTTTTTTTTGGATTTTTTGTTTTTTGTTTTTAATCTGTCCAGATCATACAAGTATTCAGGATGAGGATGTTTATAAGAAGCCTAGTTTTGTAAATCAGGGACTTTCAGGCCCTTGTGCTGTGCTGCAGCTGCTATTTACAGTGGATACTTAAGGAGGTATTTCAGTAAGAGACCAAGAGGAGCCAGAAACAGGAAAATGTAGTTCAAGGCCCTGTAGTTTGCAGCCTGCCTAAAGGATTGTGACAGACAGCCCCTCTCCAACCCTCTGTGTCCCTTACCTGCCTCTGTTTTGCCCCTCTGGTGTTCCTGACACAGTGAAACAGTGCCTAGCAGAGGGGCATCCATCTAGGGGCTGCCATCACGCAGATGACATTGGGAATAACGCTAACAGATGGCAGGTCTGAAGAGGAGCCGCTGCCACCAATGCAGGCTGGCAGGCAAACATTCCTGCTCTGGCAGCTGGAACAACGGTAGCGCAAATGAAACACGAACAATTTCCTCCCCGCCAGCAAAGAAAATAGCTCCAGGGAGAACCCAGGGAGAATAATTGTCAGCCTCCTCTAGGTATCATGGGAACACAGGCCATTCAGTAATCCCCTAGTAAACAACTGTGTCTTATTTTCAATACAGAATAAAACCCCAAGAATCTGAGAGTGGGTACTGCACAATTGCTGAATTAGCTGCACCGGTGCCCCCCTCCTTCTGACTTTTCACAGAAATCGTTGAAGTGAGGAATGCAGGAGTTCTACTGTAACCAAAATGGGCTCATAACAGAGGGTGAATCTCCTGTCACACAACGATGCAGATAGGACAAATACTTAACATTTTTCTAGCTCCTGTCTTTGAAGAAGATGCTGATCATTAGACCAGTGAAATTCCTCCTACTCTTGGGACTCAGCCAGGTCTCTCTGTCTTCAGATGCCTTTTTTCTTCTTTTCTTTTTTTATTTTTTAAAATTTTCCTTTAGTCATGGTTAAAATATGCTGCAGCCTTACAGCATGTACTGTAGGCTGGCTGGTGTGCCCCCAGAAACCTTTGGTAGCAGCAAGCAGGGATAGGGTTGATGCTGGCATTCACAATGATCATGGCTTATCTTCACTGATATTCAAAGAGTATAACAACTCAAAAATCCTGTAAGCCTCAATAAAATAAAAATCCTGTAAATAGTTCCTGGTAATTCATAACAATATACTAATAGCTGGTGCTGTTTGGTTCAATGGGATTACTCCTCACAGAGGGAGCTGTGTCAGACTACCACAATATCTGCACTCAGGCTTTCCAGCAGCAGCTAGTTATGGATACAAAGGGAATAATGAAAAAATAAAGTACCTCCCTGATGTATTTTCCCATTTTCCAGTAACTTCCTATGCCACTGGGAGAGTACCTGAGTTTTTCATTTATATATATAATTTTTAATGATTCCTATTATAGGGAATGTGCTTCTATCTCCTGTGAAATTCAGCACACACATCTGACATGTTGTCATGCCAGCAGGTACCAGGATTCCCTTCAAGCAGGGCTGTCAACCATGATAATTTTATGCCATGGGCTCTACTTCCCTTATATTTGCAGATTTGCGTGTTTAAGAGGTTTTTCTGAAACCATATACCATCATGTATATGTTATCCAGCTCCTCCTATCTGCACAAACCCACTGAGCAACATACCTCTGGCTCTGATATAAGACAACTGATGAATACAAAACTGCCATGAACACACATTGTAATGAGCACAGCTGCTGTTTAAAAAAGTAAAACAGCAAGCTATTTCTATATCCAGGGCTTGGAGAGCAATCACTTATCATACCCTGCAGCCTGGCACAGGCACAGACCAAGAAAAGATAATGAGAGGCCTGCTCGGGCCTTATCACAATTTTTCTTTTGCTTTCTTTTCCTTGGTCCTCACTTCCCCTTGCCTTCACTGCTCTCATTTCCTCGGACACGGTTGCAGCAGAAGTAACACAGGTAGGAAGCATGTTTTTCTCTGCTAGATTACTGGCACCCAGGAGCCCCTGTCCAAAATTAATTCTCCAGCCAGGACCTCTCACCCAGCCTCAGGAGTGGAAAAAGCCACCAAGACAGACATGAATTACAGGTGATGTCTCTCAACCTCTTTTTATCCTCCCTTCAATCTGATTCAAGGGGGGAGCAAAGATCCCCAGCACATTCCTGTAATGGCAAATAATAATTAGAAAGCCTCTGGCATTTCTCAGAGAAAGACCTGAATATGTTTTGCCAGGACGGTTGGTTGAACACCTCTGCAGCTCCATAACCCTTTATTTTTGTAAACAAAGCCTCAAAACTGTTAAGGTCTTAGGAGAGAGCAGAGAGGTAGGAATAGGGGGGCCTGGCTTATGATGTGAGCAGCCGCCAGGCTGCCCAGGACTTTGGCACATCTCCTCCCTGTGATGGGGAGGATTTGGTTTCCATAGCAACAACAGCGTGATTTCCCCCACTCTTCCTCTCCGGGACTTGTATTCCACAAATGCATGAGAGTTATATTTCCCCCCAAGGCTTTCACTTTCCTGATGCACAGCTTTGTCATGCTCCAGCAGGTCTGCCTTTTTCCGCCTTTTTCCAACACTGGTCTGGGGAGCGAGGGGGGCCATGGGGATGCCGTGCAAGCATCGCTCTCGCCTCCCTCTTCCTCTTAACACCGCTCCACAAAACATGCAGTGTTCCCTGTCCCCAACTGACTCATCTTCGCTGAGGTCCCCCTTTTCCTTGCCTGTCTCCAGTGATCAGCTCACGCATGCCTGGCTCTCCATAACAGAGCAGAGCTGTGTGCAAGTGCCAGGCGCCCGCACAAAGCTGGAGTGCTGCCTGCAGAGGAAATGTCAATACAGGAACACCAGGCTATTTACAAAACCTCTCTTTGTCCTGTGACAGAGATGCATGTATCTGTAAAACAGTCATACCTGCATATACTCCCCTTTTGATTTTACCCACATGAAGCATATGAAGACTCTCGTTTCTCTTGTTGAAGAGGATTTTTTTTTTTTTTGTCAGAACAAAAGAGAGGAAAACACGCTCAGAAATAGGATGGCATAACTGCACACCACACCAAGTATTCTGGGGACTTGTAGGAGGATCTGAAAAGCAAAGCCAATTCATTTTTTTGCAGCTGATCTGCCTTCAAAACAAGCGCTCCTCTAGTTGTACGCATTTGACATTTGTCTGCTTCAGGAACAAGGAACTGAGCCGTGTTCTCATTAGTACCATAACATGTTTTCTTCTTCAGCGTGGAGTCAATACAGGGAAGAGGCCAAATCCTCCCTGATTTTAGCAGGCTTCCCAAGATAGGGGTGCATGGTATGTTGTGCATGCATGCCAATGTTTCCTGTGCTCTGGAACATCCCAACCCACATAGCCAGGGCAAATGCACACCGGGGAGCCCCACTGGCAGCTGGGATGGGGCAGCTGGGCAGAAGCAATCCCCAGCTTTTAGATCACAGCTGGCACTGGTCCTACCAACACAGAGGCTGCCAGGCTGAGCCTGCTTTTGGTGCAGGCTCACCATATAGGGCGAAAAGGTTACAGGGCTACAGGGCCCAGCACAGCTTGGTGCCTTGACCTCTCACGGAGCTCTCACATCATCCACCAATGGGAAGAGCACGGCTTGGCATCCACTCACATCAAATACTAGTTAAGACTATTCCCACTGCTCCTACCAGATCGTTCCCACACTTTGGGTAAGTTAATTTCTCCTTGTCTAGGAGAAAGAGTTCACTTATTGGAGTAAAGATGTTTTTTTTCACTACCCAGTTGTTATTTATAGTCACTGATGTTTTTAAGCACCTTGAAAGAAGTGATTTTGTCATTGCTTTATTGATTTTAGTAATATCATTGGATTTAGGTGGTGAAAGAGCCCCAAAGGCTGCACCCAGGAATCAAGATTTCCTTGTGGAAAGTGATGCTGAGATAAATTTGACCACAAAAATCCCATTAATTCCCATATGTCACTGAATTCTCCAGCCATCTTGGAAGAGCCTTTTGCTGGAGAGCAACATCTGTTCTGGCTCAGAAAGATGGTAGTAAACATCGCATCTTAATTAAAACTCTGTGTACAGTTTTGGGAGACATACTGGTACCTCCTAGAAAAAAAAAAAAGAATCTTAATGGCTTTGCTCCCTTGTGCTGACAAAAAACGCCTGTTACTGTCCTTGTTTTGGCAAATGCCAAGTCCCCATTTATCAGAGTAAGAATGGTTAGTTTGGAGGAAAAGCAGCAAAAGGACTCTGACTACTCTTGGCAGTGTGTCCCTTGGCTGAGAAAATAGCTTTACTTTTCACAACCACATTGGTAAGAAAGCCCCTCTAGATGAGCTTCCAGAGCTTACAGATGTAGGTCACAGGTTTAGCATGGGATTTGTCAGGTATACTTTATCTTTTCTTCACTGCACTTAAATATATCTCTAGATGTGTATTTTTTCAACCAACACAATGTAGGGGGAGCCTGATAGACTAGTTATTATTTTATCAGTAAAATTCAGAAATTGACTGTGATGCAAGTGTTTCTTATTCTCGGTTTCCCTTTCTTGCAGACCTGCAACAGGACTAGTGTAGTTATATTCTCATTTAATATGAATAAAAGAGCTTAAAAAACCTGTTTTCAGTATTCAACCCTTATTTGGGCCCTGCATGCTTACAAAAAAAAAAAAAAAAAAAAAAAAAAAAAAAAAAAAAAAAAAAAAAAAAAAAAAAATTT
>VWZN01009201.1:808956-831006 GCA_013396955.1 Regulus satrapa | reverse complement strand
AAAAAAAAAAAAGTAATGAGAACTCTGTTCTAAAATTTTTTGTTTGAATAAGACTGGAATGAAACTGGAGATTCCCCAAAGGATGCACCAGCACACACAAATTATTAAAACATTTATTTTAGTTGAATTAATTCAATAAAAGGACCATTGCAGAGTCCTTCAGGATCTATCATGATATAGAAATAAAAATATTCAGAATATATGAGAATATGGGTTTCACCAAGCATTTGCAGAAGGTTTCTGTGGTTCTCACATCCCATGAAGTTCCTCTGAGGTCAAGAAGCCTTTGAGTTCTGGATCCCCATTGCCAAAACATCTCCACAGAAGACAAAATATGTGCTGGTCTTATCTAAATTCCATGTAGGTGCACAAACCTTAGCTAGGTAAACCTTTTGTAATCCGTGTTGTAACCTAGACAGCATAGTATGAAAATGAACCACACCCAGCTTTCCTGACTATAAGCTCTCCTGATTTTAAAGGAGGTCTTGGTTGACTAAATCAAGTGTAAATATCGGTATTTCATCTGTCTGAAGTCAAAGAGTCACAGAATGATTTAACACAGTCTGGAGCTCCAAAGTCCTACTCAGAGAAGGGCTAACTTCAAAGCTAGATCTGAAAAGCTGAAGTCCTTGTCTAGCTGAGATTTTAAATTTCCATTGCTGCAGATATCATTGCCTTGCTGAGTAATGTCATCACTGGAAAGGAAAAAAACCCACAATCTCCATGCAATCAGAATTTCCCTTGACATAACTGCTAACTGCTCCTTTTTCCATCACTATGCAGCATGAGATCCTTTCATTCAGTGTGACTCTGACTTTCTCTAAAATCCTCCATTAAAAAGGGCTACAAAGGTGGGAGCAAATTCCATCCTCGATTCCCCAGCCACAGGACAACAATCAGCTGTGTATTAATTCAAAATGCAGGAAACCCCAAAATGTTTCAGATAAAGGAGTGCATGCTCAAATGCTGGGATTTCCCTGAAAAGCTTTTTTTTGTCCACCAGAATTTATATCCAGCACCAGTGCTAAAGTGGGAAGATTTATGCTAGGCCACTAATTTATTTTCTATTTTGGGTTCATCCTTCCTTTGATAGCTGAGCTGGATTTACACCTCTTGGCATAATCTGATGTTTGGTACAAACATGCATTTTGCTTTTGGAGGCATAGCACAAAGGCTGTTCCACAATCCAGGCTATAACTCTTTCCTGTAGGTCTTTCAATCTATATAAAGCACAGCGTAGCTGAGTACAAAGCAGATAGAAAGAGCATGTAGGTCACAACTGCATGACTGTGACTGTGCAATGAATCCTGTGACTGTACACTGATTTTAAGTTGCAGTCTATTTTGATTAGTTACCTTTCCCTTTTTTTTCTCTTTTAGCAGTGATCTGTTGTTTTGTCAAAGAAAAATAATAAACAAATATTTATCCAAATATTTATCCAATCCAAAATACATCCTAATCTATTTCTGTTAAGTAACTTAGTATGATAGAACAGTAACTCAGCTCTACAACTTAAATATAAAAAAGCTGATATTCGTCAATTTTTTTTTTTTGGTTATGGATAGTGTTGACAAAAATGCTGACAAAATTAGATGCTTATTCTGGAGCCATTGTGCTTTTGCTGAAAGCAAATGAATGATGGTGTAGTCTCACTTCCAGGAATGTCTAGAATTGCAAAAACTAAGTGGATACAATTAATAAAAAATCAGAAGCTTAGTGATTTGTGTCCTTGTGAAGGCCTAGGCAGATAATTTCATAGGTTTTTATTTTACAAAGAAAATAGGAGCTGCATAAATATGTAAATGAGCCATCCAAGAATGAGCAAGCGGGAGAAATATTATTGCTATTTGGCTGGCATGCATGATATATATATATATATTAACAAAAACATGCTCATCATACATGGCTCCTGTGTGCATTTTTAAACACAGATGCATAGCTGAAAGTGTGTGCCTATGCATGCAAATAAGTGATAAAAATAAGGATGGAAGCATATGCATTCAAATGATTTGGCACCTCTATTCAAACAGCTGAGAAATCTGTGTGTGTCATGACTTCCTCTAAATTCCAAGAATCTTTCTTCCAGTACTAGTCTGCATGTTCTCAAGCACAAAACAAGCTCGTACGAGATACTGGAGACCCTCAACTTCATTGCTACGTTTCACATTTTCTTCCAGAAATTCTGTGATCACGGCCAAAATATTTTCCATGTAAGACTTTCATATATTGATCCTACCACCATATTATTTCACAAAAAGTACTCATGCTTGTTTTCATTCAACAGTAATTTCTTTGTCAATCAGTATGGAGTAGAGTTTGCCCTCTTTAAGATGTTCCCCTACAGACTGATGAAACCATAGGTTTTCCAGGTCCATCTCACAGAGAATCCTTCAAAATCCAGGTCTAGTTCCCAGTGTGGTAGGCTTGAAGAGTACTGTCATCATCACCACTGGAAAATAGCATAATCTCAGTTTATATCCAATATAATGAAAAAAATTAGAAGTTAATACTAGATAATGGAGAAAGAAGACTGCAATCCACATCATTAAAGAAATAACAAGAGAGAGGCCACGGCAGATTGGCTTTTAGCTAATGATACTTCACCCTCCTCCTGTTTTTTATGGGAGACATTGTGGTCCTTATAAACAAAACAAAATTCCCACTCCAAACTATCTGGGATAGTTCACTTCAGTATTTAAACACACTCTCTTTGATTCTGATTTTACACTTCATATTCTTATTTTCACAAGTATTTTTGTTTGTTTGTTTGTTTGTTTGTTTTGTTTTGTTTTTGTGTTTTTTGTTTTTTTTTTCTGGCACTTATTCTTCTATCATGAGGACTTTGAACTTGTGTCCATAAAACACACTTTCAGTTCCCAAGCAACTATACAGGGGGGAAGTTAATTCACACTCCTCCAGTCAAAAAACTAATCGAATTATTCACAGCTGATCAGTAATTTAAAACACAAATTACAACATCCATGAAACATTTGCTCATGATCAATCCTCAGAGTTGAACATTTTAAATACCCTCTAACTCAAAACACAACGATGAAATCTGCAATCTGCAAGCAAAAGTAAAAATGCTACAGCAATTTCAATTTATTACTTCTGGTCACTATAAAATAAATAAGAATTAAAATGTTGCTTCCCACAATGGACAAGGCAGGAAGCAGGAAACAGTCCAAATTTTCCTGAGTTGGTCTGTAGAAACTGCATATCCAGAATTTGAGAATTCTGATATCCCTATCCCTTAGAAAAGCATTCACTTTCACACAGTGGGCCTTCTAACAGCACCTATAGCCAGTCTAAAACTGTGGAAGAGCATTACAGTACCCAGAGGTGAATAGTTATGGCTTTTGAGATGCATGAGGGTCACAAGCTTTTACAGCACAGCACCAAAATCAACTCTGTCTCCCAAAACTCAGGAAAAGGCGTGTTTTTTTCATTGTAGATGCTGTGCATTTGGGGTGCTCTGTGACAAATGCAAAGTGCTGCAGATGCCTCCTAAACACATAGTAGGAAATGCCACGGGATTTCCATTCTTTGGGCATCTCCTAGAAATCTCCCCTTCTCCTTCCTCAGATTTGAGAGCCTCTGGTATGCATCTCATGGCTCTGAAATTTTGGGTTGGTGTTTTCAGGGCCTGGAAGTGTGGAACAATCCTACATGTCTCTTTGTCAGTAGATCTTAAATATCTAGACCAGTCAGATCTTTGTGCACTGTCTGCAGAGTTGCCCGTCTTGTGAGCTGTGCTATTAGCATTGCAGTCTCTGGTAATCCCAATGCCCAGGAAGAAGAATAAAACCATCATAAATTCACAGATTACAAATTTCTCCTTAATGTTTTCTTATGAGAAGTGCGGAATGCATATTAACCTGACCACTCAAAATCTTGACTCTATTACTACCAATATGTAGCTAGGCAGGACCAAAAATATCAGAAATGTCTATTGTTTCAAAGCTAGTAGTACTCAAGATGCTTGGTAACTTCTGCAGCAAACTATACAGTGGATAGGGTACAAAAGATTCTACCTTGCCCATTCTGCATCACAATCCAAGATAACTGTGTTATTTCTCTTCATGATCTTTCTCAGCACTGAACTCTTGCACAGAGTCTTAGGTGGCTGCCATGTAAGTAAGGATTAGGTTCACCTTTTACCATTTATCCCCCTTGTCCTCTCTGCCCTTCTAGGACAGATCAGTGCCTTGTCCACTGTGAAATAACTCCTGCCACAGTAATTAGTACAGCTGAGATTAGAAATGTTAGAAAGTATTCACATAGGAGGGTACTTGCCCCCCATACTCAAGATGTTCTGATGGGTCCTCATAGCAGCAGGGTGCCTGGAGTTCTAAGCAATAAGTTTGGGATTTGTTCCATAAAAAACAAGAAAAGATTCTTCAGAATTTAGACTCTCCTGTCTTGAGCCAAACATACATTATGCCATTTATTCTTACAGCTCACTTCAGAGAAATATTATGATGGAAAATCTTCCAAGTCTGCTGAATTGGGATGTTAGCCAAGCCGAGTGAAATTTCAAAAAAGCAGCTTCTCTTCCATATTTTCAGTCCAGAAATACAGCTGCAGTGGGCAAGGGCAGATTAGCCCTTCATTGTGATTATTCTGGCCCCACCAAGCTCCCAGAGTCCTTCATGCAGATAATACACACAGTTATCATTATCTGCCTCCCACAACTAACTGTGGTCCTCTTCCTGCCTGCATGGATTAGAAGCTTGTGAGTGCATGGTATGCCTGTAGCAGGGTTTGAATCAGGGATGAAGAAAGAGGAGAACTGAGATAAGTCCATAAGAATTCAATACTCCAACCCTTCCAGTTTCTGGGGAAGAATCCTGACCACACAAAGAAGCTTCCATAGCTTTAGCAACTGTGGTAAATAGCTGCACACAGGAAGATGCTTGGCAGAACCCCTCTGCTCAGACAAAAAAGGTAGGGGACACCGTTTTCCACATCAATAATTTTTTCTTGCACTAAATCTTTAATAACAGCTGTAGAAATGTCTTCATCATCATGACACTGTCTTTTTCTGCCTCTTGCTTCCAAGAGTGTCTCACCATGGATATCTGTTTCAGGCTAGCTGCATCCCAAATGAGATTTTTGTTCCCTGCTTCTGTTTGTGTATAAGAGCCTCCAAGACTGCTGCAGAGCCAAGGAATGACTGGCTGCTTTTTCAGTCTCAGATATTGGCTCCATAGAAAGTGGTTCATCATTAGCCTGTGTGCTTTTTAACTCACTTACTAAAAGGAATGCTGCTGTATACCTCTTTTCTCCTATAATTTATTACAGTGGGCAAAACCCCTAATTCTTTCCTTCCAGCCTCTGCCCAGTTTGCTAGGGATAAATGAGTATGTACAAAGGCATTCCGTCCTGATGTGAATATAATTCAAGGAATGAATTTTCAGCATTGCACATATGGGTATTTTTTCTCCTTGCAAAAACTGTGAAATTATTTCCATATTATTTTAGTTTCCTAGTATCAGCTTTTCAACCTCAGATACTTAAAAAGTTCTTAATTAAGTTATAAATGCTCTCCTACGATAAATTCTGTGTTCGCCTCAAAAATAACAACTATTTTTCACTTTGTGGGTTAAGCCTCCTTCATGAAGATTGTTTCTGGAACAATGTGCTGAATTATGAGTTATAGCTGGGAAGCCTAAAATAAATCCTCATTGAAGTGCAATAGGTTATGACTCTTTTGGAAAATAGGGAAAAGAGGGAAACCAAGGTCATTCAATTAAGGCTGTTTCAAGGTTTTCAATATTTATTTATTTTTTTTTTAAATCAAAAGTGCCTCTTTGAAATCCTACCAGAAAAAAAAAACAAAACAAAACAAAAAAACAAAAAACCCAAAACCAAAAAAAACAACAAAAAACCAAGTCTCTGTACAAAGTTCAAATGTCATTCTCCTTCTAAAAGAGCATGTAAGTGAAAGCTGATTAACACCTAATTGACATTAATAAGGCAAAATTTAGAGAACTAAGAGCTGAAGGGTTATCTTAGGAAAGATTAATGGACCTAAATGTTGTATGTAAAACTTAGCTAAACATTTACTGAAGGGAATATAACAATCTACAATCTCTGAAGGAAATATTTATTGAAGAAATAGGAGGACTGGTTCATGCAGATAAATATACATAAATGGTAAGATGAGCTCTGTAGACAACAGGCTCTTTGCATAAATTGAGATTTTAATATTTGTTTTAATTTACAATGGTACTTCTTCAGTTTTAAAGTTTATTTCAGATTACTCCTAATATGCAAAACAGGAAATAAAAGCTACTTCAAAAGCTGTATTGAAATCTGTCATCTTGAAGATGTTGCAACTGGCTTTGTCTAAATCTTTACTCTTTCTCCTAAAAGAACACTTTAGTCTGAACAGTCCAACTTTCCCATTCTGTGGTGCCTGTATTTTCTAACAGACTTTGATGTTAAACAGTAATGTAAACTAATGAAGAGGGGTCAGCTGAAGTTTGCACTTCCTGGCCAATATACACACAGTCAGTCCCTTCTTAAGAAACCATTATTAAAGGAAATTAGAGAAGTATAATTGCACACGGGTCAAGACTCAACCCAAACTATGTCACTCTGATGAACACATCTACTAGATAAGGAGAGTGCAGAATTATCTTTAACGTTCTCATTAAAAGGAAAGAATTGCTACTAATCTAGCCCCTGAAACGTTAAGTGAATGCAGGGTTGCTCAGGAGATTTTTTTCAAAATATCTCACCATCATGGCACCATATTTTTGTCACAGTGACATTTATGTCAGCAACATATAGTTTGAACAAAAGCTACAACATAAGCATCAGTATCAACTCTGCATCTGTGTTTCTGCCATGGCTGGCATGGATTTATGTAAGCCAGAATGTGTCAATAGTGAGGGAAATCATGGATCCAAGTTGCAGGGTAATTGAGGGAACTGAGGAAGGTCTAAGTATCAAATACAGCAATAAACCTCCACAAGCCTAAAGGAGCCTCTCTAAGGAGTTTCTTGATTGACTCATCTTTCATGTCCTGCAGTTTTTTATGGGGATGATATAAAGAAGAAGGCAGAGAGTCAAAATAAAATCATCTGCATGACCCAGTTTTCTTTAATGATAGTTTTATGAACTACTTACTAAAAGCACATATTAAAACCGACTGAAAGTGTTTGAGTCACCTGTCACAATTTTGTTTTTACAGCTGACTTTTTTGTGATTCATCCTTGTGCAGGAAAATCAAGCTCACGTATTTCTAAGAAAGACAACCAAAGCAGAGCAGAAATGTTTTCCTTTAGCTGCAACATATGCTTCAAAATTGCTTCAGGATAGTGCTCAGTGTCTCAAAGAGAAATGCTAAGGTATTTATTTCAGATAGCTGTGATTGGAAAAATCACTTTCAATTGAAACATCAAAACTATGATTCACTGCTTAAAAATATTGCAAAAAGTTATGATTAAAACATCTTGAAGTATAAACACAATTTTCAGGCTCCCTTACAAAATGCATGCTCAGTTTTATGGTAGGCTCACCCCTCATTTTTATGTTGCAACCTATTTATTTCAGATGTTTAGGCCTTTGATACATGTAGAAGGGGAAAGATCAACAAAACAAACAGAGTAGTTAATAGTTCTGAATTACATTTGCACAAGAGAGAAAATGAACCCTTAGATAAAATTAATTATGAAAAGAACTCTCTTAGTTTAGTCACATATTGATTTTTGTCTCAGATCTCTTTCTAGTTGCAGGAATCAAATAGAAATCCATGCCATGTCCTCGCTCCCATGACTGTCAGAATTCAGGTTGCCCTGGAGACATGATGCTGCATTTGTAGAAGGATAAGAGAGAGAAATCCTGCTGCCATTTGGAGACTATGCTTCCAAAATTCTTATGTGGGTCTCCTCTTAGCCCTGAGAGAAAGACAGACTGACAAGTATTTGTAATGTGAGATGCTACTGTAAATTAAATGCTTACTAACAAAAGATCAGAGGGATCATTTTAAAAAGCTAGTTTCCTATTTCTCTGCATGCCTTTGGGAGACCCATAATCATTCCTTTTAGCAGCACAGCCACAGGCACGGTATATTTAAAGCAAGCACAACAGCAAAATCTCTGTGTCATATAAAAAGGTGTTACTCTGGATAACGATTAGTAGCATCCTGAATATAAGAATATACTCAACCAAGACAGTTTTTAAATCCACATACATATCTACCCAAGTTATTCCTCTGTAAGCACTGGATAATATCTGCTGGAAATGGAAAGTAGAACAAGCCAGCCTCACAGGCAGAGCTTGCTGTCGGTCTTTGGAGGTATGTAAATCCCTCAGCAGGTCAATACACTATTTCCTCTGTCACATATAGGATTTACTACACCTGTCAGTTCACTGTCCTGTTAATATTGTTGCACAAGAGGCTGGAGTTCAGGAAAGACTTTGGTACTCAGAGAACAAAAGCTTCACACACATGACATCAAGGCGAATGCACATGAGAAGCCCCTCTGGGCCTCGGGACAAATGAATGCAGCTCATCTCCCTCTTTGCATCATCCAGCAGCAAATTGAACATGGAGTGGAAATGAGGACAACAGTGAGGGAATCTAGGAATATTGACTTCTGTTCATATGGTTTGCCATGTAAGCTGAAAAGTGGTAGCTCTTTTGGAAACCTGCAAAATGGGAATGGTTTGAAGGACACTGATAAAGACGGTGTGCTGAGAACAAGTTTCGCACTGCTGCTAAAAGAAAAAAACAACACAGGCATACAAAAGAAAGCAGCCCTGGTGCTGCTCTGAATGTAATGGCATCTGTGTCTTCCAAACTCCTGTGACAGGTTCAGAGTCCTCACAGGGTGATTGTGAGTGGCGCTGGACAGAAACACAGCAATGCACAAGAGATAAGCATGAGGAAAACAACACAAGCAAAGACAACCACTTTGCAAGTCCATGATACTGCTGGGGAAAGGAGCTGCTTTCCTGTAATTGAATGCTTGTAACTTGTGAGGGATTACATACTTCCTGTGAGTCAAGACATGCCAAAATGCTTTGCTGAACATCCAGGCCTATGACTTCTGAATTTGTAGGCAATCAGAAAAGAACTGTCAAGTACAAAACTGCCTTGCCCCCATCCTGTCTCCTCAGGTTGTCAGTAAAGAGAGACCAGCAGTCACAGTTGGAACTGACCTCTACAAATGCATTAAAACCATCTTTCATCCAATTTCCTTAATAGTTTTTACCTTTGCCATACCTGTGGTAATAAATTGCATTGTTTAGATAAACATTTCACTAATTATCTCAGGCTTTGATCTATACCTCTGAAGTTGGACACTGTTTTCCCAGGCAGAAAGCTTTGCTAGATCCACCCTTTTCTACTGGAATAGTGAATAAAGCCTTTCTCAAACATGTTTTAGTACACTTCATTCAAGTATATAATGTAAATAAAGGGGCCCATATTGAGAATCTACAATAGTAACAAATGTTAATTGCATGGTAACAACTAGCAAAAACAATATTCAATGTGATCATGTTGTGTGCTCTCCTCAGGGCACACCATTATCATAATTAATAATGTTATTTAGTAACAATAATAGGGGAAAGTGAAGCCTATAAATTCAATGGATATTAGGTTAATAATGGGACCTGATAATTAGTTAGGAACAGCTGAACAATTTATGAAGCATTTTAAGAGCTTCTCTAGAGGTGGTGAACCAGGGATGATGTGCTTCCCTCCTTTAGTGAGCAATAAGAATGAAAAGTAAATAAACAGAGATGTGAAACAGCCTAGTCTCCTTCTTATCATGCCCTTCCTCCAAACATGTTTTTTAATACTAGGATTATAATGCCTTTGTAGCAAGGATTTTTGAAAGAAGCTGTGATTCAGAGCCTAGCCTGATTTGAGACAGAACCTTAAAATATTTTCTTATCTGTTGTGGAGTTTTCTACCTCAGTCATCCATGTGCAAAAGTCTGTTTCCTGTCTTGAAAGGTTTAAAGTCTAGGCAATTCATGTAAAAGAAGAAAAAAAGAACAACTGTGGTAATGATTTGTCTTTCAAAAGGTGAAGCCTTTTCTGTTTCTGCTCATTCTGATATTCTCTCCAGCTTGCACAGCCCTACCATGACATGTAAATGGTATTATTTCTAAACATAAAATCTCTACTATAATCCTTGAACAGGTAAGACCAGGACAGGGTTTACTATCAGTATCATGTTCATGTGACTTAATATACTGTAGAGCATTTGAACTGTCCTAAGTAGCATGACTTCAAGGTCTTTCTACTTACTGCAAAGATAAATGAATGAATTTAAAACCATCTTTCAGGTGAGATGGGATAACAGCAGGCACATGGGCCACTATGAGGCTTCAGCTGTCAAGTACCATGCAGAACCAAGTAACTCAGCTGTTTTTGATGGCACACCCTTGATACACAAGGGAAGAGGGTTAGGTGAAGGACTCCACTCCTAGACAAGCTTTGGCTGAATTTGGTGCAGGGACTGAAAGGTATGTATTGCTACTGCCCCTGGAGCTTCAAGAAGGACCTTACTCACCTCACTGCGTTGTTAATCAGTATCCATAAAGTGGTATAGAAATCAGGGCAAAGGGACAGAACTAAAAAGTGAAGGTAGGCCATTGGGTTGGTGTTTTTAACTAGAGCAGCAAAATAAGCCTATCAGTGTCATATAATTATACTATCCTGTATTTAGAACAAGTCAATAATATAGATAATACACACCATTAGCTGGTGTGCAGCAATGTGCTGGGCAACTCCAAACTGACTAGTGTGTGTTGCCCCTGCTGGATCCTGAGCCTCCAGTTTGAAGAGAGCTGAATGGTGAAAGCAATGGAGGGATTTAAAAAAGGGAACTGAAAACTGTCAATGACTGCAGGGCTACAGCAGCAGAAGAATAATATTTCTGAAGAAGTAAGATAGTCGGCAGAAGAATATTTTCCTCATAGATGGTTACAGTCAGAGAACATATTCAGAGCCAGTCTCTTTGAGAAATACAATTCACAGGTGAAAAGGAGTTCTTTTAAAAAAAATGTCTGTTCTTTCAGAAAACAAAAAGAAGGGTCTAATTTGGTCAGCTCCGAATTAAAATGAAGACAGATTACTCCCCAAGCACAGATATAACTTGCTAGGTGACTGTGGAGGCAAAAGTAACAGCGTGTGCTGTGCTGCGCTTTGCAATCCGCATGGTTTGTACATCCATCCATTCATCCCTCCATCCGCCCATCCGTGCCTCCAGGATGGAAGAGCATCGCGAGCGAGCACTGACCTCTAGTGGGAAGAGCAGTCAGAGCGGGGAAAGCTCGCAGAATCCAAAATAGAAAGTACGTCATGCGCGCCGCTGGCCCAAGGCTTGTGCTTGGCAGCTCTGCAAGCCGCAATCAGCACAGCTTTACTGTTAGCAATCCCTCACTGCCTGTCTGTCAGAAAAGATCATGTCTATTGTAAAATCTAGAGGCTTTTTTTGGTTTTTGTTTTTGGTGGTGTTTTTTTTGTTTGTTTTTTTGTTTTTTTTAACAGCCAAAAGAAAACAGTGCGCACTTAGAATTGGCTAAGAAAAATATATAAGTCCAACAATTGGTCAGTAAAATTAACTCAGGATGAACTCACGGAAGTTTTTAGATATTTATTGAGTAACTTGGCATTGTTGGGACTGTATCAATGAAATTATCAAAGCACCACTGTTTAAAGAAAAAAATCCTAAGGAGACATGAACCTACACATCATAAATTAAGGGGTTTAGTACTACTCTTCCTACAACCAAAAATTACAGAATGATGAGAGTTCATTTATGTTTGCCCCAAAGGAGCCTGCTTGCTTCTCACTTTCAAGTTATTTTCCATAGGAAAAATCCTGTAAACATTTTGGAGTTCTTTAAACTAATCCAAAGAAGAAAATTAATCCCATGCACAACATTTTGTAAGGCTTCAGCTGAAACTATCAAAGTTGCATGTCTCAAACAAGTACTTTGCAATACTGGCTTCCTTTCCTGTATTAGCAATGTCACACTTAGCGTCACTCAGCAGTTTCAACCAGAAGCTAATGAAGACTGGCATTTTTCTGGCTTCCACCACCTTAAGATAGTGAGGCTTCTGGAAAATATTTGGTCAAGGAGGATCTATAAACTCAGTGTTGTATCTGGATCTTGTAGAAAGATTTTGCCACTGGTGTGGATTGTCCTTGTTTCCTTTGCACCCTGTATCACACAAGAACTGTTGTCTGCACACCACAGGTTCTTTCTTCTCAAGGGCAAGGAAAGGAACAAGCTGAAGAATCTTAAGATCCATGGATTCCCTACTGCAAGTCTGTGAAAGAAAGGAGGAAAATCTTCTATGAGGAGAGCAGGATGCCAGACAATGCAGCAGACTTATTATCTAAATGCTGTTTTAGAGGAAGAGACAGAGTAAGGCTGTCTCAGTCTTTGATTGATATGAAGCCAATCTGTGTCCCAAAGTTAGTGCCATCACGAAAGTGAGAGTAAAATTTATCAGGGTGGCATGCAGTACAAAAAGTGATGTTTTGGTTCTGGTCTGTGATAGAATCATCTTGGATGTTCTCAGGAAGAAGCCCACCTCTCTCAAGAAGAATCCTGAAAAAAAAAAAAAGATAAACAGAAAATATTATTTTTTGTACATTCTCACATTCCATAAAGCACTATCATTAAGGCAGAACCTCAAGTACCAACTGAACAAATGGTGCCAATATTGTGACTGGGGCTTTCATTTGCTTTTTTTGTTTCTTTCTTTCAGTATTAGACTAAAATAATTACTTTCCTGCAACCCGTAAAATCACATTAAATTAGAACTTTCATCTATAATCCATAAACTAACAATATATGGCAGTATAACAATAAAATAATAGCTGAAATACAGCAAAAGGGACCAAATACCATTCATTCAAAAGTATCCTTTCTTGATCTGCAAAGAACTAGAGAGCACTTTGCTCACCATATCAGTGCTGAATAATACAGTATCAAAATAATTATTGGTAATGAATGTGGAATTAATCTTTTGTTCCCTCAGGAGACTTACCTCGTTGCTCTTCTGATATCAATATAAGGATTTGCAGAGTCAAATAGTCTCACACACTTTGGATCAATTCTGTGAAATTCTTTTGCTGTTTCGTGAGGAAGATTATAGCAGCAAGGTCCCACGGATGGGCCCAGCACCACCAGGATATCTTTCACATTACAGCCGTATTCAGATACCATAGCATTCACTGTGGCCATAGACACCCCTAACAATGTGCCCTTCCAGCCTGTGAGAAATCAGAGGTTGAAAAAGAATCGGTATAAATTTTCTGTAAAATTTTCTAGCAGGTAAAAATATATGTAATTATTAAGGGTATAAATTAGGAGATGCCTTTACACGTAAAATTAAATAATAATGTCTAATAATAAATTAGGTTAGAACTGCCCCCCTCCCCCCCTACACACAGCATACCATTAACAGTGATCAGTTTTCTCATATAATTTTGTGGAGATGGAAACTAGAGAGAAGTGTTTAGACTAGAATTCCAGAGTTCTTTTTCTCAAGTTTGAGCACTTAGAGCATAACTCACAGCTCCTCTGGGCTTGAAATATTTAAGTGGGAATACAACAGAAATACGTCAGAAATGTATTTTTGTAATATGGTCTAAGTGTTTTAATGTTGTTTTTAGGAGGAAAAGAAAAAACCCAGGCTCAAGCTAGAGATATTTTTTTGAATAGACAGAAGCCAAGTTTGCACTTGGGCATTGTCTGGAATAAATAGAAGAAAGCCTGGCCTTGGATTCTCATATCTCAGTTTGAGTCCCAGGAAATCTGTGTGTTGCACAGGGTGTGCAATTCCTACCAGAATGAGCAGCACCGCAGGCTCTTCTGACAGGATCAGCAAACAGCACGGGTATGCAGTCAGCACCTGGAGCTGCCAGCGTGACACCCTTCTGATTCGTAACTATTCCATCATAGTTGTCAGGCTCTGTCTTTCCCATAATACACACAGCATTAGCGTGATCAACCTGTCAAAACAAAACCAGAATGTGGACAGTGATATGGCTGCAAAACGACCCAGCTCTGACTACTACAAGGTTTTTTTCTTTAACAAGAAACATTCTTCTCCACTAACTGTGATTACACATGGGAATCAAGATTCTCCTTTGTTCAAATGCCATGAAGATATATCAGTAGAAAACCGCTATAGAAGCAATGATGTGTGGTTTTTTTTAGGAAAAAGTGCTCCTGATAGTTTATCTGATTATTCTACTTAGTGATAAGTTAAAAATTAGAACAGACTTGGAAGAATCAGTGCTGCTTCTCCATATTGTGACAAATGGCTGAGAGTTTGGATGGCTATTCCCCCAGATAAGCTGCCAGCATAAATGTTTTAATTGTCCTGCTGGACAAGAACCACAGATTCTTGCTGACAAAGATAAGAATAATGCCTACAATTTAGCCAGTGATACACGAAGGAATATCTGAGCAATTTACTTGCATCCATTGTTATATAAGATACCTTGACTCTGTGAAAAGCCTCTGGGTTAAATCCTGCAGCGTTAGCTAGCCGGCGGAGATTTTCTTTAACAACAACTTGTGGGTCCCTCCGCTTGGAGCTGCTGAAGAGATTGCAAGAGCTTAGAGTTGGTATGTAGGAGATCCCACCTGTTCTTGTGGTGAACCCATGTAAGAAAATATCATCTGGCAAGGCAAGAAAACACAACACACAATTGCTTTCAAAACAAGATGAAAACAGCTATTACATGAGTTTATACTGAAGAAACCTGGAATCAGCCAATCAAGCAGAGCATTGCTTTAGCTTTGATTTAGCTGTGGCAATTAATTTAAGGGTTCCTAATTTCCTTCTTGCTCGTAATCATACCATAGCAGGGACACTGAGATATCAGGCATGTCTGGGGCTGCAGACCAGCAGAAACTCTTATCCCGCCTTTCCAAATTATGATGGTAACTTTGAAGTGAGTAATTCCCACACAGACAGGAGGAGATTTTATGGTCTGCCGTCACTAAACCCAGACTGTCCTTCCTCACATCATGCTCGGGCCTGGAACAGTCTTGCCAGACTTTTGCTATATTTCTTTTGACACTTCTTCCTCTTATACGTCATACACTATTACAACATCATATAGTTTTTTGATGCCTGAAGGCATTTCCAAATCTTACCCAGTTTGCAATTCTCTTGAACAAGAATGCTTGGTAAGTCTCTGTAAAAACTATTTGTTGGAATGCTCTTTACCTGGGATCAGGGAAGATCTGAGGATGGTGAGTTCCCCTTTCAGGCTTGGCAGGCTTTCCAAATACATCTGAATCTCACTTTGGATAAGTGCCACATCCTGTGAAGGAAGCATTTGCCCTTCATGCTTATGTTCAGATATCTGTGGGTTTTCATGGTCAGATACCACCTCTAAGTCCTCGAATTCAAACTGGTAGACTGCTGTAAAGAGATGATCTATATATACTTTCATTAAGTCTTTTCTTAAGGTAGGGAGAATAACTTTAATGATGCTCAGGTCTTTTTCATCTAGTCTCTGTTTGATGGTGTACAAAGCAGCAGCTGTATTCTGAGCACATACCACTTCCAGTCTTCTCTTCAGACTCTGAAAACCTCTCAGAGCTAGAAGTAAGAACTCTTGTTCACCTTTCCTTTCACTCCCCTGCCTCTGGCAACATATGACATAAACACACGGAGCATGGATGGAAGAGCATTTCTCAATAGCTTCTAGAGTGTTGTGCAGTAATCCTTGGATGTTGTTCTGCAAGTTGGCTGGGAGGCTGAACAGATCTATCAGAATTGCTTCCACCATATTCCAGGATATTTAAAGGTTTCTCCAACTGTCACGAAGTAACAAAACATAAAAAACAAATGAAAAGTCAAGAACATCACTGTCAGACCAAACATAGAATCATGTTAAAGCATTTAGTTCAGTGATACTGTATAAAGAAGGTACATAGCATTTAATTACTGACTTAGGCTTTCCCAGCTGCATCAAAAGAAATTCCAACAAAAGAAAACTTGTGGAAATGGGAATAATTATGCCTTTATATAAGCATTTAGGTATTTCCCTACCACCCCACCTACCTCAGGTCTTTCCCAGGTCAGCGATGATGAAAGGTTGATACATAAGATTAGATTTATTGAATCAATTAACTCTCATTAGCCTAATGGATCTTCTTGACATGATTGCTGGGCTGTACTCCAGCTTCCATGATGCAAACAAATACAGAGGTCCCTCAGCTTCCTGGGACTGGAGGAGTTTCTGTAACGATTTCTTTGGAAGTGTTTAACATACTTATGACTGAGGTAGAGCTCATGTCTGGCACTATAGTGCTGAGTTGTGAGGGCAATGACAATTTTTTTTCCCACAGGCCTTCACAAGACCTTTTCTATTTCTCCCTTTTGCATTTCTGAAAGTTTTGGCTTGCTAATATCTGACTTTTGTGTGAAGTGGCACATGACCATGATAGTTCTTCTTTTCAGCATGAACAAGAACTCAGTAGAGGTTACTGAAACTTTGCTTAGTAATAACAGAAGTACTTAGAACTAAATTAAAGCAAGTAAATACTGTGCACAATATCCTGCATCAGCTTTTTCACTCTGCTAGCTTCACTCTGCTCTGAAATTGTGTTATCCAATATCATCCTATCATTCACATTTTGTCTTGTGGTCCATGCTGTAATTCCAGTTTTGGAGCTTATTTTTTTCTCTTTTCTGAACTTTGTTGATCCAAGTCCAGCTAAGGCCTACCTGAGGAAAGTTATCAATCCATTTCTTTCCTCTCTCTGTTGCTATGAGGGGCTATTTTACATATCCTCTCAGAAGTGTCTTACTTTCTTTTCTCTCTCTGATAATCCTTCTTTTTTCATTGCAGGCATCCAGAGGTCTGCAACAAAAGGCTAGATCCCCCTTCTTGTGGAATTTTGAAGACACCTACTTAGATTTCATGACTAAGCACTGTGCTTGATCCAGGAGAACTATATGCACCTTTACCAACAGTTGTAAGATGCCATAATAATTCAGAGTATTCTTAACACCACTTTTTTTTTCTTTCTTTTTTTCACAGCAATAAATTATGCATGAATATTAATTTACTTGTAGGAAAATTCATATCTTTGCAGGAACAAAGAATTTGAGGATCTTTTAAGCCTTTGAAATCAATGCTCTGCTACCAGAGCAAACCAAACCAAATAATGTCTGGCACAATTTTCCTGCCCCAAGACCTCATTCTCTTGTAACCACATGAATATTCTGGCTTCACATCACTTCATTATCCTGAAAAAATACTATTTCTATGTGTACTTGAGGCCTATCATTATGGTGGATGTTTGGTACTCCTTGGCATTTTACGGTTGTCAGCGGCTTCCCAGAGTTTCTCCACTGAAATCAGAGGTCAAAGACCTTTGTGGTTTTAAAAGACGGCTTATTTAGAAAAGGTTTTGCAGAAAACATTCTGTATTTTATTCATTGTTCTTTCCCCCAGACTGGAAGAAAAATAATCCTGACCGAAAATGATGTTTTCCTTTCTGCAAATTGAACACTTACAAAGATTAATCAGCGACTATCAAAACAGGTGAGCTGAAAATATCAAAATGTGATAGCAGATAAAAGCAACTGCCAAGGAATTTATGACTCCTGCTTTTGCTCACAGTATTATTTACACACAGCTGATAATCGATTTTAGAGGAAAGAGCTTGATAAGGAAACAGTGCTGAAACAGACTCATGCCAAAGACCACGACTTGGGAAATCAGCATTTCCTTCCCTACCCTGACACACTCTGTGGGAGGCCTGTCTCAGTGTGACATAATCCCAATCAAAGTACAGCGAATAATCCCACAAAAGACAGCACAACAAAGGGGTGTAGTGCAAAAACAGATTACTCCTTCACTTCAGATATGTCAATAGCGGAAGGTAAATAGAGCTCTTTGCTGTTCTTGTACTTGCCCAGAAAAATACCAACAAAGAAAGGGTGGTATGAAAGTGTTTGATGAGGGAGAGGTAATTGCATACATTGTTATTACAAGTTGTGTACGCACTGCAAAAACTCCACAGGGGCAATTATTGGGATATAAGCATAGGAACAATGAGGCTGATTCACCCTCTTATCCTTCCAGGTTTGCATCACAGAGTCCTAGTGAGAACAGTGGTGTAAGAATAAATTTGCTTACAATCATAGCAAAACTGACTCCTTTCTAAATCACTCCAAAAAAAAACCCCTCTTCTCAAAATACATGCTTGCCAAGCACAGCAATGTTTTAGCTAATGTGAGATGTATTCGTGGTTATTCGGGTTTTAATTAGCATGCTCTACAATCCCAGTGTTCCACCAAAGCCACATCCAAAAAAAAAAAAAAAAAAAAANNNNCACAACCAAAAAAAAAAAAAAAAAAGTACATTTATCAAGGAGTTGATCGTATACAAGTCAAGACAAATACTTGCACAAACTTGAAGCCAAGGCCGCTAGCTATTTTCTTACTCCCTGAAACTGACATTTGGAGATTACGAGATTTTCTTGCACGGATATAAAAAAAAAGTAGATCAAAGAAAACGATCAATAACGTCATGAGAGGTGAGGAAGGTAACAAGAACAAAAAGTAGAAAAGCAAAGTGAATATAGAAAAAGAACAATGAAGGAAATAAAACCAGGCTGCAGAGAAGAGACAGCCCAGGGTAGAAAAGAGATGCAAAAAAGCAATTTTCAAGAACCCCAGAAATCTAATTCTAAAAGTGCACTGTTGGCCAAGACAAGATTGCTGACAATTTCCTGATCTTTGAATCCTGCTGGTCATCTGATATTTGTAGAGAAAGTGAGAGAACAGACATAATTTTTTGAAAATTAAAATTGCAGGTGGTATTTAACATCTGGCAGAGAGAGATGCCCTGAGAAAGAAAACAGGTCATTGAAGCAGCCCAAATGAACAAAGGTAACAGCAGATGTGGAAAAGTTTCAACAAAAGCAAACACAAAAAGGAAAGTCCAAAAATCAGGGGGAAAAAGAAATATATTTAAGCCTCTTAAACTGGATTAAAATAAAACATTCTTCCTCTTTTAACCCAGTTTTTTTTTTTTTTAGGCAAGATTGAAGAAACAGAAATCACCACATACAATGAAAATACTGAAGCACACGCAGTTTCCATAAACACAAGAGTTTACTTACACAGGTGGACAATCCTATTAAATTCTGAAAGGCACCATCTGATAAAATACACAGACATTTCCAGCTTTATATATGTCACTTCTCTCAATCTCGGAGTTGATTTGTACAAGCTGGAAATTCCTATGCTGTGTAAGGCTGCAATGAGAACCTGTATTTCTTCTTTTTTGACGGGACCCTGCTTTGCTGCTGGCTGCACCGGAAAGAACGAACTGTACTGGAAGGCACCAACATGAATAACAAGTGCCTGGGGAGCGCTGAACGCGGAAGCGGCGTTAACCCTGCTGCGATCACACCTTCTGCTGCACCAGCTTTGCACAACTGCAAAACCAACTCCCAAAGGCACGGCGCAGCCAAGCGGGACAGCCCCGCAAAGAAGTTGAAGGAAAACTTGCACGGAGAGAAGGAGTTTCCTTTCCTGAGCTGTAGTGGTCCACTTTGGAACAAGGAAGAATTTGGCAGCCAGTCAGGAAAAAGCGTATTCTGAAGCTAGACAGAGAGGTTTCGCAATGTCAGCTTTTGGGGTCACAGGCCCCAAATGAGGATGGCAATTTCTCCGTGCAGCTGTCGGGAATTTCACACAGTTTAGTGAAAAAGTCTTAATCCTTTGTCAGGACAATGCAAAGGTTAAAAGGAAAGCAAGGAAGTGAGGGATTCGTATCAAGCTTTGTGCAAGAATCGAATGATAATAAATACATTTCCTCAGCTGTGTTAAAATCATAGTCCTGACTGTTAAGTATCTGACAATGGAAAAAAAAGGACAAGAAAGAAAGGACATTACTTTTCAATGGACAGAAGAATTAATAAAGTCTGGCTCCTATGAATTGCCGTCTCCTGTTCCTCCTTTCCCTGCAACCACAGTAAAGCTACATTTCTGCCAGGTCCAAAACACATACGATGAGTGCTCTGCCATTTCCCCTCCTGCTATTCTGTTCAGCATGTGCTGGACAGAGAACTGAATCCTGGTTTTCCCTCCCAAAGGGAACTGATGAGGCAACCTTGTTCTCCCTTACCCAGACATCTCTTCTCCTGAAGTTTGGAGAAATCGGTCATCTCTGAGGCTTTCCACCCCACTGCCAAATGTGACCGAACTAGGTCATTAAAAATTAACAGGAGAAATTGCCTGGTGGAGGGAAACCAATGCAATCATTTTCTTTCCTTCAGCCAGACTAAGGAAGTAAAACTAATCACTGGTGTTATTTTTGATGCAGAATGCTGAGAAGGAAAAGGTCAGAAAATATTCACGGTACAAAACAATATTGAAAAATGACAAATTGACATCTCCTGAATGAAAATATTATACTCAGCTTAGGCTACTTCAGAAAAGAGATGAAATAAATAGGTCATATGCAGAGATGAGCAATTAAGTTTATAAAACAGTTGTTACAAATATTTTTTATAGTTATTTTATATGTAAGTTGCTTAATATTTTATGTAATCTATATAATTAAGTTGCTTAACATAATTTACAATTTTAAGTTAAATATGTTATAAAATTATTAAAAAAAAAACCAAAATAGGTTGATTTTTAAATCTCATTATAAAAATAGTACGATTTCGGGTTAAAATTCCCTAGAGGAATACAGGCAGGTATGAGGCAAGTCGGTGGCCACAGAGCAGGGCACGGCATAGGCCGGAACAAACTGGGCCACATCTTTTCTCCTTCATCAACAAGCGGCGCTCGGGAAAACTTGATGTTCTCTGCACAACAGACGATGGCAGCAGGTGCAGTCTAATACAAAGAGCGGGCTAATTCGGGGAATTTGGGAGCAAACGACGCGGAGCAGGATGGCCCCAAGTCGAGCCGAGCGGCACCAGCGCCACCGGCGGCGGCACAGCTACGCATTTCCTAAGGGATCCTCCCCGCCGCGCTCCCTCGGGCTCCAGGCGGGATGGGCCCCTCTTCCTCCGGGCTCCAGGCGGGATGGGCCCCTCTCTCTCCTCGCAGCTCCCCGCCGCCATGGGCTCCCGCAGGCCGCGGGCCGGCGCTGCCCGGCGGAGGCGGCTGAGGGGCGGCGGAGCGGAGAGCCGCGCTGCAGGTGCCCTCGGGCGGGGGGGACAAACGCGGCCTCAGGCGTTTCAGGTGCTCGTAGGGTGCATTTTGAAAGTTCCGACTGTGCTCACAAAGTGAGGATCTGTTCTTGCAGAGAAGCCGGAAGAACGTCGCAGTAGTTTATTTTATGGGATTCTGCGAGAAGGTGTTCTAATTGTCAGTGATTAGCTTTGAGTAACCTGTTCTTGCTAATTAAAAATGAACCACGGGAAATTAATATTTAGATCTGCTAGCCCTCAATATTGTTTCGTCTACAAGAACTAAATGGAAACAAGACTTAAAAAAAAAAAAATCACCTCTTTTTTATCACTCCAGTTCTTCAGTTCTGCCTGAAATGGCCGAACAAAATTCCCCATCACTAGTGGAAGTTGTAAAACGAGTTGCAGAGCAGCAGCAGTCACAGATGTCAGACATAGAAAAAAGAAAAACTGTTCTTTTGCAATTGCAGGTAATAAACCTTGTTTAGAGTAGTTTAATCAGTTATTTTTTCATAAGGGGAAGAAGCATTTCCTTGAACAAGAGAAGCTGATGGTACTTAATGGATGAGTGCATTTCAGTGTAAGGCAGCTATTCTGTTTCGTGTCTGGCATTTAGCCAAAACTGTGGGTGTGTATTGTTGTCTGTAAGGCCTCAACACAGCTCAGTCTTCACTACAGCAGGTGAAACTTTGGTTTGTTACATGGAAAACAAAACAAAACAAAACAAAAAAACAACAGAATACTGAGCTGAACCCATAAAACAAACCCACAATAACTAAATGTGAAGTTAGAGATTTTTGCATGTTTTAAAACCATAATTTCGTAAGAAATTGTGGGAGAAGAATGATAAAACGTATTTTTCTTTTTTTTTAAAAATATTT
>VWZN01009201.1:779753-808855 GCA_013396955.1 Regulus satrapa | reverse complement strand
TTTGAACTGGGCATCCTAAATAGTCATTAAATACTGGTATTACTTAGTACTGTTCTGTAGAACACTGGATATGTGTAGTTTTTGTGAAGACTCTGTGATAATTTCTCTTTTATTATGCTTTCAATTATTCCTTAACCTTCAAGATTAAATTTCTATTGAGAAACTTACTTTTAAGTCTGAGAAAAGGTGATTCCAGCTGACGTTTTTGAGCATGGAAGAATGCAAATGGAAATAGTAGAGTTCCAATTACAACATCTGTGCATAGCTCTACAACTGAAATAACTGATATTTGAAATTTTGCACAAAGGTAACAATTCTGAAGTAGCAGTGAAATCTTCTTGTCTTTTTTAGGAATGTCACTAGACTGGCCACACTTTACAAAAAGCTTTGTCCTGTATCCTGTAATGAAGTCTGATAATGCTGCAGCAATAATTTGTGATTATGCAATTTCAAAACATTTATCTGTTTTTAAAAAGACCTGCAGAACTTTAAAGTCCTAGGAGATTACAGGTCCTTTCCAACCTTGATGATTCTGTGATTTTTTATGATGGTTTGGAGTACTANAGGGGAAGAAGCATTTCCTTGAACAAGAGAAGCTGATGGTACTTAATGGATGAGTGCATTTCAGTGTAAGGCAGCTATTCTGTTTCGTGTCTGGCATTTAGCCAAAACTGTGGGTGTGTATTGTTGTCTGTAAGGCCTCAACACAGCTCAGTCTTCACTACAGCAGGTGAAACTTTGGTTTGTTACATGGAAAACAAAACAAAACAAAACAAAAAAACAACAGAATACTGAGCTGAACCCATAAAACAAACCCACAATAACTAAATGTGAAGTTAGAGATTTTTGCATGTTTTAAAACCATAATTTCGTAAGAAANTTCAAGATTAAATTTCTATTGAGAAACTTACTTTTAAGTCTGAGAAAAGGTGATTCCAGCTGACGTTTTTGAGCATGGAAGAATGCAAATGGAAATAGTAGAGTTCCAATTACAACATCTGTGCATAGCTCTACAACTGAAATAACTGATATTTGAAATTTTGCACAAAGGTAACAATTCTGAAGTAGCAGTGAAATCTTCTTGTCTTTTTTAGGAATGTCACTAGACTGGCCACACTTTACAAAAAGCTTTGTTCTGTATCCTGTAATGAAGTCTGATAATGCTGCAGCAATAATTTGTGATTATGCAATTTCAAAACATTTATCTGTTTTTAAAAAGACCTGCAGAACTTTAAAGTCCTAGGAGATTACAGGTCCTTTCCAACCTTGATGATTCTGTGATTTTTTATGATGGTTTGGAGTACTACTTTCTGGTTCTGTTCACTTCTCATCAGTGAGATGATGTAGAGGCCTCTTTAGGACTACATTCATATTTCTCTTTCCAGGGTTGAAAATAGCTGAATAGTTGAAAATAATTCAGCTCTCAGCTACTACTGTAATGAAGTCAGGATTAAAAACCTCAGTTGAACAGTCTAGCTAAGCTCCATCACCTGACACACCCCTCCTTGTGTTTGTGTGGGTTTGCAAGGGATTTTTGGCATCATTTGACATAATTTGGTTGTTTTTAGTTTGGTTAGGACTTCACCAGCTCTAAGCAAAGTTAGAGTTGTGTTTGATTTGCCACGCCCTATTTATCTTGCAACTGTGAGGAGCTTAAAAGTGAGTTCAAAGGTATCTTGTTTAATATTTTAGACTGAATCTAAGGGTAGAAGACTAAGATACTATTCTTACATTGTGCCCCTAAGATGATGATATTAAGAATTCTAATCATCTTCCATTCAAACCACCTTAGATAAGTGGGGAAAAAAAGAGTGTTGAATAAATATAAATTACAGCATTTAACTAGACACTTCATATCTTCCTCCAAAAAAAAGTCTTAAATGAACACTGAAATATTTTGCAGGCAAAGTGTCAGGAACTAGAAAAAGAAGTTAATTCTATTCGGTTAGAAACAAAGACAACAGAAAGGGAAATAAGTCTGCAAGATGATGCCATAGAAGTGACAAAATATCAGTGTGAAAATCTGGAGGCCCAAGTGAGAGCCCTGTATTCTGAAAATTTAAAATTGAGATGTGATGCAGAAACAGTACAAGAGGAGTTTGAGATGATACTTGCAAGAAATAATGAATATCGGAGAAAAATAAAGAATCATAAACATGTCTTTTGGGAGATGGAAAGTAAATTGCCAGTTATGATTGAACTTGCTAAGAAGAAAGCAGTTCTGGAAGAGTTAAAGGCAAAGAAAGAGCAGTTAATATGTGATCTCCAGAATCCAGAAGGATCTGTTATAAAACAAGTGCAGGTACTTTTTTTCCTTTTTTGATCCTTTTATGTGAAATAATTTTGGCATAGTTCATGTAATATGATTATTTTGTCAAATATGTTTATGGTTCATGAGGAACTGACTACAAGGGAATATAGGTAATTCATAGTGCTGCATTGATTGGAGAAATTTTTACTTCAGTATGCAGTGAAAAATATCAGTATTGTTATCCGTGTAATATTGTAAAAAAAAGATTTATACCGTGTGACCGAATGAACTCAAATATGAAAATATTACAGAGCAGTAAATTAAGCTTTATCTTTGGATAAACTTACATGGATGCTTTTCAGAATTCTGTGGAAGATTGCCATATTGTTACATTTTTCAGGTAAGAACACAATATTCCTTTAAACTTTACTGTCAACAAAATAAGTTTGAATCATTTGCCTGCAGAAGGTAGATTTGATGAGATGGTGATAGAAATAAGAAGAGAGGAAAAATATGTTTGGTATTCTAATCTAATACTATTGGTTTTACTTGACCCAATTGCACTTTTTACTAGTAACAACATAGGAATTTTTTCACCATGGAATTTTGCCAATATATGCACAAACACAAGGAAAAAGCTGAAAATGGGATTACAGATTTCAACTTTGATGTAACTTGCATTATTGAAAACTGGATGGTGCTCTATTAATGTAAATTGATGAAAATTTGTACAACTGATCTTTCTATACTGATAAATAAAGACTAATTAACATTGTATTTTCTTATGAGAAAGAAAACTATGTTTCAAATAGTACATTATTTTGCAGTTAATTACATTTTAAATAAAGACCACCAAGATGAGCTCAAAATCCTTTATTGTTGCAATTTTCATATTTCAAATCAAGAGTATATATTCTTACAAGTGTAAAACCATGTGATAAAATATTTAATAGTTAATTTTTATCCTTAATTATTATAATCCATAATCATTATCCATCCTTAATTATTAATTATACATCATCCTTAATTATTATCATTTTAATTACTCTTAATAGGATTATTGTGAAATTGTTTATTATAGACCTTTATCTCTTCTCTATTAACTGAGACTGTTAAAATGAGACGACTTTATTAAGTGTATTAGGTGAACTGCGTAACCTTTCAAAGAGTGGAATTCTGTATCTTGACTTACATCTGCAGGAAGAAATCACACTTTTACAATGTGAAGTCACAACTTTGAAAGATTTCGTCAATAAAAAAAGAGATCTGCTGGAAGAAGAGAAAAAAAAGCATGCTAAGCTTAGAAAAGAAATTGAGGTGAGTCATTGGAATAAAATTTAATTGCATTTCTCCTGACAGAGTGTAGATAATGCAAATGAAGTTTGAAGTACTTTATACATCATTGCTGGCTATACATTGTTCAAGGATATGCAGTAGTGATGCTGTCTTAAATTCTGGGTACTGATAGTCTTTCTAAAATTCAGAGCTTAATTAGGAAGAACATTTTTTTCTGAAGTCCTTTGAGAAGGAGTTCATCTGTGAACTTATACTATATTCCTGGAAAAAGAAGAGGTCATTGAATGGTAGTAAAGCAAATGCATGTTTTAAAATTTCTGTAATACTTCTGAAATACTTTACATTTCACTGCTGACCCGATTATTCATGACTAGATAACTCATCAATGGAAGAAACAAATGCACCAGGAAAATGGACTTCCCATGAATTTCCCTCATTTGAACTGAAATTAAATTAGTAATAACACAGCAGCTCCTAATTAGTTGATAAGATAAAATTCGGATAAATAGTTAAAACCTTCTCTTTTAAATAATTGAACTATTTTATTTTTTTGGTTTTGTTCCTTATTAAAATATCCTGTGTGATTAGGTAATTTTTAATTTGGAACTTTCATACCATTTATCTTGTCAGTTCAAATAAATGACACAAAATTTACAGAGAAAAGCTTAATAATATGAAGATTAACTGATTTAAAGTTAGGTCTATTGCCATTGTAAAACGTAGGAGGAAGAAAGAATAATTTTTTTTAATGTGACAGAGAACAGAATTTTTAACCTGAAAAGCAAAACACAGCTGTTTTAGAATAGGTCTGCTAGTCAGCATTTGAGAAAATATTTTATTTCCAAGGGAACATGCTCCTAAGAAAATTCTCTAAACCCAAAGTTAAATTAGGTAGCCTAAAAATAATGTTCTGTTCTGTTATCAAAATCAATTTAATGAAATAGTGAAGGTTAACCTTCACTTGTTCTTCAGTTGTTTGGATTGTATGTTCTTTTTGTCTCAGAAGGAAGCAGGTTCAAACCCAAAGCCTTTCAGGGTATTGTTTTCTATTAAGAACTGTCCTGAAAAAGAGTCCAGTTTTTAATTTAAGAACTGACGGTGGATAGACAGTGGCATTTATACCCAGCAGTCCTCAGCACAGCTTGGGAAAGAATACTCATGCCAAGCACAGGAAAAAAGTGAGATACTAGGCACGTGGATGAGCACGTGGAGCTGCAGTGGTGGAATTGCACCTGATGTAATTTGTTTGGAGCATCCAGAGGAGGGCAGGCAGCTAAGATGGGCCTTGAGGGGAAACCATGAGGAGCAGCTGAAGTCCCTTGATCCTCCCTGATCAGCCTGGAGAGGAGGAGGCTGAGGAGAGAGAGACCTCAATGCAGTTACCACTTCCTTGTGAGGGGAAGAGGAGGGGCAGGCACTGACCAGTGACAGGACCCGAGGGAATGGCCTGAAGCTGTTTGGGCAGTTTGGGTTGGATATCAGGAAAAGGTTCTTCACCAAGGGGGTGGCTGGGCACTGGAGCAGCCTCCCTAGGGAAGAGGTCACAACACCAAGCCATAAGGGTAATTCAAGATGCCCACAAATAGTAGAAAATTTGTTGTTATGAAAAAGTAATTAAAAGATACCCAACCCAAAAGACACTCTATTCCCCTGTTGCCCTCTTTGCCCACTGTTAGTGTGTGACTGTATTACTCTTGGCAGATGCTTGCCTATCCTATCCTTAAATGACCCTGGTAGTAGAGATACCCTGAGTGCCCAATTTTTTTCTAGTGTTTGACTTTCATGTACTAGATCCAATAAAAAGCCAAATGCTGTCCCTTCTGTGTCTCCAGCAAGCATATTAGTGCTCCCTTCCTCAGCAGATGTGCCAGACTGTTCCAAATAATGCTGCTCGAGACACATTTCTAAAAAAGCAGATAATATTGATCATAGATGTTTCAGGGTCATACAACGTTGTCCTAGTGACGCAGATGCCCCAAGCACTCGTTCAGATGAGTGAATCTGACAGCATCAGTGTTAGATGATGACATCTGACAGTGTCAGATGTTGCAGACAATTATAGGGGAGAGTGAGGTATCATGAAGGCAAGCCATTGCCGATAAAAGAAGTCAGTAATTTATAGAACACCAGTGAGGCCGTTTCCTAGTTATTTGTGAAATTTAGGTAGTGAGATTTGCAGGAAGTCACTGACCACGCTGTGGTTCTGATGCAGCTGTACATCATCATGCATGTGAAATACAGTGTAATAATGCTTCAGTAAGCAGACACGAGTAATTATACACTACCACTCATATGCCATTTAAACCTGGGTAAGTAAGCACATATTTCAATGAGGGAATGCCCATTATTTCAGTTTTTATTGTAGTGAATGTTTCATTCTTTTAACACTTCAGAATGCCAATTTTCAGAGGATTATCTGCAGCAGCCATTCTTCTCCACATAAGGCAGCAATGAGGGCAGAATTGACAGTCCTGCATTGCTGCAGTATTGCCTTTCTAAGAAAAATGTGCCATTTTAAATGCAGTGCAGCTACAAAGGTGCTACTGCAGCCATCCAGGTTACCTCATTTGTATTCCTGTTCGTACCCAAACATGCTTGTCAAAGAATGAAAATTTCTTCTTTCTCACCTCTCATTCTGGAGCCTCAAATCTTCCACGTGCAAAGCCTTGCCAGAGCTGTGACATGCTGGGTTCTTCGGTGGTATTTAGTTTGTTAAATTTTAGACATCTACAGAGCAGATATCCACACTGAACTCTGCACTTAAGATCTTAGTAGGACAGAGCTTTTTTTTCCTTAAAGGGAAAGTGAGGCATGATTCATGACCTAAACCAGACATCTGAAATAAGTCAGATGAATGGCTTCCTAGATGTCTCTGTCTCTTCAGTAGCTAAAAATAAACATGGAATGCCTTGGTCAAATGTCATAATATATACTTGGACAGAATTACGTGAGCTGAACTTACCTCTGTAAATAGTTGTACTTGAATAAAATTTTGAAGAGTTTTTTGGGTTTTTTTGTTGGTTGTTGTTGGTTTTTTGGTTTGTTTTTTTGTTTTTTGTTTTTTTTTGTTTTTTTTTTTTTTAGGTACAGAATAAGAGATATGATGCTATTTTAAAACGTTTGCATTGCCAACTGAACAAAGTCCATTCAAATAAAAGACAATGGCACTGGAACATTCAGCAGCTGGAGAAGAAGGCCGCAGAACTAAGAAAGTGTCTTGAAGTAGCAGAGTTACAAAACATCATGTAACAAACTTGACAAAGCTAGAATGCATGTAATCTTTTCCAGGCAGGGGAGTTTTTTCTGGAAATACTACAAATCTTAAATAGCCTAATAATTGGGTCAAGCCTCAGTGTTTTCTTTCTTTTTAAACTTTTTCTCTCTTTTATTTTGTGGCCTAAACTAATAGCCACAATAATAAGTTAGGTGTTCAGGAATAACTTAGCTGTTCAGGAAAGAAGTTAATGACACTTCCAGATGTTTTCAAAATACATGTCAGTTTTATCTAAGCAGTTATTAGAAAGTCAACCAAACAAAATTTGGGAATTTTATTGGTTTCTGAAGGTTGGGATATATACTTGTTTTCCTACATAGAAATTAATATTGGTATATATTTGCAGTCCTGAGAGACCAAAGGTCTTTTATCCACATCTCTTTTTATTGCAACTTGTTAAGGAACTCTAAAAGCTCTGATGGCCTGTATTTTGCTCTGTAATGTTTATCTGTTCTATGAAAATAGCTTTTTATTCAAGGTGTTGTCTTGAATAATTTAGATCTACCTTTACTCATGAATATAAAATGAAGACTTGACTATTTACTGAGGAAAATGTTAAACTGCTTATATATATTTATCTTAGGAAAGCAAAGCTTAAAATGTAGCACTATTATTACCTTCATATATTCATGTATGTTTACATTTCCCTTAATATGTTATTTCACTTAATATGAAGTTATTTTAAGCAATATCCTGATTCATTAAGGCTCTCTCTAAACATTTGTAGTTTCTCAAAGCTTTTTTTCTCAGTCTTTTTCCTTTGCAAGAATATGAACCAGGCTGCTTTCATTAAAGCAATAAAGTAGAAATAAAATCCTCAATATCCTCTGCTATAGTAACAGTATGTCCTGAATATTGTGTCTTACTGAGTATGTAGCACAAAACTGTAGCATTACAATTGTTTATCCCTACACAGAGCAAAATAGCATCCATTTTATGCATGTGTGTCTTCTAGAAAGGGTCCAGATCTGAAAAGGTAGAGAGTTTACTGTGTTGTTATTATTAGTTTCAGTGATTAACTGCTCTTTTATTTTGCATGATTCCTAGTTTCAGTTTATTCATCTATCAAGGGAAATGAGAGTACTTTATATCAAGTACAATGATATAAGTAAAAAATACTGATGTGCTGTCTTCTTGGTGGGTTAAATAGTTTAAACCTTCCAGAGCTATTGATTGTCACATCCGACCAACCGCTTTAGTTTAATGTATCCCCCCACCAAAGAGGTACAACATCCAAGATTTTTGGGGTTTTTAGACAATGTACCCTTAAGTATGCCTTTTACCACTGATATTCTCTTGGGGCTTTTGGTTTCTGGTTTTTTTTGTTTGTTTGTTTTTAAGTTTCTCATTCTTTCTGCTCCAGAACAATTAATGCATTAAAATATGTTTTGTATCTTACTTCAGCTGTGTTTACTTTGACATCTGTTACCATGGTCTGATATCACAGTTTAGCCTTACATTTATTACTGGCTAAAATAAACCTACAGCAAACAATCCAAACCTTCTAATGTAACAGCAATATCACACCTTTGTTTTTCTTTCTGACCCATGAAGATATTCATTATTACTTCCCTGGGAATTAGGGCAGTTTCTGTGTATTAACACATGGACAGAATGACTCACTCATCTCAAATAAATACCTTGAGCTTACATCTTCCTTGTTTCTTTTCATAAATTTCAGTAATTTCCAGTATCTCAAATTACTCAAGTTACTTCCATGATTCTTTGTATATGTTCTGAAATTGTTTGATATAATCTAACATTTTGGTTTCTGGTTTTTTTGTAGGAAATGTTAGGAGGAAATGTTATAGGAGGAAATGTTCCCTTCTATACAAACACCTTCCTACCCTCCAAGGTCTAAGTTGTCTTATACTCCTTCTTGCTCTTTGCAAGAGAGCCCATGGTTTTGTCTGCTGGGACCCTTAACCCCTTTGTGGGATCTCAGCTACCAAAGGTGTATTCCTCTTTTTTCTTCGGTGTAAAACTTGCTTTTTCAGTATACATACTTATGGAACTGTAGCCACATTTTGCAGCAATAAGGCTGAGAAGCTGAGGTGGACTTTAGTTTCCAAAGCTCCCTCCATTCATATGGGGACACAGCTAACCATGGAACAGGTCTTTTCTGGCCTGCACAGATGAGTTTCTTGGTAAAACTAGGATGTAAATTGGAAGGAATCACAAATAGCCAAGGGTTTTTTTGATAGAGAGTTGAGCTATTACCAGGGAGTTCCCAGTAGTTACTAAAGTATTTGAGACACAAGCTAGTCCATTTAAATACGTATATTGAAAAAACAAGTTTTAGTACATGCATACACTGATTGTTGTTGTCATCCCATGTCACTGTCCTAGTTAAATGCCACAATTATAATCTCTCATTCCACATAAACACATCATTTGTGTGTTTAACTTGACTGCCTTAAAACATGAGCTGATTCCCTTTTAATCTTGGAAGCTTTGTCCTCATTTTCCATTGGACTTCTGCTTTAGCCACTGACTGCACCTGAAATCTGTATTCAGTGCTAAACACGTTTTAGAGGATCACACACATTTTGCACACTTGCATTAAACAGAACTTTGTATGGCAAAGTACTTACATATTTTCCCAGGTGCAGCATCTCATATTTAACATTCAGTGTTTAACAGAAAACAAACATAAGGAAGGTATAAATATTTTACTGGGAAATTACAGTTAACTGGGAGAGAACCTCATCTGGAGAAAAAAAGTCAGCAGAAACAAGGAAATATAAATTACTGCCTTCTCTAAACTATCATCATTCTGTGCAACAAATGAAAAAAAAAGAGAAATTACATATCTTTTTATAACAATGTCTAGTTTCAACAAATCCTGGCAACCTGCTGAGACATATTTTCCTTGGTACAACATTGAACAGTAGCAGTTTGAATTCAGGGCATTTTCCCGTCCTTAGCCAGCAAGCACAGACAATAGGAGAAGGGTTTATTATTTTTGAGAAATAACTTAGTGAATGAATTTTATATTCTTATTACGTGAAGCTCTCCCAGCTCCTCTTGGCGAACTGTGCTGCCAAAACCATATCAGTAATTTCTGAGGATGGGTGTGGGGCTAAGGGAAGAATTTCTGGCTTCAGTGCTCTGCAGAGAATGGCAAGAGGAGTGACTGTCCACTCTGAACAGCAAAACAGCAATGAGCAGTGGGCATGCAAATAACTAAGTGTGGGAAAACTTACCAACCAACAAGTCCTACTCACCACCTAGGAAAACTTTAAAGCACAGGAAACTGGATTTATTCCAACAATACAGCGTCAATGAGTAGGAGAATACTGGGGGAATTCCACACTTGACAGGGAAAATATACGGCTGTTGAATCACTCATGGCATGAAGCAAATGTACTGCTGTATGATAAAGGGAGGTATTTCCCCATGCTGTAAGCTGATGCTCCACAGGAAACACTTTCATGTGACTCAACAACCTCAGGTGCTGGAAGCAGAGGAAATGTGTCAGATAATGCAGACATACCTGCTAAAGTCACTGCTCTCATCAAGGCTGCACCAGATAAACAACATTAAAACAGAACAACAGAGCAACAGAGAGAAGGAGGGTTGGGGACAGGGCTGTGCTGCTTTGCCTCTCTAACAGTTTGCTTTGTCCCTCAGGAGAGTCCCTTGCAGAGCTGTGTGCATGGGTGTGACAGTTAAGTAGTGCACGACATTCTACCATGGCTCTTACACGATGCTTCAGAGAAGAGGAATCGTGACCACACCATGCAGTGATGGTGCATCATGCTGCTGAGGGTGGGAAAAGAAAACCAAGTTTCAGAACTATTAGGTGATTCTCTGAAATGCATTAATATATTGTCACCAAAGTAATTATTAGATCCTTTGTTAAAATGCAGCTTTAGCATGTAACTGAGTCATGTGGAGGCAGTGACTTTTTGAGGTACAGTCTTAGAAGTGTGGATGTAGCAAAACCAATTCACAGCCTGTTTAAAATGCCATATACAGTCCTCTCCTTCGGCTCTTCTTAGCATTTAGAGGAAGAAACATGTAATGACCTAAAAAAATTAAAGAAAAAATTTAACCACAAACTGCAAGGGGAAACCAAGAAAAACAGAAATATCCCTCCTACCCTAAAAAGAAAGATAAATGTATTGCACGGGCCCCATCTGATGATGAAAGGGGGCCATCCAGAAGGACCTGGACAAGCTGAAGCAGTAGGCCCATGAAGTTAAAGACCACATGTAAAGTGCTGCACCTGGATTGGGGAAAACCCTGGTATCAGCATAGGTTGGGGGATGAACAGCAGTCCTCCTGTGAAGGATTTGGGAATGCTGCTGCCTGGGAGGCTGACTATGACCCAGCAATGGGCACTCACAGCCCAGAAAACCAAACATGTCCTGGGCTGCATCAAAGGCAGCATTGGCAGCAGCATGCAGGAGGGGATTCTGCTCTTCTCTGCTCTGCTCTGCTCTGCTCTGCTCTGCTCTGCTCTGCTCTGGTGAAATCCTCCCTGGATTGCTGTGTCCTGCTCTGAGACCCACAGCATAAGAAGGATGTGGACTTGATGCAGCAGGTGCAAAGGAGGCCACAGAGATGGTCAGAGGGTTGGAGCACCTCTTCTGAGGATGAGAGAGTTGGGCTTGTTCAGTCCAGAGAAAAGAAGAATCTGGGGAAACCTTGCAGCACTTTCCAGATGCCTAAAGGAAGCTATAGGAGAGCTAGAGAAGGAATTTTTACAAGGGCATGTAGGACAAAGAGGTAATGGCTTTCAACTAAAAGAGCATTAATTTGGACTAGATGTCAGAAAGAAGCTTTTTACAATGAGAGTGGTGAGGCACTTGCATATGTTGCCCATAGAGGTCGTGGATGCCCCATCCCTGAAATCTTTCAAAGTCAGGTTGGACTGGGCTTAAAGCAACCTGATCTAGTTGAAGATGTCCCTGCTCATTCCAGGGATGTTGGACTAGATGACCTCTAAAAATCCCTTCTAAGCTAAACCATTCTATGATTCTATGAAAGCAAACAGAAGCAATACTATATCACTAAATATAATTCTTGTTGAAAATGGTTGCTACAATACCAAGCGAAGGACAATGCTCTGTGTTGAACAGAGATTCCTCCAACTGGGAAATCACATGAGTCCTTTCTCCCCTTTTCAGCTGCTTTTAAATTTAAAATAGTTCAATGTTTGTACAGAATTCAACAAAATTGTCTCTAAATCTTTCCAAGAACAGCAAGCTTCTTAGTATCTCTTTATATTATAAATACCATATACCAGACATTCAGCACTTATTGACTGTCACATAAAAGCTTCGATGTTTTTTGCTGCACGTTTTTTCTGTCATCTGCACGTTGTATTAATTAATCCAATCTATCACTGGAAGTGATTTCAGCAAGGTCGTGCAGACTTTTCTGGGGCTGAACAAGCACCGGCATTTGAAATGCAGCTGCTGCTTCCCCACACTGGCACTGAAGTCCAATAGTTCCCTCCAGTGGTGAAACTTCTTCTTACATGGTAAAGGCGTCTTTCATCCTCTGCCTTTGAAGGTCAATCCTTATCTTGAGGAGCACTAAACATTTCTACAGAACATGATGTATAATCCTAAATGCTATTTTATTTCTAAAAGTGCAGGATGAAAATGAGATGCCGTGCATTCCAACTTCTACAAAAAGTGGAGGATTCAATGCACTCATTCTTCACTTTTATCTGCTTTTTAAAAAGGCTGAATTTGGCAAATATTCTCAGACCTTTTGTCTTAATCTTAGTTATAATGCAAAGTCCACCAAAAACAGAGAGAATGCACATTTATTCTTATAAAATAATGAAAAATATTTTATTTTTTCTGCTACAATTTTTTTCTGAAGGTCAGTATCTTCTTGGTAAGAATTATTCTATTTAAGATCCTTGTCTTCCTACATTTTGATGAAGAATAAATTTCAGAATTATCAGCTCAGACTCACAGCTGACTAAAACTGATGATAGTTGATAGTTACAGATTTACAATGTATTATGTAAACCTGTGTTTTCATGCTTCTTAACTAACTCTGCCTGGACTGAATATTTTGGCCTGAAACTGCAGTTTTATCTCAAGGTCAGTGTTCTGGAAAGCTGAAACATAAGGTATGAATGTCAGTGCTTGAGGCTCCCAATATACTTGACAAGAGAAAGGCATGCTGCAGCTGATTCAGCTCTTGCATGCCTTATGGCAGAGTCTGGCTCTACCCAGACACTTCAAAGGAATCCTAGTGCAACTATCCTGAAATTAAAAGATTCAATTAAATGCCTATTTTGTGTGATAGAAGCCCAGAAAGAGCACAGACTGTCTGTGGTTTACGGATATTTAAAGGTTTGTTTTATGGCTGTATGCTGTGGAGAAAATGACAGCTTTGACAGGGGATTTTATGGGAAGAGGGATCAGAGGGAAGAGGGAAGAGTTTCAGGATAACCGTCATGTGATGACTGATTTTTAGAATTTTCTCTTTTTGAGTATTGGGACAGAATTCTGATCTACTGACTCCTGATTTTATAACATTAATATAAAATTTACAGTAATAGAGCAGTGGCTCAGTCCTCTTGAATAAAAGCTATCTGAGGCTCATGATTAAAATTTTGTCCTCAGGCTTTGTCATATCTGTCATATTTACTAAAGGATCAGAATGCCCTGCCTCTGGTGCAGTACTAATCCATTATCTACCTTTTGTGCATCTCTACTAAAATTATTGCTGTCTCTCAAATGATGAGTTTAGATTGTTGCTAAGATTTCTTTAATTGCTAGTGCATTTATTTTGGGTTAACTGGTGCAATTGGGAAAGCAAGCAAGTATTTTTGCAGAGCAGATCTTGGGTATCTCAAGTTTTTTCCCAGTTGTATCAGATGGTTCTTCCTTTTTGGTCATGGAAGGAAAGAAGCACTTGTAGGGATGCTTCCATCTGAACTGCTTTACATAGTTGCTTTAGGATGTCAGGAATTGTGCCCTGCTGCACGCCATTTCTCTCAGTTGTCTGTAAAGGAAGTGAAGTATCACTAGCTCAGATGTAAATAACTATTCTATTAATGTCTAAGGTAAGATGCATCCAAGCCTTAAATTCTTAATCTATCAAAGCCACAAGATCACTATTAGTAAAGGCTCTTTATTGTCTTCTTGCTGGTTGCATAGTTTCCTTTGCATTTCTAGCTTTCCCCTTTCTAGCTTTCCCCTTTCTAGAAATCCCTGGATTTTTAGAAATCCCTATTGATTTCCTGGGCTGCAAGCTTCTCATTTATACATTACATTCAATAATGTAACAATTTGATGTTGCCATGTTTTCCCAAATATTACACTGGGGAGCAGTGGGAAGCTGCCTTTAGCAGCTATATTTCCATTTGCAGTGAACCAGAGTAGGCTTTTGGCTAAAGGTTTTTGCTTTCCTGGTGGAGTACTCTCCTTTTTAAGCATCTTTTCAGTTTCTTTCATAGAACTCCCATTTTTCTTTTGCTTTTTTTCTATCTGCTTTTCTCCAGACTCACAATTTTCATCAACTATGAAATAACAACAATAGCAATTTTGCAGCATCAGCTAATGTTCAGGGGAATCATCTTGCCTGTCTTGGACACCTATTTAGATTTTAATAACTCACATTGTCGTGGTGCCTTGCTCTTTGTATTGACTATGGAGGGGATCGAGATGGGAAGAAATCTCCCATTTGGATAAGCTAACATGAGGTAAGATGAGACTTCCTAGGGCTCTAAGATGCCTTCTAGCACGTTGCCTCTGTTGCCTGAAGAAAGAGTCCAGGGCAAATAGTTCCAAACTCATGGTAGATGATTAAAATTACATGACATAAATCCCATCTATTATCTCCAGTTATCCCTGACTGACTCCAGGCCAGGAATTAATGTAGCTCTATCCATCGTAGTGAGACCATAATTGAGTTACTCTGCACTGAGAGCAATAATACTTTCTGTGTTAAAGGATAGCAAGGAATAATTTTAGAAACTCTAATAAGTTGTGTGACCTCCATGCTCCACGTTTCTGAAATTGAATTCTCCCATAGCAAGACAATTGCTCCTCCGCAGTCTGCCTCTCACTGCAGACAAGTCATAAGAAATAATTCAGCTATGGTTTCATGGTCTATAAAGAATTTCCCTCCTTCCCACTCTGCTGTATTCTCTTCTTGTCTTCTATGTTTTTTCACATTCACAATTAGTTTCTGAATTATCAGGTTATACAGACAGGCTAGCAGTGTCTTTGTAGTACTACCACTGCATCATTCACTACTAAACCTCTTGCCCCAAAAAAATTTTATCTACAAGTCTTTAGCATTCCAGTCATGTCTCACCAGTTGTTAATAATACTTGCATCAGTGAAAATTTTCAGAGTCTTCTTTGCCACCCGGACTTTTAAAATTAGTACCTAATGCCTAATGACCCCAAAAACTTTGAGCAGTGGTTGGAAACAAAGTAATAAACATTGACCTGCATAGCATGGGAATGTGACTGGGAGACAGACACACGGGCTGCAATCAGTAGAAGTGATAGAAGTTGGAGAGGGGAAAACAGCCCTACGTAGGCCTGTGTCCATTTTATACTGGCAGAGCCTGTAGTGGAACGTGATGTTCCTAAGTCTGAAAAATCTGCAATGGTCAGCAGATAAGCTTGTCTTGCTCCAGCTGCTGGAGAACAGTGACAGTCCGTGTTGCTGTCAGGGCCTGTTAACTCATGTGACAGGGACCTGTGCAAAAGATCTGAAGGACTGATTCTGTTGTTAACTCCACGAGTGTCAGAAGACTTTCACAAGGTTACTGCTTTTTTAACTGGCTCTTTGAACTAAACTATTTGATGCTTAGTTTTTCATGGAATTTCACTCTCTGTGGTGCTTCCAGTGCTTCCTCAGAGGGTACAATAGCTGCTTAAATTCTTTAAGGCAGTAAGTATAGCAGGTGGAGAGGTAGTACCTAGATCCCAGTTCCTAAACCTCCAATACCTTCGAGATCTGGTTTTACATTCATTTAAGAATGTGAGTTTTGGTGAGCTACTCATAATAACAGCAGAGTTCTATGGCTGAACTTGGAATCCTACCAAGAGTAAAGTTTCTCACAGAAGCATGAGGAGAGGAAAGTCATCCCAGTGCAGCTGATGCAATTCCCTGGTCTGCTTCTGAGGGAACTTGTGTGCAGGAAAGGTTTTATTTTCTAGATAGGAAAAAACCATTTTTCAACAGGTTGTTTGCATTACTGTACACAACTCCTCCCTGAATTGCTGGAAAATGTTGTTTCTATAGCCATACCCATTTTAATGAACTTCTCCTTTATAATTATTCAATTATTCATTCTGCTGCTCAAAAAACCCAGCATAACAAAGATTTAACACAAAACTGCAGCAATTAGCACTCACAAAACAACAAAGAAACACCTCACTATTCAAAAGGGGATCAAAGTGTGAAATCACAAGTAACTTATTACAAAAGTAAATCATTACAATGGCACCACTTCAGTTTTTAATAGCAGTCACAGTCTTTTGGTGTATTTGACTCCTTTCCTTCAAGACCTAAAAAGAAGCTACAGAGGATGCTTATTCCATTTTAAGAGATGTAGTAATTAAGAATGTCAAAGCTTTTCTGGTTTTCTATTGAAAAGAAGGATCTAATAGATCAGATGCTGAATCATTGCAGCTTTTGTGTAGTCTAAACCCTCTCTCTTCAGTAAGTTTGTTCTAGAGGGAAAAAAGGAACCATAGGTCGGCAGTTACACCTGTAGGGTGTTTATCTGTCACTTTGAAAACTTAATCTAACTCACTTTGCCTTTATATTGCCCAAGCAACTGCAGATGGCTTTCTTTCCATTTGAATGGCTTTGAATTCTATGCTTCTCTCGTAAGTACTTGCTTGCTTACTTTATTTTGGTTTTGTCTTCATATTGCATTTTATAACTAGATGATGGTAGAAGGGATTTTGACTGTTATTTATGTTATTTGCACCAGAGATATTCCTAACCATGCTTACTTAGACCTTTGAGAGTGCTAATTTTCTCATATAAAGGGAGTTTTAAACTTTCTCTAGTGTCCTTCCCAATTGCTTTAATTTTTTGATACCATTTAGTATAATTTTATTTGCTTTTAATACTTGCATGTGGAAAATAGTGTACATTGAGAAACAAACAACACAAAAGCTGTCATAAAAGCCTAAAAGAGCAGCTGATCAGAGAAACAGCAATTTGGAACACAAGAAGAGATGACATATTGTTATGCTAACATTTTTAATTAATGATGTATAGAAGGTCAAGTATAAATGAGAAAGAGAAGATCTGCTAATAGAAAACATGTGCTAGTATACTAAAAATAGAAGTTTCAATATGTGAAATAGAAAAGCCAAGAATTCTGATTAAATGTTTGATTGGAAATACATTGGTTGAGTTTCCTTTCTCTCCTGAATGGAAAATGAGGCATACTTATGAGGGATAACAAAAGGGAAACTTCGGCTATTGATACCAAATTACATGTGCGAAATACATGAATACGTGCGTGTCCACTTTATTTCTTCCTCATTCATTTACAGCAATTGTCTTTGGGGTGTACTTGAGGACAAGTTTGTTTAACCTGAGAGTTACTTTGAATGGATAGCCAAGTGGGAGTGAGTACTCCTTCCGTGGGGATTTAGCAGTCATGAAAGCTAATGGTCTGTTTTGCAACCATTAAAACTCTTCTGCAGATGTGCCTAGTAAACTCCAGCTGGGAACAACACTCCTTAGCAGATACACCAGTGTAGTTCTTCAGGGCTGGGATTCCAAGTGATTCGTCTCCCTCCACAGCCTGTGCTTGATGTTGTGACAGCTGTTCGGCGCCCTTGGCCGCACGGCAAAAGAGACTTTCCGTAGTGGAATGGGCAGCAAGGCAGGAGATCACCTGCAGTGAAGGACTTGCCCTCTCCTCAAGTGTCTTGGTGAAATTAATTGCTTTAAGAAAGCAAAATTGCCCTGCAGTGGTTCCTTCAGTAGCGCTGGAGATGCCACAGCAAATCCTTTCTTCCTGTGTTTGGGACAGAGGTAGTGACATTCAGAAAAGTCAAGGGAAACGGTTGCTTTTGAATTTCAAATTACCTTTTCTGTTGAGGTACTCCACAGATGGTTCTGCCAGCATTTCCTGTGACAATCTACTATATTTAGAAATATACAGCTCCATCAAAAAAAAAAAAAAAAAAAGAATAGAACTTGGCCCTTTAGAGGGTGATTTTTTCCATGTGAGACAATTAAACAGATCCAGATGGACAGTAAAATTCCATTTTAGACACCTGTGGCATCATACTCCTTCCATTCAATAAACATTTTGCTTGTTTTACTGCATTTTAAATGGCTGATGTGTAATGAGAAATTTTCTTCCATTTAATGAAAATGAGAAAAAATCTTTAAAAACACAGAGAACTTAGCAAATTCACTCAAAAGTGAAATGCAAACAGAATCTCTGATATTGTACCTCTCCTAATGCAGTATAATAAGCATTCACTGTCCTAGAGCCTACAAAATATGGCAGAAGACAATACCACAATTGTTACTGCAAAATTACTAAGATTTGTAGTCAGTAATCTCTGGAAAAGAAGAAAATGTGAAAGTTGAAGCCTTACATAGTATAAAAACTGTAATCTGGTGCCATTTTAAAAACTGGAGCAGTTTGATCTAACAGCTCTCAAACTTTTCCACTATATCCAGCATACTCCTAAATTCTCTTCAAGTTTCAACTGCAGTCTTTTATTCCTGCTTCTGGCTGTGAATCCTGATTTTGCAACAGATCTTCTGTTGCACTCACAGCCTTTGCTGAGCTTTAATCCCATGTTTATGAGACACTGTAGTTTTCACCCAGCATATTATTTTGCACATTCTGCTTTCCTTAATTTATAACTATCACCATGCTTTTTAAAGAAAGCTGCAAAAATACATTAAAAATGACAACACTCATGTAAAATAATTGTCACTTGACACTCTAAGAATTACAAATCACATCTTTTGGTCTGCAAGACATCTGCCAGTTCCGAGCTGCCTCACAACATTCTGCAGCAAATTTGGTCAGCACAGTCAAGGAGAAGGGATTGTCTGCACTCAAGTGATTGCTGTTTCCACTTCCTTTGTTATGTTCCCATATCTGTAGCTCTTTGGCATGGCAAGTCACTGCTGACAGAGAAGTGTGAAGTGACTGTCAGCTGATGGCCCAGCATCAAAACAGACCAATTAGCAACGTCCCCATCTGCTGCCTAGGCTCATGCTTGTTCCCAGCCTGTTTTGGGAGCCAGGAATTGAGCTGGAAGCTGTGGCCTTTATGCACAGCAGCAGGTGCCCAATTTCTTCAATGCTACATGTTGTCCAAAGAAACACTTACAGGAGCTGGAGAATGGAAGTGCTATCAGCACCTTTCTTACAGGAGCTAGGCCTTTTTTCTTAAGAGGTCACCACAGACTAGCTGGGGGTGATTTAAGATAGCGGGTTGGAGTTGCTGGCAAGAGGAGAGTTACTACTCCTGCCCTTCTGTACTGGGACAGAAACTGCCCTGTGTGGTGGAAGGAATCAATGTGCTGAATATCCTCTTCATTAGGTTAAAATCTTACAGTAATCTGACACTGACGCAAAATGGAAAGGGAGACTAATGAAAGCCTTATCCTGTATCTAGCAGGATCCTTAGAACTCTGGATTTATGATATGGGGCCATCAACTGCTGGGTAAACTAAACTGAGAAAATATTTGCTCACATTGACATGAAAACTAGCAGAGTCTGCTAGAGCAGGTTTGCAATCACAAAATGTATATCGCTTTTATTGTCATAAGCTTCTTTGTGGCCCCCAGCTACCCCCTTTTCTAAGTCATGATTACACATATGGCAATAGGGTTCTTAACCTGTGTTTTGTGATTTTATATTTCAGAAGCCTCTCATCTTACGGGCTGTCTGAAAGGCTTGCACAGCAACTCCAGTGTTCCCAGTCCTTTCCAACACAACTCCAACATGGAGTTGCACTGCCTGAAATTCCTGTATGTGTCTGTTGCCAAAACTCCTACTCCTGAGGACTATATCAAAATCCTACCTTGGGGCCCAGGAGTGGAGATGGGACTCTGTGGTGAGAGTTGTCTGAGTATCTTTGCTGTTCTGATTCTCAGCTGATTAGAGCATGGTGCTAAAATGGCAAGGTTGTGGGTTTGATCCCCATATGGGCCATTCACTCAGAAGTTGAACTTGAGCTGGTCCATGTGGGTCCCTTCCAACTCAGAATACTCTGTGAAATCTACATCTGTGTCAAGAGCTAATTTCCAATTTCTTATATTTTAAAAATTTAAAATCACTCCATGACGCACAGATAAACATGATCTTCATTGGCAGGAGGTAAAGCTGAAGCCCAAGAAACTGTAACTTGCTCTGATGTGGATTCCATTTGAATCAATAAAAGCCCCAATAACCTGCATTCCTTTCCTGCTTATCTGTTTCTTGCTGGGTGAAGACTATCCTGACAAACATATTTTATGACAAGTCAAACTGAAGGAGAGTGCCTTCTGCTCTGTTGTGAATCTGCATCTGATGTGGATTTGCATCTGTTGGGGTTGTGTTATATCTGAGAGGAACTTTGGTTCATGCTTTTTCCTCCATAGGGGCACTAACAGCCGCTCTGCTTTTTTGTGAAGCACTTGACATAATTGTATATTTTTGCAACTGTTTCCCCTTTGCCAGATACTGTGATTGCACTAGTCTCTTAGGAAATCAGACTAAAATAGCTCTACAGCCAATTTTGCTTTTTTAAGCAAATTATCCAAATACATTAAAAGCAATAATAAAAATAATGTCTCCTTTATACAGTGAGTCCAGTTTGACCCCAGAGGAGATGCCAAGACTGCTTAGTGTACCTAACAGAGGACACGTCACAGTTCATGTCATTTTCTGAGGTATAAGCCAGGGAGTTAAAGCTTGGTGCTGGTGTCAGTCAAGAAAAATATTGAACTGTACAAAAGAAATTGACCCATAACATCATTGTTTGTCTGTATGCTTCTTCTGTCAGGGCTGTTTACATTTTCTGCTTTGTTTAATAGTAGAAACTGGAGTGGGCGGAAGGGAAAAAGCCCATCATGATTGGCTGTTCTTTATCTAGCAGAACATTAATTGGGAGGGATTAAAGAAGCTCTCTTCTTCTCTCTGAGGAGCCTCATCCCTGATTTGTCCTCTGCGATGGCTGCATCTGGTTCAGTTTAAATGTATCTGTCTTCAGTATTGACCCCTAATCCCATTTCACGTCTGCTGGAATCCTGCCTTTTCTCCCTTGCTTGCATCTTGCAATTTTTCTTTCTCCTACTACTCTTATTTCATTTTAGGCTTGTTTGCTTTACGGAAACTCCTGTAAATCATTCTAAGATCCAAGAAGTATGCTAGCTACAGTCAGTCATGTTGGCTTGATTTCTTTGGTGTTTTAATGCTACTTGCAGTAGCTATACAATCAAACTGTGACACTGATCAAAAGCAAAAGGGAGCCAGTAGATGGCACCATTTATTATATTATAGAAGATTCACAACTAAAGCTTGAAGGGTTTCCCCCCCTTAAACCTGGCTGTCAGGAAAACATAAATCAACCCTCCATTTTCAGAGATGTTACTTACAAGCTTAGTAGAGACCTCACTTTATATCCCTTCCCAGAGCTTCCTGGGAAGGACTCAGTGGCAATGCCTTAAATGGAAAAAACATTTTAGAAACAATAATGGAACTAGAGGTCAATAGGATACAGCCCAGGGGAGCTTTCTTCTGTTTTGCTCTTAAAACACACCCCATTGCTGCTTTACTTTCTTAGTTCTATTAAATAACAGATTTACGTGGAGGCATATCTCCAAACCCAATAACTTCAGAAAAGAGTCAAGCAATGGTCAATTACAAACATGGTTTAGCTCTTCTGTAATAATGAATAGTTGTATTTTATTACAACATATAGCAGCTGTTATCTTGGGCTCTCAGAGTGCTTCAGAACACTAATGAATGTGCCTTGCAACACCTCTGCCAGATAGGGAATAGCAAGTCCTCAGCAGTCTCACTGATCCTCGGTGGCTGCTTGCATGATCCTATGTGCCTGAGAAAGACATATTCATGTAAGTAAAGAATACAGAATCAGGAGTAAACACCACGGTATATTTTATGTAATTTCAAGTATTTATTTTTCCCAAAAGAAAAAAAAAAATTAAAAAAAAAAAAAAAAGAGTAAAGGAAGTTGTTTTGCCTTTCAGGAGTTAGCCTCTGCAGCATTTTTGGTAGGGGATCAGATTGCTTGCTAGAAGGTTAGCTCCAAATTTTCAATTGATAGTGTATGCACTTTGTGTGCTTCAAAGACAGATTTAGTGACTTCAGCATCATTTACTATTAAAGGTTAAAAGCTGTTGGTCTTTCTAATCTCCTGCTGCACAGCTAATGTAATTTTAATACTGTGTGCTGTAGAAAAGGAAAGAAATGCAATGCTGAAACATTTAAAAGGATATATTTTTCCATCTTTATTTTAAGTTATGAAAACTGGCTGCAAAAAGCTAGTAAGTGTTTCCAGTCAATGATAGTTTCCTGGCATCAAAAGATTCTGAAAATGAAATAGAATATCCAGCAGGAAAAAAAACCAAACAACCCTACACACCAAGAGGAGAAGACAAAGAAAAAGAGAACAACTTGGATTATCTACATTTATCTCTGTGTTATGTGTATCCGCTTCACTGGGTTGTCAATTTTAATTGGACTGCAACCTACTGTAGTTGGGTTCACACTGGTTCAATTAAAAAATCCTGTTGCTACTTTTTTGCCATATTGCTCATAAATAGGAGTATTGTATGAGTAATAATGTTGACCCCAGTGTCCTGGCAGAATGCCAGCTTAGGTAATTATGTTCTGCTTATGGAAATTTCAGTTGCCAATTCAGCTGAATATATTAGTCTTTATTTTCCATTCCTGATCATCACATTAAATAGCACTGCTGTGTATTGCTGAAGAGCCACCCTATCTGTGGCTGCATTATTGTGATGACTGAACTGAGGAAAAAAAACACAGAATCTCTCCTCCTAGTAAAAATCTAGACTATTTACAACATCAAAGTGCAATGTTGGGATGAGAGTTGCTTGAATTAAGGATTATTTGATGGAAGTATGCATGGAAAATGTGGTTGGGCTGTACAGATAGTTAAGGGCTTGTAGAAACTTTGAATAGTGATGTGGTTATGACAACAGTGGAAGGATTTGATAGTCTCACTTAGGAAGATCTTCACAGGCAAGGTAGGTCAGGCTGAGTCTTTGACTTGAAGAATGGTCTAGTTTGGGAGAAATAATCCTTTAACAGCCTATCTGATGGGATTGCACAAGGACCACTTATCACCTAAGGCAAAAAGAAGAGGGACAGTTGAGGAAAAAATGGTGATAGTGCCCTCAGAGAAGAGTTCCTGGACATAGGAACTTTATACATCATTTTCTGCAAAGATGTCACTATGAACAGTTTAAGAAAAACTGGAACAAAGACTAACCATCCTCCCCCATCCCCCAAGAAGAAAAATCAGGACTAGCCTACTGAAATTGAATTTTGCAGAATGTTTGCTTTAGTCTGTTTTGAAAATTACCCGTGGTGGTGTTGAGAAAACAGATATTCATCCACAAAATAAACAGTACCTACTTAACTCAGTGTTTATTGTCAGTAACATGAGAAAAATTGAACAAGTCCGTACTTTGAGTGCATCCCCTTCCCCCTGATGAGGCAGTAATATCTAGATAGGTATTAAAAACAAGGCCTGCTTGGAGTGATATCTAAATAAAAAGTACAAAATCAGTAATAAGGTATAGTAGGCATTCATGAGATCAGCAGCAAAGAGACAGAATAAAGGTCAAATACCAATCTTGTCTTTTGAAAGATCTCTGAAGCCAGGGAGGTGTGTTCTGACTCAAAAGGCAGAGAGGTATGTTAATTCTCACAGAATTCTGATGCTGATTTGGCACCTACCTGTGACTTGTGCCTTGGGGACATCTACAGCTTACAAATACACTTAGTTTTTGCTTAATTAGCAAGGAAACTGAAACTGAATTTCTGAATTTGTCAGTTAGCTATTTAGCTTGTACTATCCACACTGTCTCTCTGCCTGAGTTTACTGACCATACGTAGAGTTGCCTTGTGAACCGTCTTGGTATTTTTTTCTCTGGGACTATAAAAACCTCATTCAGCAGACTTTTCCTTATCTAAGTCAGAGTGGTTATTCTGAGAAGCCTCTTTGACTTAACTGGAGTTTCAGTGGAACTGGCCACAGAGTGGAGAATCATCTACCAGTGACCAAGGATATGAGCTTTGGCTCAAATATCCTTCTTCTTTTACGTGGAGGTTTTGAATTCTCCTAGATTTAATTTTTCACACTTAGGAGAGGAACACAGTTGTTTTCATTTTCTGATAGTGATTGGTAGATGAAAACCAAGCCTCAGGCCCAGTGGCAGCTCCCAGGACTGGCAGCATTAGCTCACGTACCTGATCACACGGCAGCGATGCAATCCGTTAGCATACGGAACACGGTACACAGGGAGCTGTCAGGTCTGTAGCAATCCAATTAAGTTACATGGTTTCTAAAGCTAGATTATTTGAGGAAGCTTAAAACAGAGTTAACACTGTGCTGGCTCAACGGCTGTGTCAATTATCTGGTTGGACGTGCTTGTAGCTCTGCCTGCTGAAGCATGTAGAGGTTTTGTCCTCCTTCCCTAAAGCAAGATCAGGGTGAAGACATTTAAGATTTAATTATTTCCTACCTTTCTTATTATTTATTGAGTGAGAATGCTTATATATATTCGAAGGAGATGGTCATGTCACATAGGAAAAATCCCCGACAGAATAAATGGATTGCATAATGTCTTTTTTAGACTTTTTCTGAAACTGAAATACTGAAGTTCCTTTTATAATAGCTGAAGTGGCATTAATTTGCATGGAGGTCGCTATTTGACCTTTGCTGTGGGAAGCCTATGTGTTTCTTGTCAAAATCTTTTCCTTTTAACCTTTAGTTTCAAATATCTGCCTGCATTTCTCTCTGCTGTTCCCATTATCTTTGTATCTGAAATGCGTGAGACAGAAAAGGAAAGTGGCTTTGTGGCACAGCTCTCTATTTTTTACAGCATCTCTCTTTGTGGCAACTTAATCAAAAGCCCTGTGTGAAGCCCTGTCTGAGCTCAGCCCTCCATCCTTCCCAGGTATTCAAGAACTGGCAGTCAGGTAACCCTATCACACTCTCACTGCAGGTTCCCCACAGGTGCGTGTGCTTCACTTTTTGTCTAGTAATTTGTACAAGGAGCTGCCTTACCTGCTTTGTGGGAAACAGGCAAGATTACCGTACTTCTCAGAACTCTGCTTCTTTTTAGTCATAGGGATTGTCCACCCACAGAAAAATTGCCTAGTTCCCCCCCAGGGAAAAGCCTGAGGAAAGAAAAGAACTCACTGAACACTAACAGCACCTGGCCTTCTTCATCTTATTGGGAAATTAAAATCAATTTTAAACAAAAACACTCTGCTGCCAGCCTGAGAAGCAAAATCACAGTTGTGACAAAATAGATTATAAAATTATTACTGCCCTTACTGGGGACACAATTTCAGCCCGGATACATTGATCTAAGAAAGTACTGGCTTGATCTCATCTCCAGCCTCAGAGCAGGAAGCAGGAGAGCTGGCTACATATGTACAGGAGTGAATACAATACACCATGCTATATTTCAGAAAGGGTGCATTGCAAGAATAAAGGAAAATTCACAAAATAAAGCCAAAGATGGAGGAGCGGAGTGGCTGCACACCAGCACTGGAGACTCCTAAGCTTAACCCAGCTCTTCAAAGCTTCCTGAGAATTTAGCACTACCAGAGTTTGTAGAATTATTTAATTTTTATACCACGTAATGGAGAACACATCTTACTCTTGTATGCTGTATCAGATACTGATGGAAAATGAACTGTTTTTCTCAGTGGTTTAGTTGGCATAAGCATTCTCATCAACTCATGTCTTACAGAAAACCTTCTGCTATATTGAGAGGTTAGCTAAGTCTGGCCTTCTGTGTAGAATAAACCCATACTGGTGCAGATATTGGTGGCTGTTTTTTGCAATGGTTTTGGAAGTGTTGAACCATGGACTGCTTGTTTCCCAATTGCTCCATTCCATTTTTGGTATCAAGATATTTACAATACATGTTGTTACATTGCCTCCCAGTATTCTGTTTGCCAGCCAACAAAGCTGACTCAGGAAGACAGACACATGCATGCCTTCCAGTACAGAAATTATGTCCTCAGAACTAATTTAAGTTTTCTGCTGTGAACTTGAGTACAGCATCATATGTAGAAAGCAAGGGTTGAAAAAAAAATTAACAAAAATGGCCCATCTGCAGTCACTGGCAAAACTCCCGAGGGAAAGCTAGAAAGAAGAAAAGGAATCAGGAAAATTTTTAAATGCAGTTTTCTTTTTTATTGTGCTTCTAATCCCATTTCCTTGGCTTCTCTTTGTCTTGCTTTGTTGTTGTTTGTCTCTAGCCTGCATGTTCTCCAGGCTTTATAATGCTTCATCTTAAGGGGGAACCTGGAGAGCATATTTTCCCTGCTAATGAATAACCTGGATCTTTTTCATCACTGAAGCAAATCAGAGGCGGGAGATTACAGTTGGCGGAGGGCTGAGATTTGCATATTAACAGAGCAGTTATTGGAGAATAGCTGTCTTGCATTTAGACCAAACTGTGCCCCCTGCTTCGCCAGCACCGGCTGCCAGCCAGTGCAGATGACAAATTCAAAAGTCAGTTTTTTTTTTTATTGTTTAAATTTTTAAAGAGAGAACTGTGCAGTACTAATGATATTAAATCAGATAGTGAACCCCACATGCAGGAAGAGAAGAAAATTGAGTGAACCTGCTTGACTGTGGCTCCATCGCTGCACGGCTGCTGTGCCCTCTTGTTGGCTCCAACGAGTCTCCCTGCCTAATGTATCATATTGTGTATATTAATGTTTCAGCTTTACAGTTCTGTTTCCATTAGGAAAAGATTGCCTGTGAGCCTCTTAGTGGATAAATAGGAATTTACAGCTTTCAAAAATTCTCTTAAAGCTTGCAGGATCCACAGAAGAAGGAATTACACATGACTATTTTTGAAGCTTTAAAAGGTCCAGAGGGCCTAATTGTGCTCTCAGATATGTCTGTGCAGCTCCGATTGAAGTCTTGGGATATAATGCATGCTTATGCGACAGCTAAAATGAGTCCTTTTTTTAAATTAAAAAAAAAATAATCCTTCAGTTATTAAAAAATTAGACTGCAAAGTCTCCAGGGTCAAGCCAGCAACTTCCCAAGAGCTATTCAGAACATAATAAAGTGAGGTCTTGGCTGGAACTCATTTCTGTACCAACCTGCAAATAAGAAATAAATACTGAATGTGTTAGTGAAATACAGTAAAGCCAGTACCACCTTCTTCTGCAGATTTGTGCATCTGTGTTTATGTGCTTGTACTTGTCCAGGCAGTTCTGTGGCAAGGAAGGAGAGGACTACCATAAATTGCAATAATGAAATAAAAAAGTGTGTTCATGCTTCATTCAGTTACATTAAACAAGACCAGTACTGGCAGAAATATTTTCTTTTACCTCTGTTTTATATCAACCAAGGCACATGCAACTGACAAGAGGAGTGTGGTTAAACCTTGTGTTGTTGTTATCTGTGAGTGTTTCTAAGTACAATTGTGTTCAGTGTTAGGAGGAGGAGATGAAGAAGCAAGTTTAACACAGCCAAAGGCAATACAGCTCAGAAATATATTCAGGCCCTGAAGTTTGCGTGGGTTTTTTTAACTAGTCCTTGATTTTGCAAGCTAGTTTACACTACAGGTGAAATACAAATTGTGCATGAATTTCCCCATGGGATTTCTGTGTGTTTTTCAAAAGGTGCTTGTTTAAGGGTGAACAGGTTTAGGGCCTGGGCTTTAAAAGACTGAAAAGATGTGTTTTACTGCAAATAACTTAGAATTCCAAAGCTATAATTATGTCTTACTTTCATCAGAGCTACATTTAACAGAAATTCTTCAGGAATTCACCAGTCAGGGAATAAGTAATCCACATCTGCACAGCTGGATCAAGAGTGTCTCCTGCTCCTTACTTAAATCAGTGTATTAATTTCCTTATTGTGTCCTCCATGTGCATCCTTGTATTTCTTGGTATAATATGTGTCAGTATTATTTGTTGTCACTTCTCAAACTAAAGCTGTGACACTAACCCTGCCAGCCAAGGGAAAAAAAACTACACACAGAGGCAACACGAGCCAGTATTGTTTAAATCAGATGAGCCCAGTGGTGTGGAAATTGCTTCTGTTGCATAAGTGTGCTCACTGGTAGACCCAAACTGATGGGCTGGTAAGCATGCATAATTAGCCCAACACCTGTGGATGTAATTCCATACTGCTTCGGTGAAAGAAATACTGTAGAAAATAATAGGCAGGAGATCTTTCTATCAGATTTTCTTCCTACCACTAGAAATCATAGCTGTGGTGTGCGATACTTAATGCTTAATGTTAGTTTCCATCTTTCAGCCACAGCCACTTTTCACTTGCCAACCAATCCTCACCTAGAAGTGTGCTGAAACGCATTGTAAAGGAGCATACAAAGGCTTTCTCCAGCACTAAATCACAACCATCTATACAGAGGAAAGGTACTGCTTACAGCAGTCCTGCATGGTAATTCAGGCCAGAAAAGAAGGTTTTCCCCTTTTAAATAGCAGGAAGAGTTCAGACTAACCAGCACTGTCCTTGGGAGCAGAAGTACAGCTGCAAAAGCCTTCCTTAACCCTCTGCTCAGCAGCCTCTCTGGGAGCAGCGCTTGGCTCTGGGGCAGGAAGCACTTGTTGCTGCCAGCACCCCTGGGCCCAGCGCCTTGTCCTGGGAAGATCTGTCCTCGGCTGCCTGCCCCATGGTTTCGCAGTTGAAAGTGTGAGGTTAGCTGCTCTTGCCACACTTGAGGTGTTTTCTCCTGCCCGGGAGATGAATAAGCAAAAAAACCGGACCCTCTAGCTAAAGGTGCTCCCTAAAAGGTGCTGCTTGAAAGCCACGGCTGAAGGATAGGTGGAAGCCTCACAGATAAGACATTCAACTACTTCTCACGGGAGGATTCTCAAAGAAAGCACCGAGCCCGTCGGATGCGCTTGCAGCCCATCAAGCTGCACGGGCTGCTGCGCGTAGCTCAAGGGGCGTCTGAGGTGCGGGAGGCCTCGGGGAAAACTTGCGGCAGGATGCTCAGCTCGGGGTGCTCGGAGCTCGCACCGGTCCCCGCGGCTCCGCAGGGCCCGCTCCCCGCCGCCGGTTCGCCGCCGGTTCCCCGCCCCTCCGGC
>VWZN01009201.1:720997-778980 GCA_013396955.1 Regulus satrapa | reverse complement strand
GGGTCCCTTCCCTCTCAGAGCCCGGTGGCTGCGGCTGCGAGGTCGCCGGCAGCCCCCCTGCAGTTGGCAGAACAGTTTTTGGTGGCAGCTCGGGAGGAGATTGTCCCATCCTTCTCCTGTTTCTCCCCGTTCCTTGAGACAGTGTTTTAAAACAGGTTTCAGGGAAGCTATAGGTGATATGATCTCGGTGTGACCGAGTCCTGTGCTCCGTTTTGTAACTAGCGGTCTTATTGTAGTGGGTTATTAGCTGGGGAACAGCCGTACCCGACCCTGGTGAGGAGAGGGGTTGTTTGTGGGTCATGTCCATCTTCCGCTGCTTTCATCTAACTGCTAGAAGTAGCTTGCTGTTGTTTGGGGTGGAAGACCTCTTGCATTTTACTCTTTTCTTTTTAATTCAAAACGTGGTTTGGTGGGGGCTCCTACTTTCTGATGGGAAACTATCAGAAACTATAGAGGTTGAATAAATCCATCTTTGAGCAGCAGAGGCAAGAAGCTCTCAGGTCCTTTCCATAAACCGTGTATTTTCTATGTTGGGTGTTGTTACTTTTTTTTTTTCCCCTCTTTTTTTCTTATCACTGGGACTTCTGCTGTAGTGTCTTAAAAGCGTTGGTTTTAAAAAAAAATTAAATGAACCTCATTCTTTTTTTTTCTTCTCAAATTTAAAATGGAGTGATGAAATGCACAGGTGTTAATAAGTAAGTTGAAAAGACTTTGAAATAGTGCATGTTGTGCATGGTGAGAAATTGTAGATATACCTAAAAGAGTAATAACAACTATGCAGGTTTTATTTTATACCATCTCTATGATTTTGTGCTGAACTCTCTTCATCGGTCTCTCAGCTTTTAGGTTTGATTGTTTTTTGCAGTTGAGGTCTCCTGTCATATTGTGGGGAATGCATTGGTGGGCACCCACATTTGCCTGGTTCTCATAATCTTTTATTCTCTCATTTTGCAAAGACTTGCCATAGTCAAAAGTACGTAAAATTTGCTATCGTGGCTTTCAATTTTAGGTCTCTTTTCCTGGTCCTTTTATTTATTTCTTTCTCTATTTGATTAGTTATTTATTTATGTTACAACCAAAGAGGGAAGGGGGAGAGTAGGGAATTCTCTGACTCCTCTATCTGTCCAAATGTACAAGGAAAAAAAAAAAAGAAAAGAGATTGTGTGAAGAAATTAAAGCACTGGAACAACCTAGATCTGAATTCCAAGAACAAAAATTATGGTGGCATGTGTGCTTGTCCGCATCAGGCATTCTGCAGCATGTGGTATTTACAGAACTTGCAGTGTACAGTAGCTCTCCAGTAGTAAGAGACTGCTTTGTATCCTTGGAAGTGAGAGAGCCTTTGACAAGTCAGCAAAACTATAGACACATTCAAGGGACGCTGATACACGTGTGAGTGTGTGCATGTATAAATATCCCCAGACTGACTGAGTTAATTTTCCCTCAGTATAGTTTGTCTTCCTCAGCCTAGAGTATATACATACTTTCCCCTGAATTTTGAGGCATTTTTTACTGTTCTTCTCTGTGTGCCTGTGTTTTAATGTTAGTCTTAATCTTGCTGTAAAATACAAAATAATCCTGTAATAGATTAGGAAGACTTTATTGCCAGGCAAACCAGGCAATAGATCATGAAATCAGACAATAGTATTTTGTTTCCTAGCAACCCCCTACTGCAAACAGAAAACAAAACGGTGGTGGATGCTTCCACATCATGATAGCTATATGTCGAAATCCCCAAGTAGTAGATAGATACTCAAGTACTAATTGTGCTGGGAGAGTCGTTCCTATTTGTTTCAGATGCTTTGTTAATATTTTCCTTTCTCGAGAAAGATTTGCTGGGGTAAATGCAGTTAAGTGGTTAGAGTTTCACCCTGGTCTCTTAATAATAATGTCTGTTAGAATGAAGAGGGCACGCACAAAAATTAAGTAGAATTTTTGCCATTAAGGATGATTTGAAGTTATCTGTTCTTATTGCAGGACTGTTTCTAAATCTGTGCTATTACAGACCCTTGAAAATCAGATGTATCGTCTCCTGTATCCAGCATCCAATAGCTTTCTGGATTTTGTGTTGTTAGTCATCCTTTAGCTTTGTGTTTTAAAAGGATGTTTATTAGAACGTATTCAAAGAAAAATCCTTTATGGCTCCTAGGAATGGAAAGGAAAATCCTAAGCGCCTCTTTGCCATGTTTACATTTTTGGCACCCAGTTCAGCCCTTCCAAGGAATCAGGGCTATCACCATGCAGCAGGATTGGGTCCTAAGCCATCATCTTTCTAAAAGTGCTTTTGATAATGCAGTAATTCCCTTAGTTAAAGTGCCTGAGCGCTGAAATGGCATCTCGACCCTGAATCAATCTGGGACGCACTTTGTGCACTGCCATCTATCTGAAAAAATCCATTAGTGCAAGCTGGAGATCTGACCTGGGATGAGTGCAGGTGTTTGTGCTCTGGAAGCTGCTGGAGGTGCTGAGCTGCCATAGGAAAAGGAGGTGAGCAGGCACGGATGTGTAGTTGTATGTACAATGCAGCAGAGAAGTTTCTACGCTTTTGTCTCCCTTTTATAGGAGAAAATGGCAAAAAGGTGTTTGCTGAGCTTTACTTACAGGTCTTCACTATCCAGCATTATTTACAGGCATCACACAGTAAATTGAAACGGATGTGGTTTTCCTATTGGTTGCATCGGTGATTCTGTGAAAGTGAAAATGTTATTCCAGTCTGGGAAACTGTAAAATCACAAGAAAAATTTGCTGTGAGGAAAACAGCAAACTTAGTAATGTATGCATTATTAAACAACAGTATTCACGCTAGGCATGGGAAGCATGTTCTCTGAGTGACTTAGGGGTTCACAGCATTATTTAAGAGCTCCCATGTGCAGTCACAGACAATTTATTTATATTGCCTATACGTATTTTCCTGGTTCATCTCAAGTGCTGAGGTACAAAAGGGTTACGGCAGATGCCACTTGAATAAAAAGAGTTGAGGTAGAATGGTCAGTGCAGTGTATTATAATTCTGATAAATATCTATGAGCAGCTACTTATCTATATTTGAAATCACACATTTTAGTGCCACAGCATGTGTGGATGGTTTAGTTTAGAACATGCTAATTGAATTTTGGAAGGCTTTATGGATTGGGAGGAAGTAGTAATTTTCCAATTTTTCTTCTCCGTTACTTTCTCAGATGGCACTACTCCCAAAACTTGAATTTTACAATTAGGTAGTCCACAGAAGAAACTTGATTTGGCTGCCTAATTGCAGTCCCTACTTTGCTTCTGCCTGCGTTTTCCAGGCAGCAGAATGAAAGAAGGCAAAGGAAACAAAAAGTACAAACAAAAAACAAGGGGGGGGGGTGGGGGGGGGGGGGGGATAGAAGAGAAAGGTAATGAAGTATTCTGTATATAAACAATGGAAGTCATTTGGAAGTGATTTTTAAATACCCTCCACGAAACATCTTCTACGCCAGCTGCGTTTGTTGCTGGTGGTGAATGTAAAGCTTTCGTCTGCTGTAATGTGGGTTGGCTGCTGATGAAGAACAGCCATGACCCAAAACAAAGACCTTCTCCGTTCTCCCCACTAAAGATCATCTTAAGAGGAGCAGTGAGTTATGTCCATTCCATTTAAAGGTGTTTAGGAGACAGGAGCTAAGAAATGGACAGCTTTGTTTTCTCTCTATAGCTGCACAATGATGGTCAGGGCTAATGAGCTTCCAGGGAGTGTGCTGCATATCTTGCTGAGATACATGAGCCTTTCCACATTTTTCACAAGGTTTCCTTTTATTATTTTTCAAAGTGGGTACCAAACTGATGGAAATATAGAGTTACTTACTGCATGTTTAAACCTATAGGCTTCATAATTATTGTACTGAGGGATATTTACTTAGGTATTTATTTCCTGTTCTTCTTTTAAGAGAGGAATGACAGCATGATGCCAATTTTGGACTAATTTGAAACTTTATTTCTAAAATCTGTTAAATTATTGAGCTGTAAATTCTTGCCAAATACAGAAAGTAGACCATCCAAGTGGTTACAGAGACTGAGGATTTGGTTCAGCAGAAAACTGACTTGCGCCCCCAACTTTTTATTTTTTTGATGTGTGCTTAAGCTCACCTCTGCCTGCTGAGATCAACTGGATTTAAGGAAGTGGTAAAAGTTAGGCATGTAATTAAATGCTTTTTTGAATAGGGCAAAACCTTTGAAACAAAAGTGTTTGCTTTGTAGTAAACAGAACTTCAGGACAATTACTCCATGATAGTAGAGTGAAGGAAACAGGTAGGGGGAAAAAAGCAAGTTATTGGGGCAAGGGGTATCCAATCAGGAGCTTACTGGTAGGTGATAGTGGTGCTGGAAGGGGTTGAGAATTAATAAATGGGTCTGGAATGGTATTTGATTACAGGAAAGCATAGTTTGTGCTTGAACTGTCAAGAAAAAAGGTACCATTTTGGCAAACAAAGAGATGGGATTCTCTTTTTATAAGAATCTGTTGTGAACACATGTGAAAACTGAATATCATCTTAACAGGAAGGCACTGACAATTTGACTGAAGCTCAAAGAAGAGCAACAAAACACGGGTATGGAGGAACTAACTTGAAGGGAAATACTCAAAAATAGACATCTCTAGACTGGGACTGAACATGAGGAGATGGGTTAACTATATGTCTGTGTTTGAAATGTATTTTAGTCAAAACAGTCAGATTTTTTTTCCTGCCTTATGTGAGAGAATACCTAGGACTAAATGGAGAAATTGAGGAAATAAAAGTTTAAGATTAATTCTGGGCCAAAACTCAGTAATAGAAAAATGCATTTTAGCTTGTATTAGTCTGGGTGTAGTGCAAGCCCCCCACGACTCTTCAGATGTTTAAAATAAGAGTAGGCAAATTGTTGGCAAGTGTACTGGAGAAGGCATTCCTGCATTTTCAAGGAAATGAAGTACAAGATCTGACAACCCCTTTCCATGTTTCTGTTTTGTTCTAGTTTCAGCTGAAGGTTGCATGAGGTCAGGTCCCGGGCTAGCCAACTTTGACTTAGTTTCCAGTGCTAAGACAGTTGGAGTTTTTGATTTTGTAATGCAGGATTCAGAACAGGTTCATCATGTGGGCTCAGGTTGAGTCTGTGATGTACAAGGATTAGCTACATTAGATTTTTTTAGTAAATAGCTATGGGTTATTATTTGTTTGTTTTCCCTTTTGGAAACGATGAGCATCTCAGGTGCTGTAGAGGGCACAGAGGTGACAGCTTCCTCTTTCTTGACCCCCTTCAGCATTTTTTTTTTTAAATCATTTGAGGACACTTGCTGCCATCAGGTGCAATGATGGATAGCAAGTACTGCTCCTTCCTTCCTGTCCCCCCCATCACAATGCCCTGATCTCAGCACAGCTGTCTCCTGTCATCTGGCTAATCAGTGTGCAAGTGCAAGTCCTGATGACCGCTGCCACCAGTGGTGTGTTTTCTGGAAGAGGCTAAGAAAGGGGGAGAGACACAGAGATGATCTTTCCAAGGGTGCATTGCTTTAAATGTCTTCCATCATCCATATAAACTGGGAGAACTTAGCTAGGGAATGTGCAGGTTCAAGGTATAATGACAGCTTTCTTGTGGAACCTTTTCCTGGAATGAGGTTAATAAACTGATTTATTGCAATTCATGTTACTTGAAGCAAGCATTTGGGAAAATTAAAAAAAAATAAAAAATGTGCAGACTGATATCATCAGGGAATGTTTTCCAACAGCCATGCCAATTGCAGAGGAGGAGGTGGATTTCCCTCTGCTGTGCTTTATGGATACCTGACAGCCAACTGTTTAAACAAGGCCTATTTTGGTAACCATAAAGTAAAACCAAGTGATTCAGAATAACCCTTCTTAGCATGTTAATGATTAAAACAGGAATCCTGCAGGAGTATCACATATAGGGGAAGGTTGATCTGGGATAGAGCTGGTTGGTGAGACTGACCTTTGGTTTATGTACTTGACAGTGCAAGAAAGGAGTGTTTTGAAGTAATGGAAGACAGGTTTAGGCTGTGTGCAGTATATTGTGGGAAAAAAAATGGTCTGTCTATTAAAAACCAATACACTCCAAATACACTCCAGGTGTATTTGCTTATATGGAAATCCTCTGAGAGATAAGCCAGGTTCAGTCCTTGCTGGTGCTTGTCTCTGGGAGTTGGTGGATAGGTTGGTTATGGAGATCTGAGAAGAGGTTCATTTTGAAGGAATTAAATTGAAGGGAGTTTTGTTTTTTAGATAGAATATTAGGATTAAGACCGAGGTTGATTGCTAATGCATTGCTTCTGCTAGAGGGACAGTTTTTTTGGGGATGGATAATTTGTTTGTTGATGGATAAGTCAGATAAATGGAACCCATGCAATTGATCAGGTGGATCAAGCTTGGTAGGTGCTGGTAATCAAACTGTGTAGATTGGTTTGCTTAGAATTATTTGTGTATGGTCATAACATACACTCTTCTGTGTGTGTCTAAGATCAGGCTTGTTGAATGGGATAGTTTAGACTGGAAGGTACTGTGTAAACATAAAATTATTACCTCCCCTTTGCAGGAAGAAGCTTGGTTAACTGTAATCTTAATTACAACTTGTTTCTGCTAATAGATCTTTATTTTTAGACTTAAGTTAAATGAGGCTTTAAAGTGCTTTTATACAGGTACTTTTAATGTAGTTAAAAGTTACCATTTAGGATGTGGGGTTTGGTATACTGGATTTCAACAATACTTGGGGAGGAACAGTTTCTCCATGTCCTGAGTGGGTAATATGCAACTATTCTGGTGTGGCAGGTTGTCTCTCTATAGGTTTTAAAGGGACCTGTGCCCTACACACAGTGTAAAATTGCTTCAGGATATAACAGCTCTGCCTGGGGTAGAATACAGTGAGGGTTTAATAGTATTTTTAACAATTGTGTTTAGATTTATTCATTCCTTTTGGGAAGCATTTTGTCAGGGAAGCAAAGAAGAAATGAAATAGAAGGAACTGATAAAAAGGCGTGGAGTGAATTTAGGGAGGTGGATTGGAATAACCAGAATGAGAACATACTCTTAGAACGAGCACTGGTTCTTCTGCCCTTATAAGTATTTCAGCAACAACAAATAAGTTTGTTTCATCTGAAAGCAGCAGATTGCTTCCTAATATTTTGCTGGTCTGACATTCTGTGAAATTGTGTTATATCCTCATTCAGTGGCTGCTCTGTATATAGAATAAGAGCATGCTATTTTCTACCAAGTGAAGCATTCCCTCTCCTGCAGTGGTAGAGGTATTTTGGTGTTAGAGGTCCATGGATTAATCTCTTCTGATGACTTCTGATAGATGTTGGCATGACTCAGAAGAGAGAGTTGCATTTTCTGAATAAGTGATCTGCTTAGTTCAGAGTTTTTCTCAGAGGTGGGACCTTTGCTGAGCAGTGAAGTCTGCTGACATCACAGCACATGGTTACTGACACATCAGAGTGTGGCTGTCGTCCTCTGCTGGCAGATATGGATGTGAGCAAGCACTCTGTGGATTTACTAGCTGTAAATGTGTGGTCTGTTCATGCATCCTCATGCCTTCCATGCACATGCCCTTCTGGCTTCTCCTGTCTTCAGGCAGAGCATAAGTGGAAGCAATGGTGGCAGGCTGTTCCATAAGAAAGCTGGTGATTTAGAGATCCTGGAAAGTGCATTTAATTTAGAATCTTCTATATGTTGTCTTTCCCTTAGTTTGCCAAAAATGAGTATTTCTCTGGTTAATTTCCTTTTAGCAAATGAAAGCATCCTTGGCCATTTTTTTTGGTTCAAGTTTATTCATATAATGAAAGTAACAGGAAATACCATTTGTGCTGATGAATAATTTTCTGCAGTGTAATCTCCCATTTCATATGAACCAGAGAGCCATTACTATTTAATTCATTGACAGCCTGTGAAGGAACGTGCCATTTCAATTCCTAGAGGGACCTAGGCAAAACTTGATCAAGAGCCTCAGTATGCTGTTGCCAATCTACCTAGCTACCCTTTCTTGCCAATTCTGTAAGCTTAACATTATTACATAAAAACATATGGAACTAGGTATGGTATGTATGTCATTAGATAGGTTTTTCAGTTTTATTTTTTATAAACTTGCTTAACTTCTGTATCATTTTACAGAACAGATGTAATGTGTAGTTTATATTGTTTTATTTACAAAGAGAAGGGAGCTGTAAATTCACCCTACAAAGGAAACTATTAACATTTTTTTATTAAGTAAAGGAGGCTGGAAAATTGGAATTTCTTTTTCAGTTTCTTGGAAAATACTAAGGGAGATTATATAACTGCATGAAGTCTCTGGGGAAAAGGAAAAAGAAGTCTTGCTGATAATGAAAGAACTGAGTAGCTGCTTAATGTAATCCACTCTTCATGGGAAGTGATGAGAAAGGAGAGAAGGGAGACCTGTGCAGTCAGATGAGGCTTCATTTGTTCAAAGCTGAAAGTAGGTAGCACATCTGATGGGCAAATCTGTGTAAAGCCAGCTTGCTGGTCTGACATCTATATTTACCTTTTTCCACATTAACAAAGTTGATTTTGTTCAGTGTTATATGCTATAAATAAAACAAATTATAAAAGTAATTTTCAGGCTCATCTCGCCCAAGAATCGAGGGAGTAGTTAGAAGTGAGTCAGTCAACTCACTGTATTCAAACAATTATTCTCTATTAAAAAAAATTTCAACTATAAATGCTGCATGAGTAGCTAGGCAGAAAGGACTAGTGGTCATCTTGAAATTATGAAGAAAATAAGTCTGTTTTGATTCTCCAGTGTCAGACAGACTACCCAATGAAACTGAATATTGAATTGAAAGCAGAAGGTTGAATTTGATAATCCTGAAGATGCGATCCCTTGCATCATTGAATTACAGCTTCAACCTTGACAGCTTCAAGCTTGATACTACCTTTGCATCATTGCAGTACAGCTGTGATGATGACTGAAGTCACCGTTCTAGGTTTCAGTGGCACTTCAGTATAATTTTGTTGTAGAGGAATCATTTTGTTATCAGGGGGACAAAGAGCAAGAGCCACTCATTTTAAACACGAGGAAAATGAAGACTTCATAGTTGGTGAGAAACCTCCTTTCATGCTAATACAAAATGAGCAATATAGAGTGAGATGTAAGCCTGTATGTACTGTCCTTTCAAAGACATTTAAATCCACTAGTTCACTGTTAAACTATGAAAGAAAAGGGCAATGCAAAACTCAAACCTAAATGAAACAGCACTTCTGTTAATGCAAGGTGTTTAGTGAATATGAAAAGTGTTCAGAAAGTGGCTAGAAGCATCTGTGCAAGACAAAATGCAGACCTTTGTAGTGCTCCCAGCCATGTCTCTAAGGGATGCCACGGGATGGCTGTACAACAAGGAGTCATTCTGTAAGTGCCTGAGGAGCAAGTGTAGTAGTGACAGAAACAAATTGAAATGAGAACTTCTAAGGTTGGTTTGTCCTGATGCTGAGTTCATCTTGGTGAGAGAGAACTGTCTGTATGATTAGCAGTTGGCTGGAAACAAAAAAGGAGTATTTATGCTTCCTTTCTTCAGTTACTCACGGATATCATCTGAGGAAGATCTTATTTTCACTTTTGCCTCTACTCTGTGGCCCTCAGTAATGCAACTTTGTTTAAACAGAAGTTGAATGTGATTTCTGTAAAGACTTCTTATACTACATTTTATAATTCTTTTATATTTTTATATAACTATAAAAATTCCCCAGAGACTCCCCAGGGAAGTGGAAGTCTTAGGAATGCATGTAATGATGGTTTCAGAAGGATTTCCAGCAGCTGCAGCCTGATGATGCTCCAGTTCAGATGGAAACTTTCTTCATCTAATTTGAAATAACTGACATCAGATATACGAGAAAAATATTGAAGGAGGTCTCAGTAGCTATAAAAACTACTTAAATGTTAAAAACTACTAAATGTTAAATGTTATAAAAACTACTTAAATGTTTTGTGTGAAGATGGAGAACAGGAAGAAGTCTAAAGAAGACCTACAAGGAAAGCATCTACAGTGCCACAGTGTGTACAGTAAAAGTAATCGGCTTAATATGCTGCAAGAAATAAAAAGTTTAGAAAGTTTTTTTTTCTACTGGCAAGGATGCAGAGGGATGCTAGCATGGGTTGTGTGAACACTGTGGGGCTTCATCGGTTGGAGTCTTTAGGAATTCGATAGATACAACTGTGTTGCCTTGAAAGAATGCAGCTGATCCCGTTTCCAGCATGGTTGTTTGCAGATTTTTTTTGTGTCTGTGATTCTCACCAAGCTCTACAGTGAGTGGGATAACAGGAAGTGAGACAGTCAGAAGGAGCATGGTTTCCTAACTTAAACTGAAATCCAGATGATCAGTCTGTTGCCCCTGTTTGTGTCAGAACAGTGGAATATATAGCAATTGAGTTGTAGGAGATGCTGGCAGTTGAACATGGATGGTTCAGGCTTGATGTCTAGCTAAGTGTGGGGCCTTTTTCCATGCTGCACAGTTAGGCTTGAGATATTTTGATAAATTCACTTTGTCATGCATGATTCCATGCTAACACAACTTGAGGTTCAGACCCTGGCTGGTGCAAAAACATCATGAAGCAAGCATAGCTAGAGAGAAAAATAATCTGTCTTCAAAAAGCTTATGTTAAGGCACCCCTGAAAGTAAATTAAAGGAATGGTAGATCTTACTGTCTAGAGACTTAAAACTCAGCCACTGTGTTTTTGTGTATTTTGAGTTGTGTGCTTTCAATTTTGGACCATGTTGGAGGAATAATCATGTTACAAAATTAGTGTGGTAGTCTGCGGTTTTTGTTTTTAATAGTAAATGCTTTGTGGACTTCTTGAAGTGTTTCCAGTGGCTGTCTCCAGTCAGAGGAAGAAAGTTGCTTGAGTTCTAGGAAGCATGTGGGGAAAAGACTAAGGGTCCATTAGACCCTAGTTTCTGCTTTTATCCAGATGTTTGCTCCATAGCTAGTAGTAAAAGTTGCATGTAGACCAATAAAAACAACAGTATATTAGAAGTACCAGAATATGAGTTCTTTTGGCAGAGAATGTTGAACTCTCCTAGAAAACAAATTAGTTCCTGTGCATTATGTGTTCATGGAGGTTTACATAAGTAATGAGTCAAATGTTCTTTTAAGATGTATGGGGCTAGATTCAGATCCCCAGTGATTTAAATTTTGAGTAATTCAAAAGATATTTATGAGTTTTACTTCAATAACAAATTACAATCTGGTTCATATTCTGTAGGATTTTAATAAGGTTATAAAAGGGAAATTCATCTTCATTTTAGAAATGTGTAGCAAGTTACATAATTAATCCAATATTGTCTTCGTTCTGGAGGAGGCTGTTTAACTTGAATTTCTTTGTCAAATGCCATGCAGACAAGCTCATGTGGTGGTAACATTAACTAATGATAGAGTTATCCAGATATGTAGTTCTGTCATTAGCTTGAATTGTTTTCAGTAGAGAAAGAACACGTTGCTGAAGAGAAGAAAGCATGCTATTTTTGCAGTCACTATGCAATTAGCTCATATAACCCCTGTGCTCGTCATGCTTTGTGTAAGATCCAGGGTGACCAACTGTAGGTCATTTATGTGAGAACAAAGACCCTGGGGCTGAGAGACAGTCTATTAAGATAATACTGTGGTGTGAAGATCAACTGTCACAGCAGTTGCCAATGGAAGTGTGTCTGTATTTATTGAACGCTTGCATAAATAAGAGTTGCTTGAGTTGGGATGTTTTGAATACTAAAGGATGGGGAAAATAACCAGATAAATGGTGGTGGTGTGAGCACTGAGCCAACCTCACCTTGTTTTCTGCAGATTCTCCTTTAGTGGTGATGGCTCTGTGGATTTTCTGTTGAGTGACCGCCATTTAAACCATGGGACATTTATTATTTTTGTCCTTTAATCATCCACTTGTTTTCATTGAAATCAAGGGGCCTCTGTCAGTTTTGGCCACTCTTAACCAATGTCACTCAAAGTTAGCAAAGAAAAGGGAGGGGAAACAGATGAAGTTGCCAACAGAACATCATTTAAGATTCATTCACAGGAAGTAGGGCTAAAAAGTATTTTTCCCAGATGTTTCTCTTTCCAGACAGAAAAAAGAAAAGTTCAATTGAATTCTTTCATCCATGTCAAAGAGTACAAAGTGTGTTGTCACTTACTGGTGCCTCAGTGTATTTGTCACTGGGAAGCCCACAGCAATGTGCTTTCTAAATGGTTTATGAAAAATGGACATACAGTCTGTTTAAAACAAAATAAACTTGTTACTTTTATCTGTTAAAGCTGCTCTTGTTTGCAGACCACTCGATGACCATAGCATGTGTGCAATGGCACATCTGGTGCACTCCTACTAACCACACTAAGAGAAGCAAGTTTTTTAGTCATGGTGCCTCATAAAGCATTCTCTGTGTACGTTTTTCCACTAAAATCTTAGATAATCTGTCGTTAAATTTGAAAGCTTCTTATTTTCAGCTTTTCGAGAACATCAGATTCTTCTCTCCCAAGCACAAAGAAAGCTCCATGCTTAAGATTCAGTTTTGCAAGCCCTTCCCCCTTCTTGAAACATTCATATGGAAATACACCATTAACTGTGAAATTCCCTAGCAACCTTAACAGCCTACAAGAAGAGATGCAAACCCCAGGAATACTTAGTTCTCAGGAGCATTTGTACTGTCTTTTGTTAGTATTCATTATATTCTAATATGTGATTTGATAAATTCTTTTGAAGGTCTCTCCTATTTTTTTCTCTCCAGTCCAGTGGTGGTTTTGTTGGAACAGTGCAATGTTCCTATTGGTGGGAAGTGGAACCCAAAGCTTCTTACCAGCTCTCCTAGAAAGCCTTCAAAATCAACTTCATGATGATTCTTTTGCTAATTTCTTTATATTTTTTTAATTTTTTTTTTTTCATGAGTAAGTCTTTGATAGCTGATAGAGGCATTATTAGTACTTTATACCATAATAAATTTCTTGCTAACTCAGTTTAGGGAGAGAAGTCATTCTAACATATACATGGTGGGAGTAATATCTAGTACCGTGATTAGTTTTCTGCCTCTTAGTTCTCTTACCTAGTAAAGACTAGCTGTCCTTACAAATCCAGAGCTGATGCTATGGTATGCAGTATCTCAGGTGTCTCAGTGCAGAAAATCCTTCAGTCATTGCTTCACCTCATCCTTAATCCTACAGGAGCTGAGAGATGCCAGCAAAAAAAATCTCACTACTTGATGGAGACAGGGGCTGAACCCTAAAATGAAGTAAAATTAAACTTCATTAGCCAATGAAATTAATTTCATTTACTTTTGTTCCACCTCTGGTTTCTAGAGTAATTTTTAGAGTGCAAATGTATGAACTGTAAGTTTTGCTTTTATATAGGGATCCTTAATCTGAAACAGTTGTCCTAAAGAAAGGTAAATTTGTCCCATACAGTATATTTAACTATTTTTAAGTGGGTAAGTCAATTTGAGAAATGTGGATATGTATTGCTAAGATCTGTAATCTTAAATGTTCAAGAAACATTCTCACATCTCTTAAGTATCAAAATTTGAGTGTGAAATAGGTAGTACTATTGGAAAGCTCAGTGAGTGGTGAGTCAAAGTAATTAAGGGAAAGTAAATAATCTCTGAGATTCTCATTCCCCATGAAACTAATTTTGTATCCTACCCTTCATGTATTTAAAAATAGTTCCCTGCTAATTCAAGATGCTTGTGTACTATGTCTGTGAAGAGCACTTCAGTCCTATTGAAGGGATGGCAGATTAGGGAGTTATTTGCAATAGACTTTTTTTTTTTTTAAATTTTGAGAGACTTTCATTTAGGCAATCTAAGTGGACAGATCTTGCTGGAAAATTAGCTTGATGCACAGCAAGACAGCAGGTGATCAGCCAGTCATTTTGTGAGGGCTTATGACAAAGAAACGTCTGGTTTTGTCTTTAAAGGGATACATATGACAGTGCTTTCTTGACAAAGATGAGCTTTTCTGCTCAGTCTAGTAAGACCTAAAATGTTCTGCCATACAGGCTTTCCTGTTTTACCTCTACTGTTTGGAATATAGATTAATTTTTTTCCCTAGACTAGTGAATTGTACCTTGGGACAGGAATGGGATGTATCAGAAGGGCTTAGACTGCTCTGGAGCTGCCGTTCTGCTGTGCACCAGTCCAACAGTGGTCTGACAGGAGAGTGACAAGATTGCACTGTCAACTCCATCAGTATCTTGAGTAGTTATCTTAGTTATCTTAAGAGGGCTAATAAATCTCCATGACATGTTTCCAGGTTTCTGTGCCAAACAAAATGAATATAATTTTTTATTTATTTCTGTGTGCATTCTGCTCATGAGCTCCTGAGGTCTTCTGTTGCCCAAAGAGGCATAATGCATATGTAGATTTATTTATTTTTAACTCAGGGAGGTGCAGGTAGTGAAATGAGGCATCAAAGCTGAAATAGCAAAGGGGCTCCATTTGTGTGTACAGTGTGCATGAAGCGTGGTGCCGTGCTGAAATGTGTGGAGGGAGCGCACAGACTCGCTCTGGGCATGTAACATAACTGCAAGAATTAGCAGCTTATGCAGTATGTGTGGTGCAACCCCTTGGGCTCTGAACTGCCTGCCTCAGGTGTTGGGAGGATCTGCTCAGTGTACAGGAACCCTGCAATTACAAGGTTCAGTCATAGCAGAGTTACATGCCTTAAGTAGACAGCGTAGTTGTATTCCCTCGCATCAGATGGGGATGCATGTGTAGCTTATTAAATAAGGATGCTACCCTGTTTGACGGCGAATTTAGAGGAGCTGGAGATGGTCCCTTTTTTTCCCAGATCTGCAGCCTTCCAAGATGAGCTGGTAAAGCTTTTTTTTTTTTTTTTTCCCCCTTCTTCTTTTTAATATACGTTAACAGCTACTTCCTGACTAATTAACTGCAGATCCTTGTGCAAACTTAGAAGGACTGGAACTTTATGCACATATCCTGCTGTCATCCTCATGCACTCTGAAATCACTGAGGAGTTCAGTGCAAAAAAGGTCAGTGCTTGGCCAGAGCCCTTCAGATTTGGTGAAAGAAAATAAAGCTATCAATTAACGTTCTTGAGAACAGGTAAACCTATTAAATGTAAAGGGAATTCTGTGGCCTGTTGTCTAGAGCAGGAAAGCTGCTTTTTATTAATCAATCAAAATGTTGAAAATAATAGGAAAAATGACTCAAGGGAGAGAAAAACAGAGTTAAGGAATATTAGTAGGCAGCTGGTACTGTTTGTGAAAATAGACTGTTCTTAAAGCTTTCATAGGCTCTTTGTAGTGTATAGGAAGAAAAACCTTTCCCTTTTTCTTCCAGACAGAAACCATGATTTTATCTCAGTAATTGAAAATAATGTCTGAAGTTGTTCTTAAATAAATTTACATGAACCCCTTTTATAATCTGTTGTTATCTTTCAGGGAATTTCTCAATAAACGCTGCTGCCTCTGCTTGCATGGCATGATCCTATATAGAAAACAAGGCCGAGTACATCCTATTCATGACTCAAAGAACCGCATTTCTAGCCTAATTATGGTGCTGTTTGGCAGTGATGCTGTAGTTAAAGGTGATTGTTGGTGTTTCTGTTACAAATTGTGTGTGCTTGAATCACTTAATTCATGCCAGGCAGAAGCCTGACTAGCTCTTTACTTACTCATCTTTTTTCCTTTCATTAAAAATCTCTAAGTGAAGAAAAGTTCTGAATTTATTTGATAATATCTGTTAATCTGTCTATTTGTTACAAAAATGCTATGCTTTCCCTTATTCCAAAACTTTCTGTTGTGCAACACACGTGGTAACTGGTTGGTGATTTGCATCACTCAGCAGCCTGTGATTTGCTCAAAGAAAGTCATGCCTGTGAAAGAGGTGAAAAGAAACACCAGAACATATGGATTTGTCTAAGTTGAGCAATCTGTGCACAGTTATGTCGGCAAGCAGAGATGGTTTCCATTGCCTCAGTTGCTCAATGCAGCTGGGCAATATTAATATAAGGACTTCTTGCTTCCTAGGGAACATTGCCAAGTTCCTCACAGTTTCATGAACACTGAGCCATCCCTCTAGACATCACTCAATAGTTGGATCTGTCACGCTTGCATTAATATACACTAACTCTTCTGTCATTGCCTGCTGCATAATGACCAGTGCTACATACAGTTTTATTTCTGTTTTTGGAAGTGATAGGAAAAAACCCCAATTAGACTCAACAATGCTTTTAAGCAATTCCCTCAAGAAAAATGCACAGTGAGTTTTACAAAAATACTGATTAATGTAGGATTTTTTTTCAAAGCATCTCCTATTTAGAATGCTCTTTTTTTTTTTTTTTTTCCAAATTAGGCAAAGGGCCTCATCTGAAGTCTGTTGAACTTAGTGAGTGTTTACTGAGTGACCTTCTAATGTCTGTTCAAGGCTGTGGAGGCCTCCAAAGTGGTAATGCTGAGAGGTGTAATTGGCCCTATAAATCTCAGTGGGTCATTAATTCTAAATTTCAATGATGTTAAGACCAGGATGCATATAAATGAAGCAGAGTGATGAGCATGGTAGGATGATTTATACAAGCATTTTCTTTCTTTGCTTTGCCCAGTAGTAGAAATTGTAGTTTTGGCATGGAAACTTGCTTTCTACCTTATCATCAATTCCCATTTATCACTTACATGTTTTTGGTTATTTATAAGTGCATCTTCTTGAGGGAGAGGGCTGGGTATTTTTTTCTTTGCCTATCAGAAGGTAATGTAAATCTCTGTAAGATGAGTATAAGACCCTCAGCTCTAAAAATTTAACTGGATAAAACATTTTCAAAATGTTACTGCGCATAAATCACTTGCTCCTAGTAATCATGGAATCATCAAATGGTTTGGGTTGGAAGGGACCTTAAAGAACATCCAGCTCCAATCCCCCTGCCGTGGCAGGGATGACACTCTGTAGACTTGGTTACTTGAGCCCCATCCAGCCTGGCCTTGAACACTGCCAGGGATGGAACATCCATGATTTCTGTGGCCAGCCTGTTCCACTGTTTCACCACTGCCCTAGTGAAGAGGAGACCATTCAAATTTTGAAGCACATATGTGAGTTTTGGATTGGGTCTATGGTGACAGGATCCTGATGTGTGCAGTGTCTGTAGTTGTCACACAGGTATGCACACACAGGGGATGCCCATATCAAAGTGAACTATGGATTCACCATCTCTGCAAGTACTTTATGAGAATTGCTAATGAAAGCCTTGTTGTTATGTAGTGTGACCAGAAAGGCTTTTCAGTGCATTGCTTTTGAAAAAGGAAGGGGAGGAAAAAAAGTCTTACTTGACTTGGCTCAGTAAGATGCTTGTTTCCCCCAATCAGAAATTATTTTAATATGTCCATATCTCATGGTATGTGTTGGGGATGGTTGCTGATAGATTAGTGCATAAACAAGGAGTCGAAAATTAATCAATGCAGTGGTGTGGATTTTGCCATATGTCTTTTGATAGCCGGCTGTGTGTCCAATCCATTCTAAAGTCCCCTTTCTTCTTTCCCTTGGTACAATTTACCCTACTTTGCTTCAGTCTCCTGACAGGGATTGTTCAGAGAGATAATCTTTGCATCATTCCATCAATGCAAAAAGACTCCCCCACTGTATCCTAGCATAAATAGAACACTGGGAGGAAACAGTTAAGAGAAAAAAAAACTGCAACAAAAACACACAAAGAATTTTAAAAATCAAGCTTTTAAAAACCAAATAGGCCATTTATGTGGGAAATTGAGGATTGGTATTTTTATATAAATCTGAGTTGGAAAGGGAATTGGTTGATATCCCATACTGTTCTGATATGACAGCACATTCAGGCTTTCTGAAACATGTATTTGTCATCATCTCTACCTCTATTTATAATTGAAACAAGAAATAATGAAAGCTTATTGCTTGGTCTCTGGACTTTCTGTGCAAAGGCATGTGTATTGCCGTACCAGTTCTGAGAGACTTTGTTGGGGATTATTTTTGCAAGTTATGCTCAGGCACTTAGCAGCCATGGGGGCTCAGGTGGGAGGAGAAGAAAAGGCAGGGTTTGTGTGTGCGTGTGCAAGCAATTCCCTCTGTTCTTCAGGCACGAGTTTCAGTTTCATCTGTAATTTTCTGGAACAACAGTGACTTTGACTGCAAATTTATTTGGGTTTTTTTTTGTGCAGTGGATGCCATCAAACCTTTCACTATATCTGGAATAGTTCTGTAATCTTGTGTTGGTGCCCCTAACAAGCATTAGTATTCATACACAAAATACTACATGATATACTTAACCTGCCTAAGCTAGAGCCTGACCCAAGGGAAGTGTAGGAACAACAGAAATAGATCAACTTATGAGAATTTCTATTGCAGAGAGCATTAGGCATGCTTTGGTTCTGTTTTGAAACAAGTAAAACTAATTCAGGATCTGGGATAATGAGGAAAGATATAACAAGAACTTCTCTGCTGTAGGTGAACCAGAATCTGATTCAGGCCAATCAGACTGATCTTTGCAAAGAGGGATCAAATTCAGAATACCTATGAAGCTGCTTTAAGCCACACCTGTACTTCTGGCAGAGCATGAGTCTGCTGTGGTTGCAAAAATGGTTGACCTTTGAGAACCGTCATCTAGTCAGATTACACGCCAGGCAGGTTACACAAAATATTCCCAAATAAAAGGTTCTAAAATATTCATTCTACACATCTAGCCAGAACAGATTTACAGTTTTCAAGGTAGGCAGTACTTAATTTTGTGTGATGACATTTATTTCTGCCATTTTTGTGTATTTAAATTAGAATACAGTCCCAGGTTCTAGAACAGATAGCATTTTCCCTGCAAAGAAACTTTTCTGGAGATAGTAGAATAGCAAAACTCTCTTTAGTTTTGCTATTTAGTTTATGAAACTTTGTTTACTGTCTGTCTGTGCCACAGATTTTTTTTTTAAGTTAAAATTATGGTAGTGTTGGAGTTAGTGTTGGAAGTTGTTCTTCCTTTTTCTATATTTGAGCTTCCATTTCAGAGATAAGAAGATCAAGATAAGAACATTCACAGGAACACATTCCTCTGGATTGTCATTGCAGTCGTGGAAAAGAAATGTATGGTGGAACTTCACTTCTGTGGGCTCTGTGTGGTGTTATTCCCTTGAATGATATAACTGGGAGAATTATCCCAGTGGTTGTCGGTTATGATCCTTCTCTCTGTAAAGGTCATTGCTAATTGCTGTTCATTATTTTGGAGAGACTATGTTGAAATGTATCTTTTATTATTCATCTTCCATAGATTTGTGTCTAGGGGACTTAAAAGTTACAACAAGAGTACATAATTTAAAAAACCCCATTTGCACATAAGCATTTTCAGTTCTTAACAGCGAAGGAAGGAAAGAAGAGGGAAAGTCCTTTTCCTGATCCTTTTCTTGACTTCAGCTCTTTAATTCCTGCCTCAAACCCTCCATTTCTGCTCCTCTACACCCCTGGTTTTGGTTAAAGAAAACAAGTCCTTTCTCTTGGTGAAGCCTAAGGCAAACTCAGTGGTGTTTGTAACAACTTTGTAGTCCAAATATTTTCATCTTTGTGCGGTATAGTACTTTTTTTTATTTATTCTATTTTTTTTTTAAATTGTCAGCTTTTAAGTGTTTTGACTGAGTCTTCAATGTTCTCTGCATCAAAAACGTTGGTGTTTCTTTTTCATGCTCTTAGAAAAACACATCCAAGGAGTGGAAAATGTATAGTTTGTTTCTTCAGAATGCTGCTATATTGTGATAAGAGTATCATTCTGACTATGGTTTGATTTCTAATCTCATTTGTTTGGCTGCACAAACTTCTATGCCATATAAATATCTTGGAGGATTATTTTCCTTCAATGCTGGGAATTTTTTTTTTTTTTTCTGAAAAAGCTTGATTTTTTTTTTTTTCCCCCAGAAAATGCTTGAGCAAGTTGGTTTGGAAACTGCTGTATTTATGTAATCTCAGCATTCTGTTTATGAATTCTGGTTCAGTTGCTTTATCGTGGGATGCCTCAAGCAATATGCGGTTGGAGCCTGGGGCAGGAGTGATAGATGACCGTTAGCCTTGATGGTGCCCACCGAAGTGGTGCTGGAGTCTTAGGAAATGTCTTCAGCCAAATTACTCTGCAGGGAGAGCAGTGGGAAGATTCATTATTTTTCCAGAAGCAGAACTAAGTAAGTTTATAAATAAGACCCTGGGGAACTTGCTGAACTCCAGGAAGCCAGGCTGACTTCTTCAGGAAAGCAGTTTGCTTTGCATGACTGTCTGTCTAAGAAGGAAGGACATATCCCGTATGGGTGATAGGGCAATATGATGTGGTTCAGTAGAGTCCTATGGGGGGGAGGAATAACGATCCCATATTCCTGGTAGGTGCCTTGTTTCAGTGTACTCTAGGAAAGGGGAGCAGAGAAATACAAGTCTAAGTAAGGTAAAAGTGACTGTGTTGATTATGAGCTAAAAATTCTGTATGTCTGTAAGAACATAGTTGGAAGAGAGTTTGATTTATTTAGCATGTTGTTTTTTGGTATTTTTACATTTCCAGATCACATTTCTTTGAAGAAATAAGGATGGGAGGGCTTTCCAAAATGCACGTGGCACATGGTTCAGGTAGAGAGCGAGGATTGCCTAGTATAGACTGCTTAGGGACATCTGGGCAACTATCCAAACTTTTTGAAAATGTGCGAAAATATACTGTCTAAGTTATATCAATTCCCTTAGAAAAAAACAAAGCAAAACAGAATTTTACTGCCAGTTGTATTTTGAGTTATATAGATTGAATATCTATGCTCTTATTAATCATAGAATAGCAGGGGAACATAATTATCATCTGGTCCAACCAACATTTTAGGGCAAAAGCACATTCTAAACAAGATGGCCCAGCCCCCTGTCCAGCCAAATCTTAGAAATGTCTAATGTTGGGAAATCCACCACTTTCCTGAAGGAATTATTCCTCTGTGTGGTTGCTTTTGTTATGAAAAATGTTCTTCTGTTGTATTGTAGTCTCCCTAAGAGTAACTTGTACCCATTACCCCTTGTCTTTTCAATGTGACTCATTGTGAAAGGGATCTCCATCACCTTTGTAGCCACCCATTAAATACTGGAGCATGGTGAAAAGGTCTCCCCTTAGCCTTCTTTCCTCAAGGCTGAACAAAGCCTCCAGGAAGGCTCAGAGAATTACCAGGCTTCCCAGTTCTTTCATCATCTTTGTGACCCATCTCTGGGCCCTCTCCATCCTGTCCACATCTATTTTGCTTACTGAGGAGCAAAACTTAGCACAGTATTCCAGGTGTGGCCTGGCAAGCGCTGAGTAGACTGGGACAGTCCTTCCTTTATTTCTGCTGGGGATGCCCTTGATGATGCATCCTGTTGGCTGCTTTTGCTGCAGCAGCTGTGCACTGTTCACTTCTCTTGATTTGCTTGTCCGCCAGACCCCCCCGCTTTCTTTCCAGAGAGCTGCTCCCCAGATGGGGAGATCTCAGCCTCTGCTGCTGTACTGCTGGATTATGCTTTCACTGGTGCAAGTTTTTACATTTGTCTTTGGTGAATGTCATAAGGTTCATGTTAGCCTACAGTTACAGCCAATCCAGGTCTTCTTGTGGAATGGCTCTCCCTTAGAAAGTGCCACTTCCCTGCTCAGTTTGATCTCTTTGGCAAATTTCATCCAGGTGCTCTTGATCCCATCATCCAGATCCCTTATGAGGACATTATTAAACAGCATTAGGCCTGATATTGATCCTTGGGAAACCCCATAGGTTTCCAGCTTCTAAAATAGCTCTTTACCATCACCCTCTGAGTGCTGGTGGTCAGCCAGTTTCCTACCAAACACATGGACCACTTGTCTAGACCTCAATGCATGAGTTTCTCAAGGAGGGAGCCATGGGGAACTGTACTGATAGTCTTGGAGAAATCCAGATAGATAATTGCTTAACCCATATCAAGTGAGCAGGTTCCTTTGTCAGAGAATATATTTAGATTTGTCAAACACATTTTCCTTGGTGAATCCATGCTTACCTTTCCCAATTGCGTGCTTCATCTGACTTGTGATAGCCCCCCGGAAGATTTGTTCCATAACTTTCCAAGGGAATGAAATATGACTAATGAGCCTTTAAATTTCTGGATGCTCCTTTAAGTCCTTCTCAAAGATGGGAGTGACATTAACTTTCTTCCAGTCTTCTGGGATGTCTCCCAGTCTGCATGATTTCTCAAAAATTATGGAGAACAGCCTCTTAATGACATCAGCCAGCTCTCCCTCAGGAGAATATTTTCAGGGCCTATGGATTTGTTGGGTCAAGCTCGAGTTCGTAAACCAACTCTTCCATCATTGATAATGTCTCTGTGTGTCATTAACCTGGCTTTTTGTTTCCAAGTCTTGGGGCCCGGCACTGTTGGTGATGACAGAGGTGAAGAAAGAGTTGAGAACATATGCCTTGTCACCATTGCTACTAACAAAGATGACTAATTAATCATTCCTGTTTAACAGCAGGTCAGTATTTTTGTTCTGTACCTGCCTTTTGTTTATGTACCTGAAGAACTCTTTCTTGTAGTTTTTTGCGTTGTGGGCCTAATTCCATTTGAGTTGAGCTGTTGCTTTTCTGTTTGCATCTTTGATACCATTTCTGGAGCCACAGTAGATTCCTGACACTGGCCCCATAGTTCTCAACTGGTATTTGTCCACTTGTCCATTTCTACTATGCTTCTCTTGGTTTTGAGAATTCTGTGAGTTCAGAAACTCACAGTTAAGCTGAAGGGATCTCTTGCTCCATCTGCTTCCCTTACCTTTAAAGGGAGTGGACTCTTTGTGCTTCCAGGAGTGTGTTCCTGAAAATCTCCCAGCACTCACTAGCTCCTTTATACTTCATGAAAGCTTTCAATGGAATCCCTCCCAAACATTGCCTAGTTCTGAATACCTGCTTCGCCCAAGAATTGGTATAAATACGTTCAGTTAACCAAAAAGCAGATAGAAGGAGAGTTGTGTTTGTCAGATACTAAATATAAATCTGAAAGAAATGGTTTTACAGACTCTGCTAATTCCTGCTGTGGCTCAGAGATCGGAAATCCTTTTTCAAGTGTACATTTGCCAGCAGCAAGGGCTTCCATAGTGCAAACCCCATCAATCATCTGCTTGTATTTCTGCAGCATACAGCACAGCCAACAGGGCATGAAAATCTAGACTGTCATTTCTTGTAACTAGGAGAGGTAGCAGGAGAGGCAGTGTATTTATTGAGAACCTCTGTGTGTGAGGATGTCATCACAGCCTTCTTGTTTTTCTCAGTTGTTTTGGGTTTTTTTAACTGTCATATGTGTCAATCTCTAAGATGTCTAGTAAACTACATGACCAAAACTGTTGAGTGTCCTAGATACTCGTGATGTCTTTGATGTTGCTGAGAGAATGAGGAGTTTGCATCTTGAGAAAAAGTAGCCTGAATTCATCCCAGGTAACTTTAAAAGTAAGCGTTTGACAAGGCCATCTATTCTAGAAACACACATCACCCAATTTTCCCTTTTGTGAAGAGAAGCAGATACCTTTATACGTCTGTGTCTGTAGGTGTAGACTTTGGTCTTAGCGTGGCTGACGTCTTCTAAAGATTCCTGTTTCTCTGCATTGCCCAGACAAAGAGTCTAGGGTGGTTGCATACTCCATCCAGGTCCTTCAGCTGGGAACGGTGTGTAGGTAGAATCTCTGATACTCTGGGAGTGGTGGACAGCAGCTTTCCCATATAGCCTCTCTTCACCAGCTATATACTGTTGTGCAATAATTTAGAAAAGCATGGACTACTTATACAGCTGAAATAGCCCATGATTATGTTCTGATGTGTTGGCACAGGAACAGGTGGAAGTGGAGAAGAAATGCTGGCCATCCAGCACATCTTTCAAATAGAAGCAGGAAATGAAAGGTAGTTGCTACGCCTAATTCCTGCATCCTGATGACCTCTGAGGATACAGAGCACCAAAGAAAACTGAGACCTGATCAGTGAAGTAACAACTTCCCTATAAACTTGCTAGAAAACTTTGAAGGGTGCCTTTGAGGCCTGAAGAATGGTTAAGGTCTGCGTATCTCCGTGGGAAGACATGATGATTCTGTTTTGAGGAACAATAAGGAAAGACAAGTTTCTGATGTCTTTTAATCCAAAGAAGTCATTTAGCTTTGAGTACACTCAAAAATACACTTTTGAGTGGAATATATGAAGTAAAAAGGGGTATCTTTTCTGGGTGTAGAATTAAGAATTTGGGTGTAACTGTAATAGGTACTATTCATGTATTTCATACTGTGTTGAGTTGAGGTTTTTTAAAAGAAGCTCATTAGCAACTTTATTATAAGTTAAGCAAATTATACTTTATATAATTTAAGTACTAATATTTTATTGAAGAACATTATTCACTAACTATAAATGCACTGACAGTACTCATATATGATTAACAATTAATTCTCATAATCATTACATAAAACACAGAATAGGCATTGCTTTAATCCGTGGAGTTCCCTGAGCATAATGTCATAGGTGTGTGATCAGAGCACATACCTTCCATGTGGCTTTTTAAAATTTTTCTATTCATCTTAAGTAATATCACCTATGGAAAGTGGAAGTTGTGTAAATGTGAGTTAATAATATTCGTAGGGCCCAGTGTCCCTGGGTGACCTCCCTGAGGCAGATTCCAGGCAGCTTGTGTTCTCAGGTTCAGACTCAGTCTGAATTTTGAGAGAGCTTTTCCCAGTTTTCTCCTCCCATAAATTTTTTTGTTGAGAAGATATTATTTTTTCAGTGTCTGGGGCTTTTAATTTTTTAATCATTCGCAGATGGCAGAATGCTGCCTGGCAGTGGTGAGTATTCCTGGATGCTGACATGTGCATTTCCATGTTGTTTCAGCAACAAGAGGAGTTGAGTGCAGTCAAGGGGGCTGTGTTTTGTGGAGGGCCTTTTCTATTACAGGAATAGTACGAGTGAAAGCTAGCATCATGCTTTCTAAATTCCACAATGACAGTATAAAAGGACTGTGCACTAGTGGTATTCTAGCTAGCTCACTGTCTTTTGAATGTCTTTATTAGGTCAGAGAACTTTAACATATACTTACATGCAATCTGTGTTCTGAGCCCTCCACATCTATTATATGCCATGGAGGCTTTTAAAGTTTAGCTTAGCTCCCAGCATCATTCTTCAAATTACAGTAACTTACTTCTTGGCTGAGAGCACTTTTGAGAACTAATCTGTAATGTGTTTACTTTGGCTGCAGGAATTGAAATGCTTTAAAGCAAAAAAAAAAAAACAAAAACCAAAACTTAAAAGCTCCCCAAATGTTCCCGCAGCTTTGCTTTCTCCTCTTATTATGCTAATCTGATTGTTTTTAATGTGAGGACTTCTTTTGCCCTGGGTTTTATATACTCTGCAGTGTCATAAAAGGTATATCACTTTAGTGCTAAGTAATGTTGACTTGTAAGTTTGAAAATCTGAGATTTTCATTTGGAATATTACACTGAGTAGGAATATGTACATTTTTTCTATTACTCTCCTGAAATAATAGAAGTCACTGCATTTAACATCTATGAGGCCTTACCAGGATGTCTTAACTAAGAGGCTCCTGAAGTGAGCTTAAGGAGACCAAAAGCATCTACTTTAATATTCAGTTTTTTAGTCTTTGAAAAAATAATTTATTATATACCTTGAATATTGCCATCATTTAGATAATGGGAAAATTAATGTACCATTAGAGTTAATTGCCCTGTCTATACTTACTGGGACAAAGAGATTCGGAAGTGATAGTGAGAGATTTGTCAGTACATGGGAAGTTTTGTTTCTTTATTCTATGATAGTTAAGTTCACACTTTCGTGTAGTGTAACCATGGAGACCATTCTTTCCTTTTTTGTGGACTTCTCTTAGAAAAGACTAGGCTAATGTTCACACTAATTCAAGGGGTAATGCAGAGCTCTCTTTAAATGTCCTTGTGCAATTCTTGTAAGGGTACCTATAATCTTGTATTTCTTTCTGTTCCCCCATTCCTTCAGAGAATTCCTAGTGGATAATAATTTGCCTTCAGGCTTTGTAGTGAATGTTCAGGTAAGTAGGCTCCTTTCCACAGCCACGTGCAGTTAACATACAGACAAAAGTGGTGATGGAGAGTGCAGCCTGGGACTCATTGATGTGGCGGTGCTGATGATATGCAGGCCTGTTGCCCTCGTGCTGGACCCAGCTGCTAATTTCCTAATGTTTGGCTGGAGCCTGGGCTTGGATAAAAGGGAGTTGGCTCTAGCTTGGGCCAGATAATTTGGAGATGCTAATGGCTCATTTGTTAAAACAAGTAGAGGGCTTGGCAAAGGGAGAGGGAGTTTCTTTCTGCCTCACTTTTCCTCTGCTTTGCACCTCGAGGGTGTTTATTTTGTGGGTGCTCTTTGGAGTACTCATGGACACCGGTGTCCCAGGTTTTCTCACAGGGGGAGCGGTTGCTGTTCTATACTATGCACATCATTTCTGGGGGGCCTTGTTTCAGGAGAAAAAGGAATGTACAGCAGAAGTGCACCATTTTGTTCCGTTTCTTCCTTGTTTCTTCCTGGGACCAGCACTGCAGGCTCTGTCCCTCTCCTGCTGCTACCTGTCCCTCCGCATCCCTCAGGAAGAATGCAGTTCCAAGCAATGAACACAGCTGAGCTCAGCAAAACCTGTGTGCCACGGCACTGGTGCCAGAAGCAGGTGGGGGGACAAAGCAGCGGTGAACCAAGTAAAAAGGAACGTGAGCCCAAACCAAGCCCCAGACAAGCCCAGCATAGCTGGTCCAGGACAAGTGGCACTACACAGAGTCAAACCAGTGAAGCAGGAAGAGGACAGTACTGTGTCTAGTCAAACCAGAGGAATGGAACAGTCCAAAAGCTTGGTGCAGTGTGGACAGTCTGGCTTTTTGGGGGTTTGTCCCTCATTGTTTCTCATTGGCTCAAGCTTGGGGAAAGGGAGTGCTAGCTAAGGAGAGCATCCACTGTCTTGTGTTTGTCCCAGTGGCAGGCAGAACTGAGCTGAAGTGGTGGTGAACACCTTTTTTGTGTGAAGCACCTTCTCTTTTGTATACTTGTGTTACTAATATTGCTCTTGTCACTGTGTTTCTTACTCCATGGCCTTTTGCTTTCAGTAACTTTTTATCTCAACCATAGTCTCTGCCTTTGTCCCTCTCTCATCAGAGTGGGGCTGAGAGAAGGGGAAGGACTTATCTGGAGTTTAATTTCCATCTGGCTTTAAACCACCACAACTGGTCACAAATGCACATTTCCGCCTTTCTTCTTCGTGATTGCAAGTGCTTCTTGTGAAGATGGGTTTTCCTATTGTACCTATTTCCATTTGGTACATTCTGGCTCATTGCAGCGGCTTACCCATGAGTATATCTTTGCAAGCTCCTTGAGAGAGAGGAAGAAATGTCAGCTGTTGCGGGCCGTTGACTGCCAGTTACTGATTTGGGCTGGCTGGCATGAACACATTTATGTCTGTGGTTAAAAGCTCTGGGTTTATTTTCTCTGTTGGCTTGGATTCAAGGAGCTTTATGCAGAATAGTTTGGCTTTACTTGAGATTTATGGCTGGAGTTCAGATAGATCCTTATGTGCATCCACAGGAGATGGGGACTGTTGGTATGTATGTCTTTGGCACATTAGCCGAGACAGCGTGTGTGCAAGTTCTCCTTCAAGGCCATGATCCCTGCTCCCTCTGAAGAAGCCATCACATACCAACCATGCTTCCTCACCGAGAGATCAGTTGCACAAAGAAGTGAACTTTCCATGTAGGAGATTGTGGCTTCAGTTTTGGCAAATAAGTACCTTGTGTTGCTTCTTACAGAGGGAACTTCTGCAAGATTTTCTGTCTGTCTTCAGTAGCAGTGCCCCAGCTCAACAGCTTGAGGTTGGGTATTTTAAGCTGTTGTATCAGTGTGATCAGCTCTGGATTTAGTGATGTGTGGAGACAGTTTCTTATAGGACAGTCAGATCCAAATTCTCTATTAGTTAGAGAAGAATTTTTCAGTATGAAACACAAAGGTGGCTTATATATATAAATTATATAATACATATATTTTTACTCACTCCATATCCACTAGCTCAAATTTGAGGACATATGGTTGCATGATTTACAAGCTGTAGCTTCCATTGTTAGCCATAAGTAGGAGATATTATGGAAGTGACAGTGGGATGGGTTACTGTGGTCAGGTCTGCATTTGGGTGGAGCAGATTAAATTCTGCCAGGTAATAATGGAGAAAAGCTATCACTGGCCACTTTTTACAAGTGAGATGTCCAAGTGTAGAGGTGTGATTTTGAATGTGCAGCAGGAGGCACAGGATCTAATTAGGTGCCACTGACTTAGTTAAAACATGCCAGTTGACAGCTCTTATCATTTTGGATTTCACTCAGAATGAACATTTCTGAATACTAGAAAATGAATATGAACTGTACCTTGAAGTAGGCTTTCAGGTTTGTGTGCAGGGTATATTTATATTGGTTTTTATTGTTTCACTAGAAGACTATTTGATACTCAATTTATAATTCAAAGATTCTAGCTAACTGCAATTAGGATATTATAATTTTAAATAAGCTTTTCTTTTAACAAAAGCTGTGCTGTGTGATAAACATATGGGTTTGGTCACTTGGTAAAAATGCTTTGATACAACTTTCTTTAGATGGCATTGTACAAGATATTTTTTTAATTTACAAATGTATGTTCATCAAAATACACTGCAATTGAAATAGCTTTGTTTCCAGGGCAATTCTTTCCTTTATTATTTTTATGTGTTCTCTACTTCATATACCCTCAATTGAACTGTTTTATTTTTATCACTTTTTATCACTTTTTTAGTGGTGGATTTGTTCTTGTCGGAGTTTGGGCTTTGTAATTTCATTTAGCAGTTTTCCTGGGAAGTCAGAATGTTACATAAATGGAGAAAAGATGTGCTGTACATCAATGTTGGTTATCTTGAAAGCACTACAGAGTTTAGATCTATAAACACAAGTACAGATATTTTAAGCACAGTAGCAATTCTGCTAAACTTGATGAGTCTGTTTTCAAAGTTAGAGGAATAGGAATTTCTGAGCAGTAAGTGCACAGACCTTCACTTGCCTCTGAAATTCATTCTTTCTGGAGTGTGGCTTACTAATAGTAGGGGTGTATATTTTTTTTTTTAACAGACTAATAGAAAAAATGTTAGAGGGAAGCAAGGTCTTTTGGTGGCATGAAGGTGACAGTTTGAAAGATGCTGCGTGGGGTCCATTTTTCAACCCCTTTTATCCCCAGCTGACAGCAGCAGCAGAGCAACAAAATCTTGCTGCTTAAACTTCATGGTTGATCTGTAGTGATCTGCTTTTTTTTGGTTAGTAAATCACACTACCTAATAAGATGTTTTAATATATGATAATATATTTTAATAGCTATCTGCTGTAACTATTAAATTATAATATTGCCCGTTAAACTTCGTTAGTAATTACTGAGAATTTTCTTCCAAAAAGGTGATTCCCCACCCCCATCTTCTTTTTCCCCTAGGGAAGCTTTATTAATTTCAACAGACTTGCTAGTGATGTTTTTTCCCTTTTACAAATAGGTTGGAGGTTGGAGTGCTTTTTATCTCTAGGTGTTTCTGGAAGCAAAATATTAAAAAATTAAAACAAATTGGATTGTTCAGGAAGAAAGGAGAAGAAACAAGATAGGGACATTGGAAATAAAGGTGATGGCTGAGTAGAGCTCAGGGAATAAAAATACCCCATGTTGGAGATGGGGGGAGAGGGGAAGGCCATGATGAGGAAGGAAGCAGAAGAAACAGCAACAAAAAAACCAAACTGCTGTGCTTTGCCCAGGATATACAAAGAACTCTAGATGCTTTCTGCAAAAACAACACTTCCTACATATTGTGATGGGAATGTGGGCATTTCTCTTATTTTGGATGAACATTCCTCACAATTGAAAACCTTTACCAAGGAATTTTTTTCTTTTCTACAGTTCACCTGCTCAGGAATTCCATGTTCATGCAGGGGAAGATGTGCTTCTTGAAAAAGGTCTTTTACCAGAGAGATGCAAATGGTGCACTTGGAACTGCATAGTTGTAAAATCACATTGGCCACCTTGAGAAGAGCAGAGGCTTTGTGCTCTCCAATAATTTGCTTTCTTTGGCAAGAACTTAAATGTTCTTCTACAGCAGCACTAGTAAACATTAGTATATTCCTAACACTGTAAAAGTATGAATGATGCCATAGTCCCTAAGCACCATCAAACAAAGGATGATAGTTCTTAGTTCCATGGAAAAACCAAGTGTTTCTCTGGCTCCACTTTGAGGAGGTTTGACCCTGATACCCATCAAGAACACAAAAGAAAGGCAAGTAAAAGGCGTTTATGCAAATAAAGTCCTTATACATGATAATGCAGTAGAACTTTATAGAGACACTGCAAAATTTTCCTCTAAATATCCAGTAGCATATGACTTCTTGTACAGAAAGAAAAAGACGTTCATGTTTGTTTTGTGCAGCCCTTCTGCTTTTCCCAGCCTCTGTGTTCTCTAAGTGCCACATTTGTGTTAGGGAATTTCAGCATAATGGCAAATGTTTCCTTCCAAATTGCAGATCCTCTACTGTTGGGAAGAATGCAACTTCCTCTTTGAATTTTGCATCCCATCTCTCTTCTTGCTGAGACACCTGTCCTTACTGTTTCACAAGGTCAGACTGATGATAACTCAGTTGCCGATTTTTTTCTTTAAAAGGAGCATGATTATGGTAATCAAATGTTATTTTATTAAGAATTATCTAATAAGGGGTAAAAGCAGAATAAATGTGATCATCTAACAATATTTTGTGGAGGAAATTTTCCAGAATCAAATGGTTAAAAAAAAATACACTGAGATAGTAATGCCTGTTATGAATAAGCAGTATTTAAACTGCTGGCCTAAAGCTAGCACGAATGTTGAGGCAAGGTGCAGGAGCTTTCTCCAAGCAACCTGTATTTAGCCATTGAATCTTCCACAGTCTCTGCAAAGTAAATCGGTAGATACGCATATCTGGTCTGTTTGGTAAATTGTTTGAGCAAGTTCCTCATTTCTTGGTAGTATGTGCTGCCTAAAGACTGCCATAAAAATACACAGTATTCTAGCCTGTCTTCCTGTCATTAACAGGGTAAAATGGGAAAGAAAAGCAAAGCTAGGCCGTTTATTAGGATCCAAGTCTGTGGCAGCACTGATAAAGTGCTGCTTTTCAAAGCAGAGCTGAAGACTCATTGCTTTGTCCTCCATGCTGCATAAAGACTGGCATCAGTACAACAGCTGTTTTACCCTTTTCCTCAGCCTTTACATTTAACATCCAGAGTACATAAGGGACAGAATCTTACCAACTGTAAAATGTGTGACATATCCCAATGACAAGTGGAGAAGCTCCAGTGATTGTTTGGTGATCTCTGGGTGATATTATTGGAGGAGCTTTCCTGGCCTATACACTTCAATATAAAGACAGAGGAAAGGAAAATGTTGGCACCCAGATGGCCACCCAGCTGTTTTTTCACTCGCCCTCTTCAGCAGAACAGAAAATGAGATGAAGTGTAGGTTGAGTTCAAGACACTCAAATGAGGGAAAGAGAAGGCTGCCTATGAGAGCAAATCAAAACAGTTTGGTCTCTATTTCCATCTGCAGGGGCTATTCAGCCACTCAGGGAAGAGCTGAAATCCCACTGCACATAGCAGCTTCAGAGTACAAATGCCTTAATGATGAATGCACTTCTCCTCTGCCTTCCATGTGACTTCATTGCTGAGTATTGCACTGTACAGTATGGGATGTCCCTTGGGTCAGCTGGGGTCAGCTGTCCTGGCTGAATCCTCGTCCAACCTCTTGCCCACTTCCAGCCTCCTGGCCCTTGTGTGGGGGTGTTGGAGAGACAGCCTTGGTGCCATGTGGGTGATGCTCAGCAGCAGAGAACTTGTGGGTGTTTTACCAGTACCTTTCTAGACACAAGTGCAAAGCACAGCAGTATGAGGTTGGCTATGAGGAGTATCAGCTCCAAACCAGTAATCTTTCCATGAAGAGACAAAAGGACAGAGAACCTGTCCTTGCAGAGATGGAAAATGTAAGGAACCGTACCAAACAGGCACCTGTGCACAGAAGCACCTTGTGGAGTTGTGCAGAAAAAGAGAAAGGCAGTGCTGGTGCTGAGTATGGGAGTGAAATCCAGCACTTATATAGCCACATCCTGCAGTCTCTACAAAGCAGCTTCTGTAAGAAGTAGATGGGGCTGTTCAGGGGTTTCAGCAGATGTGCAGTATTTTCAACTTGCTGCTCAGCGCTGGTAATGATTGTCAAAGATGTAAACTTGTGTAGTTAATAATGATGTACTGTCCACCATCTTAAGAAAGGGAGCAAGCAGAAATCCCACACTTGCAGATAATTATCAAACAGCATAATCATGAACAATGTCTGAAAATACCATATAGATGTGGAATAAACTTTAGGCTATTTTGTGGCGTGGTTAGTTACTACAGAAAAAATCTGCACATATTTATTTGTGTGGTAAATGGCACTATTACTCATTCTGTTTTTTTAGTGAGATATTTTGACTAAAGTGCTACAGTTCCACAAAATGACCCATCAACTTATAATAAAATGCTCTTTTAGTAAGTTACTGCTGAAGGGATGTACTCAGAAACTAATAAAAATCTACCAGGCTTCATAACACAAGTTTTCATTTCCGTTTTTTCAGTCTGATGCAAAGTTTATAGACAGACAATCCATAACAGGGCCTAGATAATTTGCTTAGGAAGCTGCCTTTGCTGTATTTAACCTTTTTGTGGGTAGTATTTTGTATTTCTAGATCCTACTTCATTAATGAGGTTGAAAAATCCTGCCATTGCAAATTAGTTATGGGTCAGCAGCTGCTAATTTTACAATGCTGCACTATTTTCTCCTCAGCTTTGCAGAGACACTCATATCTCATTTTATGGCTGCCTGGGGGTAGATGTGAATATCAAGTGGAATCCAAAACCTTTTTTTCTTCTATCCAAATGCCTAGCCAATGGTTCCTCTAAAATTTGGAAGCATAATTTAAGTATTCTGAAAGTGAAGGTTTGTAAATACAGGTGTTACAATAAAAGTCTAAGAGTTGTGTAAATAGGAGAACCTGGTGTGGTTTTTTCCCAGAGGAGCTGTGAATCCCTTATATATGGAAGTATTCAAGGCCAGGTTGGAGTGGGTTTTGAGTGCTTCTTTAGTGGGAGGTGTCCCAGCCCATGGCAGGGAGATGGAACTATATGGTATTTAAGCTTCCTTCCAACACATGGGGTTCATGTTTATAGATTCATTCATTCATAGATACGTGCTGTTGAGAGACCTTTAGAACAGTGACTCACAATGAGGGTCACAAGAACCATCTCATGACATGTCAGTGGTCCCAGGACAAAGCCAGAATCCCTTCCCTGTCTTCGTCCCATTAATTCTGAAAGAATTTTACAATTTTTGAGCCATTTCGTGACACTTTCTTTACTACAAATCATCTGCTTGGTAGAACAGTTTCAATACCAAGGTGGATTACTACTGGCCAGGCATGACTGCAGGAGAGGAGAATAGAAAGCTTTTAAAGGAACACATTTCTCCCTGTTGAAAGACAATCTCCTCCCACTAGTTTTGAGATTAGAGCCTCATGGATACCTGGATGCAATTATTCTGTGGTGTGTCACTCATCTTCATTGTTTACCTCTCAGCGTTCCAGATGAATTTTGGCCTCCATATGCAGCTGCCAGGGGAAAAGTGTAATGCAAACTCTTGTTTCGCAATGGTCATCTTAGGTTTCCTCAACCTGGAAGCAGCAGCTTCCTGAAAAAGGCTATGCCAGATAGAGTTCATCTTACCCTCTTCATGTGCTCCTTTGTCTAGATGACATTAAAAAAAATCTTGCTGTTTCTCCACAGCTCTGTGACTTTTAGCAAATATAATGTGTTACTGTTGGCCAGTGGAGGTGACTTTAGTGTTTCTTCTATTCATTGGTGTTAGTTTGAAAATACTGCTATGATCCACAAAGGAGAAAGTAAAAGCTGTGAATGAAATGTAAGGGAGGAATCTGGGAAATTACCTAGTTAGACCTATGTGGTTCACAACTGCGAGTTCAGTGGGAAGCTGTTAAAAGCTGTATGTGTGGATCCAGTTACTTAGAAATCCTTCTACCATAGCTAGAATATGAGAAAGAGAGAAAGAGGATGAGGGAAGAGCAAGCCTGGCAGACCCCACTTGCTGACAAACCCAGGACCAACGCCAGTTTCTTGCTTCTTGCTGTCTGAACCAGAGATTCTTGGGGCTTGTGTGCATATTTCCTTAGGAAAGATACCTTTGCTAGGTTATTGCCTGCTAGGGTAATAAAGTTCAGGAGTAAATGTATCTACATAAAAAGAAGATAGGGATTTTAATTTTTTTTTTTGTTGTTGTCTCTCAGAAGACCAAAGCTCAAACCTGCTTCTGAGAGGATTCAAAAGATAATATTGTCATGTTTTCTCTTTCATTTATGGGCTTGGTGTGCTTGGGGCTCAGTCCAGCAAACATGGAGGTGTATGACAGATGTACTCCAGATTGCAAACTACCTCCAGTATATTTCAGAAGGTCCTGTTAGAGACTTTAAGCCATCTTTTGACCTAAATGAACTTCACATGAAGATGCCCTCTAGAAGGTTTTTCAGCCAGCAGCTGATAATTTTCATGAGGCTTCATATGCAGATTTTTCAAAGTCTTGAATAGAGCTGGTGCTTCTGTAGTCCAGGTGGCAGGAGTGTAGGCAAGAAAATAGGCAGAGGCAGTGGCAGTTCTACTCTCTGCTGCAAACATTTTTTCCTGCTTAGGATGGTGATTTCCTCACTCCTCATTGGTAGGCTTTCAGCCCCTTCATATACCAAATGATACTCTGTGCAGAAAATTCTGTGCTTTAAGCGGAGCAAAAGGAGTAATGAGGATTTCAAAATGAAATTGTTTGGTTCCAGATGTCTACTAAGAAGATTTGCATGTCTTTCCAAAATTTACTTCAAAATGCATCCATATTTTTTCTATTTTTTTCTTTTCTATTCTGCATACCTATATATTGTGAATATGCTCAGTATTAATTAGAAGTCCCTAAACCCATATTTGATTCCAACAGAGCACTTAAACTTTTCTTTTTTCTTGTGAACCATGTGTTTTTTCTCTTTTTTTTTCTTTCATTCTGTTCTCTAAAAAACATAGCCAGAAAAAGTGGTTATAGCCAACACTGCAGCTATGACTGAACTTGGAAATGGAAAGCAGGAGTTAAAGTTGAAAATTGGGTCTTAAAATAAACTATTAAACTCATTTTGTTGCTGGTGATTACATTAGTGTCCAAGAAAATGTGTGATCTTATATATTACGCATGCTATAGTCCTTAGGCATAATAGGGTTAGATGAGGACAGAGTGTCAGATGTAGCATTTGTCATTACTTTTCAGTTGCCTAATTTCATGCTGTTGTGGATTTGTGTTGAACTATTATATTTGAGTGTAGATTTTTCTCTGGCTTGTGAATTTTTTTTTACAAAAATTCTTCTTGGCATGCTTTATTTCTGTGTTACTTTCAACAGCAGAGATGTTTCTTATTAAATACAGTTTGTCTCCAGTTTTGATTCTTCTTTAAAGAAAATGGTGTGTGAAAGAAAATTCAACTATTTGCTCCTTTTTTATAAGTACTGATAATGTGTGTTATTAATTAACTTACCATTGTATGGTTAAAAATATTTTCTTTCCTGTTCAGTAGCTCTACCTTCTGTTGTGTAACTGTTCCATAAAGGTCACATTTTTACCGAGAATAATCTTAAATGTCATGCTTTCCATTATGTTTAACTACTTCATATCTAGATACATACCTGGTGGAGCAGAGTACTTTGCTAAATAAATTTTGGAGGTTGTCAAAGTAATTTAATTAAAAATAAAAGGAATGTTATTCTTCCCATGCCTGCATGTTGCTACTTTGATGTCATCATGCAATTTTGAGAATGCATGTTGATCTCTGTTTTCTGTTTAGAAATGTGGGTGATGTACTTCATACCAAAAAACAATGCTTAAAAGATGACAGTGATTTAACAAAAAAGAAACACCTTGTGTCTGAGTCCTGTTTGCCTTCTGGCACTCTCTTGGGATTCCCATAAAGCACAGGGAAGTGAAACCACTGCCTGCATGTTTGAGGATGCAAGTGTTTGACCAGGGGTACTTATACATAGTGGTTATATATTTTTGGAGCAGTGTTTAAATATTTCATAGTGGTTTATTTGGGCTTAGATGTGGGCATGCAGTGCACACCACAGCAGGAGGTGACCTGTAACCTCTACAACATTAAAGGCTTTTAGTGCAGGATTTAGCCTAGTATTTGAAATACTCATGGTCTTTGCTGCATGTTCTCCAGGGAGGACACAAACCTGACAGGATTTTGTTCCTTTTCTCAGTCTTTTATTTTCATTATTGTTCCAGACTGTTTGCATTTCCCTTAAAAGCTTTCCTCTTTGCCTTTTTCTTCCTCCTTCTTTTATATGTAGGATATTGGTTTAGAAGGAATAAACAAGGGAAGATGGGAAGGCTTCCTCATAATACCCCACAGAGGGAGAATTTACTTCACGAAGCAAAGAGTTAAGCTGTCTTACACAGCCAATTAAGTATATGCTGTCTTTTACTATGCATGCATGCCCTTATGGAGGTAATAGTAATTTATGTTGGTAGCTCCTGTCATTCTCTCTTAGTGGCCTGAGCTCAGACTGTTACATGCTCAGTGCAGCTTGACAGTGAGGGAAGAAGACTTATATAAATATATACACACAGGTGTAAGACAGGATTGTTAAAACTGAGGTAGTAAGGTGAAGTTAAAGATCATGTTGTTTCCTTACCATTTGCAAGCAGGTAAAAATCAGGTCTGGTAACTCTTGCAAGGTCCTTGACCAGTCATTAAACTACTTGCCTTAAGAAAGACCTGCCAAGTTGGCAATTAATGGGACTTAGTCCAGACAAGAATTCTTTAAAATTAGTCGTGTATGAAATTGTGGTATAAATTTTTTTGTCTCCCTACAGTTTCTGCTGGTTCATAAGTGGTGAATTGCTGCTGGTCTGTTATTGAGATGGAACTGGGCTTAAAGGATACTAAATGTAGGGATGATTTTGCACTTTCTGGTATTGGAAGATGACTCGCCATGTTTAAGAGATATATGCTGAAATATACAGCAAGAGCATACTTTGTATCTATCAGGTTTTGTTTTTCTGAGAATGCTTATGTAAATTTTGCCACAAAAATGCATGTATATATGTGGGTATTTGTGTGCAGCATACATATTTAGTAGAATTGTTTTCTTCCAAAGTACAGCTGTATAGTATACCTTCCATATATATATACGGTATATAGCTGTAGTATACCTTCCTTGCTGTAGTATACCTTCCTTGCTGATTGTAGACTTGTGTTTGTTTCCAAGACAATTGTTTGTTTGAGTCTGAGAAGAGCATCAACAAAACCAGCCTTGTCTTTTGACACCTGATTTCTTCTCGGTGCCTCAAATACAGTAACCCTCATCTCCATATTGCCATGTATGAACTCTCATAGACTACCAGTAGCATTTACAGGTCTTAGTATTTTGGAACCTGAGCCATAATTTGTGAGGGCACAAGACAGAGATATATGTAAACCATTTAGGAAAGCAGCCAAAGGCCAGTGAGGTAAGAGGGAACAGAAGGCTATGGATAGATTTAAATGGTGACACAGTATTGACCAGCATGATAAGTGGTGGGTTTAGCACATTGAAAAAAAAAAAAAATTGGAGACATCTCAGCAAAGCACATTTTAGTGGATTCTGCTTGAAAATGTTTGGCTATTGCAGTGGTATAACTAACATCACCATAAAAAGTGGAAAAATATATCAGAATCTTTAGAAGTGAGAGCAAGTTTTTCTGGGTGCATAAAGGCAAGGAGAAGTGATGTGGTTAAAGTGAGTGACAAAGGAAAACAACCTTTGCAACAGGCAAGATTTTGTATGTCAGATAAAGAGAGGAGGATGCCTGTAGTGATGGATCTGATAAGATTTTTGGGCAGAATCATGAGCTGTGTGAATGGATAGGAAAAGCTTTGTAATAGAGAGGTTATGTAGAACAAATCCACTGAACTGGCACATAATTGGGATTTGAGAGACTGTCTGAGTTGAAAATGTCATCCATATTGTGGTTTGCTTAACAAATAAGACAGTGATGCTGTCCAAAGTGATTAGAGGAGAGTATGGAGAGCTGAGATGGGGGAGGATGTTACCTGCTTTATTTTACTCATTCTGGTCTTAGGCAAGACTGCTCATGGGGAGGAAAGAGGGAGAAGGATTACAAGAAGGATTTTAGTGTTGTGGGAAGAGAGTTTAGTGGGAGCAGGAGAAAAGAAGGCAAGCCAAGAGCAGAAATGGTAGATTTATTGCTTGTCCACTGGGAATTTTTGTTTGCTGATGTTGTGTGAAGATAACGCCTGGATGAAAGGAAATTAAGGACAGAGCTGCTTTGAGTACTCCATAGGAAGCTGGCAGAGGAAGAAGCCACCTGAAATTTGGTATTCCTTTGATTAAGAAGGACTTTTAGGATAAAACAGCTATGGAAGTATGTATATTTTATCATGTGTCTACAACTCAAGACTGTAGGAAGTAATATATTTTGAGATAATTTTTGAAGATGGCTGATTTTATTGCCAGAAACATTTTGATCTGGGGAAACATTTAAAAGGTGGATGAAAATTGATTTTGAGTAGTAGTTATGTGCTTTAGGGCACAATGATAGCTATCAGAAGATTACACACTTGTTGGGGTGCCATTCTTGAGAGGAAAATAAGACTTTTTTGAAGAAAACCAGTGAGAACCAAAAAGAAAAAAAAAACCAAACTCTGGATTATCCTGTACTACACATAACTGTAGATAAGAATTTCTGCATAAATATTGGTAGCTAAGTAAATATATTGATATCTATATATTTATATACATATTTATATATTTAGAGGTCATGAGCATTTGTTCATTCCTCTTTTGAACAGTTATTCCTGTGATGCAGACTTCAAATAATAGGAAAGAGAGCACAACCTCCCCCGGGATTTCATCTTTATTCAGGAAAACAAGGAGTACTTTAAAATTCACTCTATTTTTTTAGATTTCACTAATTTCTGGAATCTAGATTGTCAGTTCATGTAAACTGGCACAACACTGTTGAAGTGAATAGTTCAGAGAAACTGAAAATGCACATTAAAAATTGTGTTTGGAGCAGAATTTATGTTACAAACCCACCCAATTTTTGCTTCAGTTACTCAGAGACTTCTTTCTTTGTGTGAGACTTTAGGAGATTTTTCTGTGTGTGTGTGTGTGTGTGTGTGTGTGGGTGTGTATAAAGTCCCAAGTGACATCTGAAAACGAGTACATGGAATAATAACTTGGGGAAGAAGATTAGCCAATTGTTGTAGTCCCGGATTTGATTATGGCTAGAGTAAGTAAGTAAATTCTCTTCAGTACTCTGATTTGTAAGATGGCAGTGAAGAAAATGGACAAAATCCTAAAATGTTGATGTTTCAAATTACTTTTTAAATAATGTTTGCCAATAAAGAGAACCAAAGTATGAAACTTGTGGAAAACAACCCCAAACCCAAATCAGACTTAATGTTGAATCTCAGTAATTTGTGGAGGATAAGTAACTTTTTTGAGTTAGTGGATGGGAAGAAACTCCATGACTTAATAAAGAACCTAGGAATCTGCATTCTTTATGCAGCTGGTTTTTTATTTGTTTTTATAAGTTCTGATCTAATAGTACACTGGTGAATGTAGTAAAATTTTTAATTTAAAAAGTTGACTATTTTGAGTCTTTGACTCCATACATAGACATTTATTTTATATGTGTTTGCTATGTGTCTCATTTTTTTCTGTCAGGGATTTTGAGTTATTTTTGACTGCCATGAAGGGCCAGACCTTTGTCAATATTGCAGAACAGTATGATAGGAGCCTTTGAATATGGTATGAAAGGAAAGCTGGAAGCTTACCATCTGGAAGAGACCATCAGTGGGCTAAAGCTGGCATTTCTGGCTTTCTTCCAGACCTTTCCCACTGTCTGATGAACCTCAGGATTGGACTAGGAGGGATCTCCAGGTGGCTTAGTGTCCTGTTCCTCCTCTCTGCCCAATTGAGTGAACTAACCTGCAGTTAGCAGTACAGCCAGAATGGTGCAGTTCTGCTTTCAGAGATTAGACAATATATATAAGTAAGGAAATGAAGATTTAAAAAAAAAACAAAAAACAAACAACCCCCCTAAAATGCCCTCCCCTACCAAAAAAAAATCCCAAACAAACAAAACCCACCCCAAACCCACACCAAGCAAAAAACCCTAGAAAAGCTGTAGAAGAAAGCTTTAAATCCATGCATTTTGCTGGCAAAATAAACAGATTGATTTTCTCCCCATAGCTTCATAGAAATGTTAGCTGTATGGGACTTCTGGGTGTTTTTACTCAAGCTTTCTGCTCAAAGCAGGACTACTCCTGACACCACTTCAGATCAGCCAGGCTTTCATTGGTGCACATTGGCCAGCTGGTTTCATATGCTGGACTGTTGTGCAGACGAGGGGCCTTTCTTTGCAGAAAACACAGCTCCTTGTTCTTTTTGTCTCTGCCTCTCCTTTCCAAAAAGCCTGCATCCATGACCATATTCCAATTACCTGTTCTACCTCAGATCTGGGATTCTGATTATGCCACAGCTCTGCTACCATACACAAACTTCCAGTTCTATTTGTTCATTGCTCAAGCTCTGTGCATTGGTATACCTACCACTGCTTGAGAAGCCTGAATGCCCTCTGTTTCATGGCCTTCTCCAACATTTATTTCCCCTTTATCTGCACTGCTTCCTCCTTTACTTCTGCATTTAGATACCATTCCTTCATGATACTAGCTTAAAGCTTTCTCCAGTGGGTAGCAAGCTTGTTTGCAAAGACTGTGCTTTTGTCTGGACCTGTGTCTGAGATCATCCAGCATCTTGTGTCTGGGAGCATGGGACTGGGGATAGAAGAAGAAACTCCACTGCATAGCTGATTGAGATTGAAATGCTTCACATTTTTACAGCCAAGGACCATTATGGTAAGGTAGTGAAATTCATGTGGACAGAGTGATCTCCTGCTATGTCCTTAGTGCATGATATTCATCAAAATGGCTAAGCAAGGACTTAATGCGCCTTGCAGGAGCTCGTGTGAGGTGTTCAGAAGTTAATGAACTGAATTAATTCTAAGAAAACTGAAAATAAAGTCTCAACTATATATAGATAGAGAGATATGTATAGGTACGTTGGAATATAGCTGTTGGAAAGAACGTTCCTGAGGACGAAAAGAGTTTATGAGGCATTTTGATATCTTTATATGAAGCTGCACAAATTTCAGCCACTTAACTTTAGCAGGAATATACTGGAGTATTTGAAGTGGGTGAATAATTTAAAATAAATAAGGTCTATGAAGAAGACCCTATTTGCCAGTCTGAAAGGTAAATTTTGAAGAACCTTTAGAGATTTTGTTCATACAGAAAAAATAGAGTACGTTATTAGGTCCTGCATTTTATGAACTGTTGGAGTGAAGAAGGTTCAGTTATCTCTGCACTTTTTCATGTCAAGATCTTTCAGCACGTGGTAATCTGTGTTTTGTGAAGGTTTGACTGATTTTTTTTTTTTTAATATTCCTGAAAGTGCATCTGTGAGGGTTCATGAAAACCAGATTAGATTTGTTTGGATGTTTTTCTCAGAAACAGTCTGTGAACAATATGCCATCTTTTAAAAACATTATTAAAGATGTTATTTCCTGTTCCAGAATTGCCCTTGGCTACAGGAATAGGTAACATTTTTACTGTGACATTTGCATTCTCTACTATTAAATAGGTGGGTTTTTTCTACTGTTTTACTTCAGGGCAGGCATTTTGCAAATATAGCAACTCTGGTTGTTGGACTGGATTCCTTTCTGAAAATTTTATTGCCCATGGAAGCATAATATGGACACACAGAGTAAAATTTGAAATACATACAGTAAATACCACCAAAAAAGTTCATAGGCCGATTTTTATTGTTATTTAAAAGTTTATTAGTAATCCTGAAAAGCCTCAGGCAGAGTTTGTCTTTTGACAGCTTTTGTGGTCAATAAGGTGTGCTTATTGTCAGAACTCTGTAAAGGTTTTCTCACCTCTCATCTGTCCCATATACATAACTTGACTACAACAGAGGGTGATACTGAACTACGAAGATCATGGTAAAATGTAGCATACATTGGTGTAATATTTGAATTAGATTTGATACTTTAGTCTTTCCTTTGCTTCCCTCTAATAAAATACATCTGAGAGGTAACTCAGGTATCTGAATTAATAATAATGTCTGCTGTAAGATAAGAAGAGCAAGATTATTCAGTCATGGTAGCTTTGGTGAAAGAAGTGTTTTGCATTAGCAGGGTGTGTGGTCCAGGATCCTTCTGCTCAATTGTTATGGTCTCACTTCAGAGTTACTCATGAGTAAGACAAAAGGGTATGGTTCTGAGCAGAACCCATTCCTTTTCTACCTTTGCAAGAAGGCAGAAGGGAGCTCATTGGAGCTCCTTTGCTGCTGCTGCTAGTTCTGGAGGTCTGTGTGGGGAAACAGACAGGACGTAGTGTGTGGAGATCATTGCATGTCTGCCACAAGTTCCAACCCTTATGAAGTGCCAGGGGAAAAAAAAGAATCAATCTGACAGCTGTTCCTCTGTGAACTGGCCCTGGGAATTGCTGAACAGCATTGGCACACACAGTTGTGCATCTGACCGAGGGATGAATAGCTCTGAATTTTGTTAACCCCTGAGAGCAGTCATGGAAAAGACATTCAGAAATCTTTTAGGCTATCCTGGTATCCCAAGGCAGGATCAGTTATATTCTGTCAGATCTCTGGTTTGATCTTAAAAGCATTCTATTCTAGTGTGGCACAGTTCTTACTGTTACAAAATATGCAGTTTGAAACAGACTGCTTATCACTCTATCCTTGTGGATGTTTCTTATTGTCAGTAGCCAGTTTGGTATATAGCAACTTCAGACCTCCTTCTTTTTTCATATATTAAACAATCCTCATTCTATCTTTCCTCACAGGTTATGTTTTCTAGAAATGTCTCTTTAATTGTTCTGCACCTTTCTTGGAGTATGATGCCCTAAACTGATTGTAAGACAGCTCTGTTCAGAGAGGATTATTTCACTAATGCTATAGCTTTTTAATGGTATTGCATTTTTATGCAATATAAAATAGGAAAGGTATTCTTTACTTGAGATCCTCTCCTATAGAAATGCAACTGAAAAAGTGGTTCCTCCTGCATTTACACAGTCTATTGTTTATGTTATTAATTGTACTGTTAATTATTAAGATACCCAAGTACCTTGCATGTGTTCCTGCTAACTGACTCTTATGCCACCCTTAAGCTGTAGATTGAACTCAGCATCAGGTTATAAACATTTGAATGTAGATGCCTAAATGTACATCATATGTTAGTGGTATCACTAAATTCCCAATCTAGTCAATGGAGCCTGGCCAATTGGACATGCCTAACTGAGGGTTGGATAAAGAATCTCATTTAGATCCCCAAACACCAATAACTGTATTGACTTGTCCTCCATTAACTGTAGAAATAATTAGTTTACAATCTGGATTGGGATCTCATTCCATCTCTCCAATTTACCCACGTGATTCTGATTTCTGATCCTACCTTCAAAGATATTTGCAGTCTCTTAGAACTCAGTATCGTCTGAGAATTTCATAAACATCTATTCCACTGCTGAAGCCATAGATATAAATATTGAATGGCATTGGACCTGAAACACAACCCTGTGGAGCCCTACACAATATGCTGCTGTTGTGATTTCAGCAATTGTTTTCTGAGGGTTTCTTCAACTAGACAGCACCCATGTTAGTACTTTAATAATTAATTTAAGCCTGCTGTTGAAAAATGCTTTGCTGTTTTGTGGTTTTGCGTCCTCAGGATTATGAACTCTCTTACTTTATAGTTACATTAGAAGAACGGTCCTATTCCCCTTGTTCCTTTATTAAACTGCTCTCTTTACCTTCTGTGTCAAAAGCTGACTTCAGTTTATTTTGAATTTTTGCAGAACAAAATGTCCTGATGTATTTCTTTCTCAACTGCTCCCAGATGTGGGAGTAGTTAAAATACATACAGTCCAGTCTTGTACTCTGGATGGTTCTGGCAATGTTTTGAAAAATCTTTCATCCCTGATCTCCCTGGTTTGGTGGTTTGCAACAGATCCCCACCATGGGAGTGTTCCTGTTTTTTTAATCTCTAATTTGCAATCATTACATGGAAGTTTTCCCAAGATATGAATCTCCCTATGGCCTGAAATTACATGAATTCTATGCTTTCTTAATGTACAATACAGCACCAACCCTTTTGAAAGAGCAGTGTGTCTTTATACCCCAACAAGGGTCATCCAAGTCTCTGTTACTCCAATTAAATAATAGTTTCTTTAGATATCTGGCTTCTTCAGTTTCTTTCCAATTGTATAGTGTTGGCACTTAGAACTTCAGTGGACTCATTCACTGTTCTTTCTTTATGTTCTTAATTAGTTTATTTCAAGTAGCTTTCAGACCGCAACAGAATTCCTTTTCAAAGATCCTCACAGGATTTTGATACTTCTCCACACCAATCCTGACTTTAAAGTATTTTTCAGTTAATGCAATAAATCAGGGTGTAAAGATGCTTTCCTCGTTTTCATCATATGAGCTTCATTCCACACACGGGAGTATGGAATGGAAATAAGAGTCCATTTGCTCACACAGTGCTGGCACTTGCTCTGGAAGCCAAATTCCTCAGCATTTTAAAAGTCTAAAATAGAAAAATGTCTCATCAGGAAAAGGATCAGTTAAAAGGATCTTTTTGTTTCTACATCTAGCAAGTTCTTTCCCTGTTGCTGTGGTGGTGGCACTGATTGTGGTGGTTAAAACAGTATGTTGGCACCATCCACTCTGTTTCTTCTCCTTAGTGCTCCTGAGCTGGAGCTTGTTTGTGTTGGAGATGCAACTTTGCCAGCCACTTTTGTGTCTTGCACAGGACTGGAATGCTGTCTTTCAGATTTCACTGTGAAACTTACTTCTTTGATCTTGTAGTTTCATTTCAGCACATATAATTTAAGTCAGCACTTGTGACAGCGAAAATAAGAGCCTTGTAACTCTTAACCCAGTCTTCTTGTGCTCAAACTGGTTTCCTCGTCAAGGGTTTAGAAAGCAGTCATGCTTTTGATGTGGCAGATTAAGAATTGTGTCTCATTTTAGAATTTTATCATATCAGGGTTCCTTAAATAAAAGATTGTGGAGTTACAGCTAGGATACTTGATCTCTGAGTATTTATTTTCCATTTAAATAAATTGATTTTGCACTGTTCTAATGAGGTCAGGGTGCTGGTCTTTAGGCTTACTTGATCTTAGAAGATCAAGGAAGAGAAACTTTAGGAGGAGAAACCAGTGCTGTGCTAAAGAAATTCCATTTCACTGGGAGGCTTTGAACCTCATTTTTTTGGCAACAGTGTCTTCTGACTTGCCAGCAGACCTGTGAAACGCCCAGTATCTGTCAGAGACAGCAGTGAAACAGTTAACAATGCTAACATTTAGAACAGCTGTAGTTGTTTTTTTTTGTGTTGCCATCTGAAGTGTGGAGTGGGGCCCTGAGCTTGGACCTCCGTGATGGCAAGGTGGGAGTGCAGCCAGACTCTGCGGCATTCAGGCCCTTTGTCCAGGGCCAAGATACTTCAGGTGGAGTGCATTTCTTGAAAGCCAGATAAAGCAGAAGTGAAATTGTAAACTATGGGTAAATATATATTCCATGTTCTTTTCTGGACCTTATTCTCAAATGACTTTGAACCTCTTTTATCTTCTTTCTTTTATGTATAAAGTCGTGTCCTTTAGCTCAATTGAAACTCATGAGCTTTTAGCTCCAAAGCCTCCATCTCAATCTTGGGTGTTGGCTACCATTTAGGAGTCTCAAGTTGTGAAATGGTGTCATTTTTCTCTTTGAAGTGCTCTAATTCATTAGTTCTAGGAAGAGCTGTCAGAGTGGGGTCTGTTTCCTTTTTATGGCTCAGAGGGCCTGCTTATGACATGTCTAATCAAATGGAATTAGGGGAAGATGCACACTGTGGTTTTGATTCTTATTAGTGAGAGCCTGAAGAATGACTTTTCCTGTGTGATCTCTGATGTTCACTGTGTTATTTAAAGACCTAATGTTCTGTCATGTATAATTTATGCAATAGAGGTACATTTCCATTATATTAGATGCAGAATGATATTAGTAGCAGTAAACTGCTGTAATTTACATGATTTTCTTTGAGGTATCACAAAAGATCAGGCTCTTTGAACAGCCTTTCCCCTACAAATTTATTTTACTCTGCTCAAAAAATAATAGAATCAAAACTATTTGAGGCTTGAATGGATCTCTGAAGTCCATCTGGTCCAACTACTTCTTAAAGTGGGGCCATCTAGATCAAATTGCACAGAGCCTTAGTTGGATTTTGAGCATCTCCAAGGATAGGAGACAGAATTGGGTACAGAAGGCATTTCTGTCACTGTATGACCCTTCTTTTGGCAAATTTTCTGCCCCCTTATATTCAGTGAGAATGTCCTTCATCACAAAGTGTGTTTGTTGTCTTTTGTGTTGCCACCTTGAATCTTTGGGAAGAGTGGTTTCATTTTCTCTGTACCCTCCTTTTAGGTAGCTACAGACAGCAGCTGGTTAGCATCCTTACCTAAAGGCTGAAAAACCCCTGAGTTTCATAGCTTCATCTTGTATGTAGTTTTCTCCAGAATCTAATTTGCTTCTGAGACAGAAGTATATTGCAATGCAAATTTTCATATTTATTTAAAAAAAGGGCAAAAAATCTTCAAATGTATCATATATGTACTTTGAGGATATGTCCTTTATGCAGCAATTTTGTTGGGAATTGTAGATCACTGTTGTGTCCATTTGGGGTTTTTTTTGGTAGAGTATATATGTGTATATATGTGTGTGAATGTATGTTTTTGAAATTTCTCTAGATAATGTGTAGAATGTTATTATTAATACTTCTGGAATTTAAAAATATTTCTTTTTGTAAATAACCATTAAAATAATATAAAATTGAAATCTACTTTGTGTAGTACTTTTTGTCTATCTGTCCATATATCTACAACAGCATGATAGAGAGAAAAAGGAGTTCTGTCCTTGAGGCTTTATTTCACCAGAAGTACATTATGCATCACCTGTTGATGATTTCTTTGTTCAGCTTGGAGGAAATGATCTTCAGCTGGATTCCCCTGAGAGCTAATCAGAGTCAGTGCTACTGTTGGGATTAACAATGAGAAATTGCTGAGCTCTCCTTGGCAACTCTTACCCAGCTCTGGGGCATTTGTTGTCAACAGAAAGACCAAATTCTGCCAGACCTGATGGTGGGCAGGAGATCATTCTACTACAGCATCATGCAGCTCTGCTAGAAAGGTGAGGAAATGGCTGGCTAAGGATATCCAAGGAATCTGAAGAGTCTGCTGATGAAACTGAGGTCCTTTGGCATTCAGGTTTGCAAATTTAAATTAAAGATAATTGAGTGTTTAAATTTCACCTTAAACATAGATGATATTGTTTTCTAGGTAATGAAGTTGCAAGTACTCAGAACCTTTAGGTTGCCTTTTGTAAAACCTTGCAAACTAATGCCTTGTCAGTGAAGACAATAATTGATACTGTCCTTGAACCTCCTGCAAGTCCTTGCTTTTTGGCACAGGCTTTATTAGTCAAATATGGAAAAGCCGAGTTAACACACGAACTTGCAATTCCCTGATCTTAGCAGATGGATCATAGCTATTTCAGAGATCAATGGCTGGTAACTGAATTATTCACTCTCTTAGCAAGGAAATATCTTGCTATCTGATGTGCAGTTTTCCTCAGGAAGCCCCAGTCATTTACAGATAAGTTGTTTTCCCACTTGGAAGGAATTTTATGTGTACTAGATAGTCTTTGTGTTGCAGCTCTCACTTAAAATTAAAAAAAAAAGAAAAAGGTTTGTCTAATCCATAATCCTCTCTTGAGGTTCTTAAATTTTGCTGGAGAGTATAACCTGTCATAGTATCCAAATGTGCATCCTTTCAATGTGAAGATTTTGGTTCCTCTTACATAAAAATTTAAATATGTGTCTGGCAAGATATCTGCTTCCTACATGTGTTTCAAACTAGTTTCAAACAAATATTTTCCCTTTAACAGCAAATGTTGTCTTCTTAGTAATATGTAATGAGCTGTTAACTGTAGCTAGTATTTTTGGAGTCCTGATACTCAAATATGTACATCTTTCTGGGCTCATTCTTTCCTGCTTTGCTTGCTGTAATCCAGTGAATTTGTTGTTTGGTTTCGTGTTTCTACCACAGAGTGCTGCAAAGCTCGTATTTTTGACGAAGAACCCTGTAAATGCCTGTTTCCCAGAACCTTTGCTGTTTTCCTTGCTCTCGATAATGAGCCGCCTTTCTCAACATCTCCTTCACAAATTGCCGCTTCTCTAACGTTTCCTACTTTTGCCAGATTTGCCGGTGCTTTGGTAGCAGCAGCAGGGTGGATCTCAGTGGCTGGCTTGGTGAGCCCCCCCTCTGTGCCTGGTGCTGTGAAGGACGGGCACGCTGGGAACCAAGCGTGGGGCGTGCAGCGAAGGGCAGAGCAAAGAGCTATTGGAGGACGGGGACTTCTGAAGTGGCCTCTTTGCTTGCTGAAGAGCCCTGTTGTGGTGCCCGGCCTGAGAGCAGATGAGGAGTAGGGAGGAGACAGGCTGAAAACCCTGGTTGCTTATCTCCATGCTCTTCTCAGTTGCTGTTTTTCATGCCTCCAGCTCAGCTGTAAAGCAATAATTAACCTGAGCCTTTTAATTTCTCCCAGTTGGCTTTAAATTAACTCTGTTGTCATGTTGCGTGGAGTAATCCTCCAGGCATCAGACGTTTGAATTTTTTATGGCTGCATGGGTATTTACTGTTTGGTCAGTTTTCTTTTTATTGTTATAATGGTATTCATTATTTTTGGAATTTTCTTCTTTGTGGAGAAGAGTGTCTTAGATACTGCACACATAAAGAAGAGAAAAGAAAAATCCCTGCTCTGTCAGTGCTGCAGGGAAGTCCAAAGCTTTTTAACAGTACTTGCTGTTAAAACTGCCAAACATCCTAATGTGACATAAAATGTGGCAATACATTTGGGAAGATTTCAGTTGAAAGTCCTGTTGCTAACCTCTGTTTGTTTCTTGAAAAGATTGTTGTTTGTTTAGATGTACTGAATTAGTATTGTTTGCAGTTGTTTTAGGTACAGATAGCTCTTTTCAAGGCAGGAAAATTTTAGATTTCTTGTAAATGGCATTCTTTAGACAGCTTGCAATAGGAAAGAGCCAAGTAAAAGGCAGGATCTTTATTTCAAAACAGGCTCCCATAAATCTCATATTAGTATCAAAACAGTGGAACTAGTGGTGTTTTTATATATATATCATAGGTTTATTTGTGCTGTAGTTATTGGAGAGTCTAAAACTGCTGTTTTATTAGTGTTGTTCAGTAATATGGTCCGTAACAATAAAGCCTATTAAACACTTCATAAAGCCTTCAAGGAAACTTCTTACAAATGTTACATTGTGTTTTTATAAGTTATAACCCTCTGGAAATTGGCTTATTATCAATTTTCCATTAAAGTGAAGTGTTCAGAAGAGTGGAGGATCACCTAATGTAATCTAGATTGAAAGCATCAGTGAAACTTGGTATTTATTCTTGCTCTGGTATTGTATAGGTTAACACTGAATTCTTGTCAAAACGTATCTAGATTGATGCAAGGCGAGAAAGACAGGCCCAGAAATTAAGAGTGCTGCTTGCATCACTGTAGTAACAATAATTTTTAAAGTGAAGCTGTTGCCCTCTTATTTATTCGTGGAATGAGTGGCAGAAACTCCAGCACAGGACAAGATAATATGGATAGGGTGAACTTTAAATATTCAGAACATAAACTCACTTCTTTGCATTTGTTAAATGATGGTATGGAAATCTAGTAACGTACAAAAACTAATCTAGCAGTGTGCCAAAGTAATTAAAGCAAAGTAAATAATCTCCAGTGTTCTTATTCCCCACAGAAAATGTTTAATATCTTATCTTTCCAAAGTAGTTTTCTGCTAATTCATGATGTCTTTGTAGACTCTCCTTATTCAACCAGTGCTGTTGTTTTCCATGGTGTGGAAATTTCTCTCTTGCTCTCGTGAGTGGGAAGAACGTGTCGGGTGCTGTCTGTATTCCAAAAAACGATGTTTCTTCCATACAATGGAAATCATGAAGCCAACAGCTGTAATCGTCTCTGGATATTTACTGTTTACTTAGCTAAAGGGCTCTGTTTACCTCTAGTGTATGTGGTATATGATACTTTACAACATCATCTTGGTGCTGTGGGGCATTTTGTTGCTGGAACCCAGGGACCTGATGTGGGTCTTGTTTTGGTGTGAAGTAGAAGTAGCTCTGTTAAAGTAGGTGAAGCATAAGGCTTTTGGAAGGCAGATCAGTTTATCTGTCTTGAGTCATCCCTAAATATTAGACTCTGATGACCCATCGCTCTTGAAGTTCCCTGTTACTACAGACAGGAGAAATTGAATAGGTCATAAATTGTGTTAAAATTGTCCATTATTCTTATATAGGAGAGCATCTTTTCTTATCTATTAGTATATGCTGCAACTTTGTCTTAAATGAGCCAATAATTAAAGTTCAAGTCAGTGCTGTGGTGCAGTGGTCTGACCTGAAACCACTTCACTTTTTTTTTTGGTGCTAATTAGAAGAATATGCTGCTCTGTGTAGACAAGGAAATGACAGAAGATAGCAAAAGCAGATGCTAGACAATTAATGTCAAAAGAAGTCGTCACTGGTTCTAAATGGAAAATCCTCTAAAAACTGCAGGACCATCTTTCAGTCTGGACTTTCTATCTTCTGTCACAGCTACTGTGAGAGGATTGTGATCACACTGATTGTTGGAAAATTGCCAGTTCTGTTACATCCCTTTATTTCCAAATAAATGTTAGTTTTTGCATGATGGAATGTGCCTTTATAGGGAACTTCAAGTGTTATGGGGAGGCTGAATCCAGCAGTCCAGTTAAGATGAGGCTGCCAGAGCTGCATGTTGCTGGGCCCAAGCAGCAGTGGGGCCAGGCTGTATTCCTACAGGAATGTGCTAGAAGGCATGCACTGCAATGTGTATTATATACATTATATAGAGTATATACATGTCCAGCTGCACAGATCCTCAGACACACTTTGTACTCATGCAAGCTTGAACAGCAGCAATGACCACATCCTGCTCCCCTTGCTGGCTGCCTCTACCTCTTACTGGGAGTATATAATGTGTGTGTGTACAGTATGGACAGTCACTGTTCCCTAAAAGTGGTGCTGGCACCTGGACGTATGAGCTGCCAAAGCCTCTGTTTTGCTCTAACGTCCAGAACAATCTCCCTGACAAACAGACATGGACACAAATGCACACTACAGACCCCCTGGCAGCTGGTCTTCCATGTGCCAATTATCCAGCAGCTGCTTCTGCATCCTCTTTCTCCACACAGGTGTCCCAATCTACACCCAGGCTTCTAGTCTCTCCAGCAGCTGGCTGGGACTCCCCTGGTCCCTGTGATAGCCACCTCCTCTGGTGGCTTTGCCCATGTGGACAGACTGTGGAGTGGCCCAAATAGCCTCTCACATGGAATTTGGGTAATAGGTGGCTTCTCTTGTCCCCAAGGTGAAAGCTGCTTTTGTGGGGCTGGGTCGGGGCTCTTGTCTCCCAGGGATTATTTGAGCTCCCTGAGCTGCTATGGTGCCTCATTGCTCACTGTGTGCTGCACAGGGGAGGACTGCAGTGATGGGATGGGGGAAATGGGGCACAAAAAGATTTGGGTTCTCCTTGCAAATTGATGATCCCCTGTGCTCCTTTGTGTGTGTGTGGAGCAGTTTTTTATCACAACAGTCTAACACCAGGTAGCTGTGCAGAGCAGGTTCAGTGGAGCAGCTTTTCCTTAATGTTTCCTGACATTAACAGCTCCATTTCTCAATTAGATTGGGAAATAAAGTTGATTATGCGTGTCTGCAGGGCGATACTGTACTTTGGACCAGTAACTGTAAAGTAAACAGGAAAGGTCACAATAAATAGTGTTTTAGTTTAGTTATACCACCTAGAAGACCACAGTGACTTATGGCAAGGCTGTTGTTATTGTTCCTACAGCCAGCAAGAAATGTTTAAAAGATTTATATATTTATAAAGAGACAGGTATGGAAGACATGGCTTTTTTTTTTTTTTTTTTTGAGAGTGCTTTCTGTAAATATGAAAAAGTTCTTGTGCATGTTTCTTGAGTAGCATTTCCATGTACTTGTTATGTTTCCAGTAAATATTGCAAGCTTAAGCCTGCCTGTAAAACAACTTCCATCTTTGCACTCAATCTCTGACAGAGAAGACATTCTGAGATGAGATTCACAGATAAAAATATTTGAAGAAAATAGTGGATTTGCTTAGATAATATTGATGCTTTTATAGGGTCGTTAATAAAGATCTGTCAGAGCTAACAAAAACTGTTTAGATGGTACAAAGCAAAAGTGTTCAGTGTTAGCTTTAGTTTAATTTTCCCTAGTTTGGCCATACTCATTTCCTCCAAGGAAAACAGGACTGCTTATTTTTGCTAATTAGAATACATCACTGGTCTGAATCACATCTGTAATTAGTAGCAAGATTTTAAGTAGATGTCAGATTTTTTTTTTGGTATAAGATTTGCATTGTTAATCTACTATACATGCATACGTATGCGTAAATACAGATTTAATGAACAAAAGGAACAGCTGGCTGTTTTGCAAAGCAACCAGGTGCTTCGTAGGCTGACATTGCTGTTTCTTCTGCTCAGAGCTGAATTTGTTGCATCTGAACAGCTCGATTTTGTCACTGGAAAGCAAGTGGGGCTGGGAAACCAGAAAATAAGCCTCTGCTTTGCTTCTGTCATCCACTCAGTCTAGTAATGCACTCCACAGAAGTGTTGGTGCAAATAATGTTCCTTTAGGCTTGTTTGCTTGATTTCTGAGACAGACAGAGTGAAGAAAATGCTCAAGGGAGGGAAAGATTTTGAGGGAAGGCTTGCAGGGAAGCAGGCCTGGGAGATGGAAGAGCTGGTTTGGAGCATGGTTCATGTCCCTGCTGTGTCCAAATTGAAGCACTGAATAGGTGCAAATGTAAATGGCAGGATAAAAATGGAAACTATTCAAACCAAAAGCAATTAACTTGTATACAGATGGCTTTCTGGCATTCACAGCTGCATAGATTTTGGTTGTGTACTTTTTTAGATGTGCTGCAGAAGGTTAAAGCCTCTATACGTCCATCTCCAGCTGTTCATGCACATAAAATAGATAAGAAAATGAAGCCAAGTGAGCATTGTGTGTAGTGCCAGACTTGCTTGCCGAGATAGGCATCTCAAACAGTAGTGAAACATCCTGGCCTGTCAAATGGCCCTTGTATTGGCCTTTTATGAGAATAAATTACATATTTTATATCAAAGGAGTCACTTCAATTTCATAAAAATGAAATATGGAGAAGTACTACATATATGTCATATCTCCAGGATAAAACCTAGGAGTGAGAACCCTGAGCAGAAGTGGAGGATTGCTGAAAGCAGATAATGTAAGTTCTTCAAGCAGCTTCGCCATATCCTGGAAACTGTGTCTCTGGAAACCCTATGATTTAAGCTGTTTGACAAAGAACCAAGTGTGCTCTTCATGTGCTCTTTATTGCAATTCAGGCAATTAATTAAAAAAAAACTTGTTAAGCCATGCTTTAAAAAAAACAACCATTTTGGGTTGACATGAAATATGCTTTGATTGTCATTTTCATATAGAATATGATAAATACTAGGTTGGGTTTGGGTCAGTGGAAACCAGCATTTCTGATTACTGTCTTGCATTTCTTCAGCATTTAAAAACAAAACAAAACAAAACAAAAAAAAAACCAAAACAAAACAAACCCAAAAACAAAAAAGAAAAAAAGTTTGAAATTTCTGGTTTAAATGGTCAAAACATTTAGACTAGGTTTTCCAAAACTGTGATGTAAGTGCCTCTGCAAATATTTCAGGCTGGTACATGACCACCATTGCAATGCATTTACTGCTCCATGTGCATATATTGGCTTTGAGTTTGTGAGTTGTCTCCACTGCTCCAGGGGAACAGTTGCAGCCATAGCATAAAATTATCAGAATTTTGGTTCTCAAATTTTTTTTGGGGGTAACATTGTTAACTGGAATGATGTGCCTGTAGCTATAAGTTTTGGCTTGGTGGGGTTTTTTCGTTTGTTTTTGTTTTGTTTTGGTTTTTTTTGGTTGTTGTTTTTTGGGGATTTGTTTGTTTGTTTGTTTTTCTGTGGGGGTGGGAGATGGATGGTAAAAAACCCATTTGTTTTATTTTTTGTCTGACTTCTTACTGAGAAACACCATAGCCTGGTGCTTCACCTAATGAAGCCCAGTTGGCTTGCAGACCATTGGAGTGGCTCCCAGAGGGCCCCAGTCTTTCCTTAACAACTGTGTACAGTACGGATCCTTGCATGGATTGCTCTTAATCTCCGCGTGCTCCTGCTGTGTCGGCACAGTGGTGAGTCTGCAGCTGTAGGAGCCATGCACTTCATCTTCCCGCTTGTTTCTTACAGGCCTCCCTTTTGGTGAGTGGGTACCTGGGAAGGAGTGGGGCTTAGTCTTTCCAACAGAAATTCTCAGTGGGAAATTAGAGGGTCCATCCTGCCAAATCTAGAGGGATGTTGCACCTGTTTACTCATCACTAATAAGACTTCTCTGTTTAATGTTCTCTGGGGTACGTTCTCCCTTGATCTACTCGAAGCGCTTTCTCGTGGTTAATGATCTGAATTTGCCAAGCACACTGACTCATTTTGGTGCTGGTTTCCATTATGTAAGCTATTAACAGGTCACTGCTCGGATGCTGGAAAATCTGTTCCAGGCTAATAGCAAGGTCCATAAGTGCCTCTCCATGGTATATTTGCTACCCGTGCACACGTGTTCTGGCTTGATAGTTGGTAGCAAATCCCACAGCAATATGTGATGCAGCATCTATTCTATTAGCAGTCAATTCCTAATCAGCTTTTCATTAACACACATAACACTTCACCTTTTCTAGGGTTTTTTTAGTATGTGACTGAAGGAGAGTGAGAGGAAACACGCTGACGTGCAGAGGAAGGTGTTGATAAGTAAGGAAATCAAATTCTTCCCAGGAGAAGCAGTGTTCTTGCAGTAGAGGAGGTAATAATGCAGGGTAAGGAAGTGTCTTGGAGCTGCATATTAAATCTGTCTCTCTGGCATTTTCCCTGAAAGTCAGTAACAAGGCTGTTGAGGAATTCGAATTTATGAAGGCAATTCAGAAGAGAAGTAGTGTGACACAGAAGAGCATTGAAGAAAACTTGGTGGGGTTTATTTTAGGTCTCAAGTTTTGACAACTCAAAATGACACTGTAACAGCAGACAGCAATTACTACAGGAGCAGATCCTTCTGTTGCCTTTTCTTCCTTACATTCAGATAATGTCCTTTTGCTTACAGATGGTTGCCTTCATATGCATGCAGAGATTTTTAGTGTTTCCTTCACTGTATAGATAAATAGAGAATTGATGAATGAAAATTGGAGATGAGTCCAAGCTTGGATTTTATTTCTGAAATTCACCCGTTTTCCGTGAGGAGAGGATCATGTTTTCTGGCTGGGGCAACATAGCTAGAAGAAAAGAGCTCAAATTTATTTTCTTTTTATATGCTGTTCCTATGGCTGAGAGCCCCTAAACAGGGTGAGCTTTCATTTGTTGATTTTTTTTTTTTCTCTTTAGATGATATCTGAAAATCTTTCAGGACATGAAAGAGGTGAGCAAAGAAACAAAAAAATATTAAAAAACACTCAAAATTCATTCATGCCTCATTCATTTTGGACGAAGGTCTCTAAATTAGGCTTCTTATAGCTAGGACAGTCCTAGGAGGAGCAATCCACGTAATCATTCACAGGCTGATGGCTAAAGCCAAAGATCTTTAATGGCAATACCTTTCCTTACCAGGGAGAAAATGAAAAAGACAGTCTTTGGATGTGCTTGCACAGGAAGGAAATATCTTAGTTAAAGCCTGTGCTGAGGTCTGAAAAACATTTTCAGCATAAAGCAGTGCAGAGACAGTTTCCCTAGAAGGAAAAGGGACACTAAAGGATTTATTGTGTTGCGGTATTTATTATGTAAGAGGAATTTGCATGGTAAAGAGAGAAAGCAGATTTTATTCAGAATATAAAGGTTGGGATGAATGATGTTAATGAGAAGCTGATTGATGGAAGCAGAAGTTTGTCTACTATGCCACTCATATTTTCTGAACCCCAGCAATCATTTTATGGACATCTGAGTTAAATGATGGGTGTATTAATCCTTTGGCATGCTAGGTTTTTATAGAGTCTGCTGTGCCAAGATGGTGGTGGGATGAATCCAGATGTGATCCTACAGATGTTAGTTAGGGGGCCTGTTCTCCCCAGCTAATAGGACAGCTTCAGGCAGTGATTTAGCCCAGATATGTTTGGCACTGCATTTTGGCACTGTCAGTCTCTCCCCACATGGAGTGGAAATGTAATACAGCCACAGCCTGGATTTAGTCCATCCTCTTCTAGGTCCTTCACCAGGCATTTCAGTCAGGACTCCAGTTGCCATATACTCCTTGCTTTGTCCCACTTGCGCTGGGGGGGCCTATACAAGGGGTAGATGGTTGTTTAGATGCCTCTGTTTTTCTTCAAACACAGGAACCCTCGTGATTAATTGGTGGTACTCTGACAGTTGGGATTGTTCTGTTTATTTTAGTTCTTGTTCTAAGAATAAGACTGCTTGAATCGCTGTGTTAATAAATACGATCCCAAGTAGAAGCATGTGTTTTGCAGACTATTTTTGTTATCTGATTGAGCTTCTTCACATCCTCCTTTTGTGACTAAGTCGAACCCACAGTCTGCCGAGTGTCTGCCAGGATAAGAACCTGCCTGCCAGACTCAATGCCACTAATCATTTCCCTGTGTTGTTTATTTCAGCTAACATCCCTAACCATTAGGTTGCAGGTCCTGACAAGCGCTTGTTTGGTGGATGGAAATCTGTGCCCTGATTTCTCTTTGACAGCTACTAGTGGTGTGCTGGTGGCCATAATTGGTGGGACATCACATCCCAAGAAGTTCTCTATGGCACTGCCACAGCTTGAGATTGCTTTGAGCCCCCTTTCTAGCAGATAAAAATTTCCTATAAGGAATTAAAACTCTTCAGGGATGAAGGGCTTGTAAACCGAGTGTTCAGAGTGACACCTTAAACTGAGGCACTGTGGAAAGCCAAGATTATGTGCCCTCACTTGAAGCTAGCAATCAAGCTGAAAGTGTAGAGATTGCCCTGTGATACACTATTATCAATTAACCACCTGTCAGGGATTTTCTGTGACTCAAAGAAGTAATGGTTGGCTGGCTGCTGCTTCCTAGGTAGTCCCTCATAATATGGTTCTATTTCCTCTGTCTTAGGTAAAATCTAATCTTTGACATTGCAAACGATTTGTGTTTGTGCTCATTATGTCATGCATGTCTGTGAGATGAGTCAGATGTACAACTCATCATGACCAAGACAGCTGAAATTATACAGAAGATACTGATTTAGTTGCTATTATTGTTTTCTCTAGTATATGGGAAGTCAACCATATGTTAATTATTTTTCTTCAGAACAGCTCCATTAAAATTTAAACTGGTGTTTTTAGTTGCAAGAAAATATCTTTCAGTCATGCAAAAACACTGTCGCCAGCAGACCTTGTGATCCTTTCCTTGGGTTGTAAATCTTTCAAAGCTGGTGTGCCAGAGTGTGCCTTTCTTCCCTAAGTGAAAGATGGGACCCTTTACTCCTTTGTATTTTTTACTCATCTTGATTAATTAATGGTTTGTGGACAACTGTTCTCCCTTTACTTGAATGCATAGAGAGATCTAATGCAGGAGAACCATAAGATGATATTTTAAGATTGCATGGGGGGGGGGGGGGGGGGG